>CM021103.1:426053775-426561123 GCA_007115665.2 Sequoiadendron giganteum
AATCACCCTAAACATCAAACTGAACATCAAACATTAATTAGTCAAACAATCAACCATCCAAATCAACATCAAAAACAAAACAAATTAAATCACATTGGATGATCATCTCCTGAATCATGGTTGGATCACTTTAGCACGTATGTTTAATTGTTTTATCTTGATTGTTGTTATTATTTTTTTGGAGTACCACGATGATGTCCTGAACTAGAGGGGCTAAGAAGGAGAATGATATTTTTCTTTGTTTTTTGTCTACGAGTCAATCATTACTACTATGCAAATTGTCGTGGGACATGCTCTACAAAGTATCATTGATGACATTCTGAATTTGCATGGGAAAATGATTAACTCTTTTTTGTTTACGCAAGTGATGCTTAGATCATCTCGGTCCAATTATACCTAGATGCTTGTGTTATCTTGTATTATCAAAACTTAACGTATTTGTATGGAAGTTGTACTCAGGTCATCATGATCTAGTTATACCATCGATGTTTGTACTAACTTTCAACATAATAAAGGCTCAATGATGATAAAAATTACAACAACAGAATGGAGAATTGCATCTTAGTTTTGCATGATAGATTAGATTGCATCCATATTAGTTTTGCATCTATATTTCAGGATTTTCCATGGCTGGAACAATTTTCAAAAATGATGTTATCTCTATTATTAAACAGATTGAGTACACTGGACATCACAAAAAAAAAATGTCATTTCCATATGGTTGCATAATCATATTGCATATCATACATACACTAGAATGTATTAACCACATCATTCATCCATTCATACATTATATCATCCCAGTTGCATTAGAAAATAGAAAAGAAATGCATTACATCACAATTGCATAATCAAATTCATTTCATTTGTGTTAGGCAAATACAAAAGGGAAATTGCATCACATTTAATTAACATATCATAATCCATATGCATTATGAATCATATCATCATGAATTCATGCATTAGACATCATAAACCATCCATTTATACATTTATCATACATTCGCATTTGAAAATATCCAAAAAACACAAAGCATTATCATGATTCATAAATTTGCATTCATCATCATATTCACATGAAATCATTTCTCATAAATCAGCATCCATTCAGGCATTAGAAATTATAAATCATTCATCCATGTATTGTATCACATATACACGTTTCACAAAATAAAACATTTCTCATCCATACCATCAATTATTCATTCATACATTAGATCATATATGCATTTGGAAAATACAAAAAATACAAAAATTTAGTACATCCCATATTGCATCCATACCGTACATCATAATAAAAGTATCATCCATATCATATCATACAACATCATTCATAATGCATCATAGGACCATATCATCATTTCATCCATACCTAATCATGCCATAATCAAAATAAGTAACAAATGAACATCAGATAAGCATCATAGCATAGGAGCATATATCACATTCATACATCATTATCATGTAGGAATATAAACTATCACATCACATGCAACATAGAAATTTAATCCATCATAGGTATCCATCATGAACAATATAGCATAGACACATAGAGATCAACCGTCATCACTGTATATCATATAAAAATCTCAAAATCATAATGTCAAGTGTACAAGGATGTCCGACAATGTAAAGAGATACAATATCAAAAATGTGGCAATATCATAAATGCCTAAAATCGGTGTATACATCATCAAAGGTCTCAAAGTACAAGAAACATCAAAGCATCAGAGCTATGAAGTGCTCCCCCAGACCTCACTAGCCTAGCTAAACCTCTTGCGGCACCTGAGGTACCTACACCTACTGCACTTGTACTAGGTCTAGACCTAGATCTCTTTGTGGTGGATGTGGCACACCCATACTGGTGGTCTAAGACTAGCTGTGTGCTGATCTACTCTGAGTATAACTCACTCTCTGTTCTGCAGTCACAACTACATGGTATCGGCCCCTATAGTACTCAGCCTCTTTAGTGACCCAAGTGACCTCTCTCATCATGTCACCAACTGTAGTCCCCTCTACCACTCTTTGTAATCTGTCGGCCACTGCCTGCTCGCCTTGCTCTCTAGTTGTATCTCTCTCAACTGTCAGTATGGATACCTGTGCATTTTCCTGTGTAGCCTGTGCTTGTGCATGTGCCACTAGGGCTTGAACCTTAGCCAGCTGTCCCTGCAGTGTTTGAACCTGCACTTACAAAGCAACTATCTATGTATGTTGCTACTATGAGGGCACCCTAGTCTGTAAGCGTTGTTGTGTTGTAGCCACTAGGGATCTCCTCCATTGAGGCACCATGAAATATTTGACATCAAAGGCTACACCTCTACCACCACCACTGCCACCACCTCTTCCACAACCTCCACTGTCATCTCCATCATCATCTCTGCCATCATCACCATCTCCCCCATCATTTCTCTCCCCCCCCCTCCTCCTCATCTCCTCTTTCTCTCCTCTACCTAGGTGCACGTGGTGTTGCCTCTCCTCATCATTCAACAGGGGCACTAGCTCGTCTGGACTCGATAATCGAGAAAATGAATGAGTAAAGAAGTACTGTGCATAATCCTCAGAGAAGTAAATCTCTATAATCTTTAGGTGATACTCCCAAATCACCGGTTGCAAACCATAGTAATCCTAGCAAGCGGCCTCATATGACAAAACTGGACCCCACTCTGGTATATCCTATCACCATTATGCATAGTGAGCTACTCCCTAGGGCATGCCCTGTACCCTACCATACTGTCGGTGTATTCTACCTAAAAGGAATCTGTCAATGATAAACAATGTCCTACCAATAAAATATCTCGCTATACATACATACGACATCTATATATCATCCTTTGGTCACCGCTCACAATCCAGATAAGGCCTCCATATCACAGAATATAGGTCATCTAGCACCCTCCTCCAATACTCCAGTTTCCTAGCTTATGTTGGACAATTGGACCTGTGTAACCATGAACATAAGGTCTCCTGATATGCTCCCACACCCATATCTATAATAGTGTGACCCCTACTAACAAACTAGAGGCTCTAAGGTACACAACCTGGTGAAGATCATGGTATAAGTGAGAAAGCATGCAGGATCCCTAGGCATATCGAGTCTGATGAAGAATCAAGCTCTCTAGCGTTCGACCCCATCCAACCAACAGTCCCTTTGACCTACGGTCAGGACACAAGAATCCAACAATAAATCTGGCTAGCACACATGGCAATATGGAATAAGTATCAAACATATCCTTCCACGGGATCTCATAACCGAAGATTTAGTCATCCTCGAATACTCTGTTTAGGGAATTACTCCCTCCCTACTCGGTGACATCATAAATAACTAAATCTCCGATCACTAGAATCCACAAAATCCGGTAGATGTCCTCTGGTGTGACTGGAATCTCACCGGTGGGTGAATGGAAAGTGTTGTGGTTGCTATGCCACCTCTCTGCTAAGGCTATCAAGATTCCTTGATTAATCCTAATCTAGGAAATATATAACAAGGAACTCAACCCACATCATCCAATCAAATGTCTCTCAGCCTGATCTAAATGTGGTATCAAATCCCACGTCCTCGGGAATCACTCCTACAACATCAAGGTAGACAAAGGATCCTATCATCACAACATATCAAATCAAAAATCAATCAATCAAACATCAGTCAATCTATCAATCTAACTAGCTCTGATGAGATTTTGATTACATCTCATGAGCATTTATCATCGATCCTCACCTATCATGAGGTCAATTATCATCAATCAGTCATCGATCCTCACCTATCATGAGGTCAATCATCATCAATCAATCATTGACCCACACCTATCATGAGGCCAATCATCATCTAATCTATCAACATAATCAAACAACACCTAATCGATGGTTGACGCGATCAAAAACTCATCAAAATCAGTGATTCTAATCTAAAAATCATCAATCTATCCTGAATGCACTAAAACAGGGTCTCTATGCACTAAAATCATGAATGCGCTAGAGAAATTCACCAATGCACCGAAATAGGGTCTCTATGTGCCAAATCTATGTATGCACCATTGAAATTCATCGATGTGCTAAACCCCTCTATCAATGCACTAATTCCTTCTATGCACTAAAGAATCTACCTATTGTGCTAAAACTTGACATCATTGTGCTAAAAGTCCCTATTCACTATAGCATTGACCCAATGCGCTAAAAACCTAGCTCTATATGCTGAAAAACTAAATGTGCCACTACAGTCTATGGATGCGCCACTTCAGCGACCTAATGTGTTAAAAGTTATCAAAACAGTTTTTAAACGTGAAAAAGGCAGGAAATTCAAAATTTACAAATCACGAGAGGGTTTCTCAAGGTGTGTACCGAAAGTCCATACGCTGCTTGGCGGTTGTGCTGTCACACACACTCAAATCGATGTGTCTGAATGGGGATCACCATCTTGCTCCAATTGCTCAAAATCACTCTCTCCCAAATTTTCAAAGTTGCAAGTGCACAAATGAATTCTTTTTCACTCATTTTTACCTTTTAAAGGGTAATTAAGGTGGGTAATTAAGTGGCATTGTTTTATTTTATTTTTCAAAGGCTTAATTCACCAACTAATCAACTCGGACAAATTTCACTATCATTTTCAGGAGATAAATCATTCTTGCATCATAAAAAAATTTAAATCATCAAAATCATCCAAAATTTTCAAAAATCCGAAAAATTCAAAAATTCACCGATTTATCTCTCGAGGGGGCATATATTCGTCATTACCTAAAAATCAGCATCTGGGGTATATCGAAATTTTTCTTTGAAGCAATATGTAAACACATCACTTCAAAGAGGGGAAAAATGTATACACCTAAAATCGGTCAAGATAATCAATTAGTTAAATACTAGTTATTTAATTAATAAATCTTAATTCCTCTACTTATAAATAAATTGCAAAATTTATTTATATAGTTCACTCTTTAATTTCTTTCTATCTAAAATCATTTTTCTTCTAGATTTAATTAAATAAAAAAATCTAACTAATTTGTTTTATTTGATTAATTCCCTCTTAATTTAAAATTAAATTTTTAATTAAATTTTGTCACATTTCTACATATTCTTCTAACCTCCTTCCATCTCATCTACCACCTTAGCATGTGTAACATGAATTTAAACATTTCTATTTTCTAAATAGGAATTTTCATCAACAAACTCCTAAAAAAATTGAAGACACATGGCTTCTTCCTCCCTTTGATGCTCTTCAACACTTGGAAAAGTGTTCTATTAAAGGGAACCACCTCCATGATTCTCTCTTTCTTCTTCTTCCACCATTGATCTCTTTGGATCATAATCTTGACCATTGAATCTTGTCACATCACAATATGCCTTGGAAATCCTATAAATACAGTTCATCCTCTAGCTTTTCATAACACATCTTTTTGAGAAAACTTACTCTGCAGGAATCATACTAGCATTTGGAGAGCATTGGCTTAGAATCTTTAGTTTGCATCTAGCATTTACATTGTAGTATTGTTATAATGGAAAAATTATTTTGTAGAATCATAGCAGTGCATTAGTTTTATAGAATTCATCCCAGCATTGCATTCATAATTGCATCTCATCATTAGCAACAATAATTTCACCCATCATTTAGTCTTTCATATCCAAAAATACAAAAACATGTTAATGTAGGAATTTAGCTTTGCATTTCATAAATCTTCTCATCTCTTAGGTTTCCATCTGATAAATTCATGTGCAACATATATATAAATTTGAGAGCATGCATGAATTTGAAGGTCCTTAAGATTAGAGAAGAATGAAACAATTTTAAAGAGTAGATATAGCAGTTCGTCTTGTTATTTTAATCTCTTTCGTGTAAGATGTTTCATTGATGTGCGTTGGATTTACTTTACTAATTCTCCACTTTAACAATCACACAAGTATATCACATCTGTATTAGCATTTTGATCCAATCATTGATATGTGTATCCAATAGTTATTAAATTAAATATTTTTAAAGATACGTTGGAGATAAATTGAATTGAACTGAAACTATGAGGGAGCTCAAGTTCTTTAGCTCTTTTTTGCTTGAGCAATATTCATGTTGATTTGCTTAAATATGTTAATTTTGGTCTATTTTATCTTGTCATCAATGACTAGAAGATGCAATTATTGATTTCATGATATGTTATGTGGAAGGGGATCTAATCACATGGTTAAATTTTCAAGAATATACTCTACTATTATAGAATTTAGATGATGAGGCCATTATCAATTCTTTTGCCTTCCAAGTATATAAACATGTTCTTCTTGTACTTAAATCATTTGTTTGTTGCGGGATTTTGTGTTTGACTTATCTCTTGCCGCTTTGCTTGGAGATAATATATACAATTTTGGAGAATTATTGGCTCATCCAATAGTAAGATATAACATTTCTTTCAATTATTACATCCCATTTCATACATTTGAGTTTAAGTTTGGAGGTTTACTAATTTAATCTCTTTAACAAAGTGCAATGTTGTGGAGTAGATAAAATTAGGGCACTTTGATTAGTATTTTTTTGCTTGGATAGATTAAATTAGGTTGTTACCTCAATATTTAATACAATGTAAAGTGGAATGTCTAATTTTCTTGTATGAAAAGATTAAATGTCCTAGTTTCAGATATTTTTGTTGTAACCATCCTTTTGCTTCATTATCATTTATTGTACTCCTTTCACTGGCTATTTATTGACTTGCTTTATTTTTGTTGAGAATCTATAAGAGACATTAGGAAGTACTTGTAGCATATCCCTTGCTTTGATAGTCCTAGATGAGAAGAGAGAGAGAGAGAGAGAGTGCGGTACAATGATTTTGAGTTTCCATCTGAGGGGGCAGTGAGTATAGGATGTAGTGCTCTACTCAACAATGCTTACTCTACTAACATAGTTTTCTTAATATTTTTTCTACCATGAAAATATTGATTCTTTAAGGGACACATCCTTTTATGAGAAACCCAGTATACACGCCAGTGATTTGTTGTACAAATTTGATTTATTATTATTGTTGATACTATCTGCAACTAGACTACCACAAAATATGCATAATGAAATGAGTACTGCTTGAAGATTTGGTCAGTGGTTTATATCAGTAAAATTATGTATCGGGTTTTTTTTAAATTAATTGTTTTTTATTAGTCACTATTTTTTTAATGTGGTAATTCCTTTTTTTATCCATGGATAATATGTAATTTTTCTTTCTGTAATGGTGGTCTTTGATTACATGTTCATTTATATGGATATTGATAGATGAAAAGTCTTCTAGGAACAAGTGTAGAATGGCTTTACTACATTTTGAAAGCTTTTAATTTTGGTGATCTTGTCTGATATCAAGAACTTTTCCATATTCATATGGCAACACTTAATGCACAACCAGGTCTTGTAGAGAATAAGAAAAAAATGTTGGAAAAAACTAATATCTTGTGTTTGATGGAGAACATATTCAAACATCATTTAGATATTTTCTTGAAAAATATTTAGGTGATATTGAGCACATCTCTAAAAAATGAAGGTTTTAACTAAATTGGAAATACAGTGAGATAAACTATTTATAAAATGCCACAAGTTGTTATTCAGCATTCATGAAATCATTATTTTTGCCATGTGTTTGAGTTGGCAACCCTTAATTTTTTCCATCCGACCTTCAGAAGATCGAACAATATCACCATTGAAAACTCTTACAAATTTGAGTACAGTAGGATATGTATGTATTCTAAAAGACCTCTATGCTACATGATCAAAGGATGAGGTTTTGGTCAGATATAACAATGCCTTAGGCTGTCAAACAGTGTTTTGTGAGCAAATAAGGAGCATAGAGGTTGGGGATTAATAAAAAACCATTAGAGAAGCATGGAAGTTAGTGGGGAAAGAATAAGCAGGTCATATTAGCAATGTTTGAAGTGATAGTGAAGATATTTGAGTCTAAAACCTAAAGAAACCAATAAACCCTCATGAGCACAAGCCTAATTAGGCCTATTAGGAAACTGGGATAGTCACCTTTTGAGTCTTTTGTTTCAAATAACCCTATACTGAATTTTTGATATGCCTTAGTAGGCCCAAAAAGGTATCTAGATATGCTTTCACAGTAGTAATTGGTGGACTGCCTTGAAAGTTGTGAATGGCAGTTCCTAGTTGAAGGGCTACATGGAATGAAGATAGTTTGTGTGGAAGGGACTCATATAAAGAATCCATGAATCCGTGTGTGGTCTAATTGTGTTTTTCATGTCATTTTAATTCTGTGAAATAATTTCCAAGAGTTGGTTAAGCCTCTTTGAACCATGGAACCCTTTTGGTGCTTGTGATCCTTCAATGTGCAATCGAGTAATTTGGGGCAGTTCAAAAGGTCTGTATTTTTATGTAGTTTGAGATCTTGGGGTCATTAGTGGTTTACTTGCATTATTTCCACAAGCCTAAAGTGCTTTTAATTCTTGGTGAAGAATTTGGAGAGTTAATACCCATTTTTTGATTTGTAACCATGTTGAGCCATATTCAAAGGAAGTAGTCTCATGATGAAGAACCCATTATTGTGAAATGTGCCTCCAGTTGAGTATAGTGAATCCTGCTTTGCATCATAATTTGAAGTTGTTTCCATTCCAATTTTCTAAGTTTAGTTTGTTTGTATGGATTTGTATGAATAACACATTGTGTTGTGTGTGGATTTGGTTTCAAAGCTCTGTTTCTTTTGTTTTTAGTGGTAACATAACTATAAAATTTTACTTTTGTGCATAACAGGTTAGTGGAAAATTGACAACTCTTAAGGGTTTAGAGGCTCGATTGAGAGAGAGGTACATGGATATTTGAATCTTGTTGTTGATGGGAGGCTTCCACTTAACCATGAAATTCTATACCATTTTTAGGTATGCAAAAATTTCTCTACTTACATTGATTCAAGAGGCTAGATCACTTATCTTTTGTCATATGGTTGGATTAATGTGGCATATAATGTCAATGTGAGCAATAGTTTTTTTAATATGTTCAGGTTATGCATAGTTTATAATGAATAGAAGGTGAAAAGGAGAATGTAAGTTAAAACAACCATCATTAACAATCATTCTTTATACTATGTTATATTTATTCATTATTCCTAAAATTCTTAAACATACAGACTAGGAAGAGAACTCTATTTAGTACATGAGTATGTACTACATATATTGTTGTGTCCAAGCCTTATGATCTTGGATATATCTAGGAAGGCCCAAGAAAGGATTTTCATGTATATAAGTAGTTGATTGGATGTTTGATCATTTTTGGAAGAATAACAATACAAGACTTGTATGTGTAACAATAAATAACAATGCACTAGTTTCAATATGAGTTGCATGGACATGGATATAGACACAAATGTTCTTTTCTTTCAATACCCTCTTTCTACTATTAAGGCATTGATCTTATTACAAGTCATCTCTATATTGCTAGAATTTTATTGAACGCTACCTTTGAAACAAAAGCAACAGTTTGTCTACTCTTGTACAGTTTTTCTTTTTGTAATTCCAATTATTTGCCTATACTACAAATTTTGGAATATTGTGTAAAAGTGAATTTACAATTCAGTATGCAAATTCATCCATGTTTCAGAACTTGCAACCTCAAGATGGATAAAGACTATCTCACAAATCCCTTCCACTAGCACACAACAATACATCTGCTTGTGAATATTGAAATAATTAACTAATTTGCATTCTCACATCACTGATAGGAGCTCGCTCAGATGAATGAAAGGGAAAATAATGTAATATAAGAATATAAAAAATAGATTTATGGATTCAATAATGTAATATTATGAACAACTTTTCCTTTCTCTCCTATATTGTTCCCCCATGATAAAGAGTTATAAATTAAAACACCAAAAAAATATGAATATTGTTTCCCAAAAGATTTAGTGTGACACATTTATGAAAAAAATTAGAAGGATGCAAGAAGTTCCGTAAGTCACAACCTTTTAGTACAAGAGGCCTTGTAATCTACAATGGAAAATGGAAAGCAATAATTCTTATTTCTACAGGGTTTTTATATCCATCTTTAAGTACATTTCTTAACACAACCTTTTTGTCACTTGATTCCTGTATGCATTCATAATTTCAAATATCTATCTCATTTTTCCATAACACATATTTACCTGGCATGCTAGGAACTCTACTAGGTTAAGCAATCATTTATAGTAATTTTACCTTTGATGAGAAAATACCATAATAGAACCCTCTTTCTTCTCAATGCAAGTATAAGATCAATGATAGCAGTAATCCATCCCTTGAAGAAGTGACTAAGAAATATCACTTCACAACCTGAACTGTGATTGCCAGCATTACTTCAAATACTTTAACTCTTCAAATTGTCAACATTCTTCAAAAGGAAATTACACCTTTTAAAAAAAAAAAATATTGAAAATTACATCAAGTGAACCTATTAGGAAAGAAGGATCTAATGTGTTCACCTTTGTTGACCTCGTCAGTACATCAGGGAGAGTCCTTTGGAATTATGCCCGATAGAGTGTTGTTTTGTTGATATTTGTGTTGTGAGATGCTTTCATCGGTTTATCGGTGGAGCTATGAGGGGAGTTCCCCTGATTTAGTAATGTTAGGCCGATTTAACTAGCATCTTAGTAATAATGTTTAGGGTGTCCTCAATATATCTAGCACGGGCACAAAGTTCGACCATGCACACCTAATGATCAAATATATATGTAAATTGTAATGCAATAAGGGTTATCAAGTGATCAGCAAAACTAATGCTTCACTCCCATCGATAATCAATTTTATCCCCGATATGCTTCGTCGGGCCATTGGTGGGACCACAACCCTTTTCCTGCTGATGTAACATTCTCCTTCTGATGAAGCTACTTACATACTTGCTTGTTTTCGGGATATCAGAGGGACATCCACATCACTCACACCGATATTGAAGAGTCCTCCCGATATAATCTTTAAGTTAACTCATTGAGCAATAGAACACTGATTTAAGTTAACTCGTTGAGAAATAATAGGTGGCAACGAGTTAATGAACAGGGAAACCATTTCGCTTTTTGGAGTATCTCATGGTGTTCTCTAAAATATGAGTAGAACTGATCAAATGTATTAAAATTTCTTTATGACCTTTTCTTACTAGAATTTGTTAACCCAGTATATTGTAGAGTTTCAAATATGTGAATGAAACATCAATACAACTTTCCTTCAGTTACATGTTATGGGAATTGTATCATAAGAATGATTATTGATTGCTTAATACTTTTGGTTCATGCATCTTCTGCAACTTGTTCCTTAATCAAAGTTCAATCATCTTGAAATACATCAACCAGGTAAATGAAGCTTTATGAGTCTCAGAATCCATATATTCTTGTTTCCAATAAAGGCATTGATAAATTTTTGGCATGTCTAAGTTATTGCGAATGTCTTTGAATTTTTCTAAAATATGAAATATATTGAACTATTATTTTTATTCAAGTCACTTCCTGTTATTCACGCATCTTTTGCAACTTATTCCTTAATCAAAGTTCAATCATCTTGAAATATATCAACCAGGAAAATGAAGCTTTATGAGTCTCAAAATCTATATATTTGTGTTTCCAGTAAAGGAATTGGTGAATTTTCGGCATGTCTAGGTTATTGCTAATGTTTTTTGAATTTTTCTAAAATACCAAATATATTGAACTTTTGTTTTTATTCAAGTCAATTCCTATTAATATATATATATAGTGGCACACTTTTCTTATTTATATTAGTTCTATATGGTTGGGGAACTGCTGAAAATGATCAACCATGCAGACATTGTGATCCAACATGAAGGTGAATTTTGAAGTCCGATATATGGCAATAAACATGACTAGCCAAGCAATAGTCCTTGCTGGTGATAGAAGCTTAATGGTTTTATACATGAATGACTGAATTCCATCTTCTGCTGGTGATGGTATGTGCAAGTATATAACTTTCATTATTTTCATTTCAGTGTGTTGTGTTATTTCTCCCATGTTTTTGCTCTATGTTCTGTCTATTGTCAAGTTGAATTTTGACATAACACTTATTAACATTTTCAAGAAATGTTGGTTTATGTTTCTTCTAATTAGAATGAATAACTTTTCGTATGGTTATGGTTGTTGTCTTTAGCCAAAAATGAAATAAAAAATACATCCATAACACATGCTACAAAAATTGAAACAGATGCTCGTATAAGGATCTAAGGTAGCTCATATTGAATTTGCAAGATCCTTTTCTATGATGATTATAGCCTTGTGTTCATCTTCTTTTTTTGTTCATTTTTTGATGTTATCTATCATAGATAGATCTTAGTCAATATGTAACTTTGTTGAGTTTAGATTATATTGTTTAATCTTGAACCAAAGACAAAGAAGGCTGCATAAATTGAAGCATTTAAAAAATTGAATCATTGATACAACCACAAGTCTTATAAGAGGGAAAGGACTATATGAAGCCAAATCAGCTCTATTACTGATTTAGTAGAATTCACCAAAATTCCCATAAGCTCTCCTCTGACTTTTTTCCGTGTTGTTTAAATTAGAGGGAATATTAATCAATTCCTTCCTTAAATTTTTGGTCTCCACCATCATGATCTTTTCACTTCATGACCTTTGAGTTTCCATGGGCTTTCCGCGTCTTGTTGTTCTTAAGATAAATTGATTTTTGCCTTTCCACTTTGAGTGACAATTGTAGGCTTTAAAAGGTTGATAATTCTTATAATGGTCTAGCCCTTCAGTTGATGGAATACAATAGATGCACATGCATATATTGACTCGAATATTATAAACAAAGATGTGTGATACTGAATATTTTGATCATATAAAGCACAATATATGGGATTAAATGTAAACATTGCTTTATGTTATCGAAATAAAGAGTACACATCAAATTCTGACACTTACAGATCTAAAATTGACTACTTATATTCTTGTCCATGACCATCTTTGTAAAGGACCTTGACTAAAATGATTTAAAATGAAGGAGTTAATATAGCCACTCTTAGCCTATTTTGGATGTGCACTTGTTGGCCCAGGCTAGCACCTAGAAGACCAACAATACATTAGCATGTCAACTTTCTAGTGGTACAGAGGATTCATAAAACCTCAATTTGTGTATGATTTTAGACTGTGGAGAAATATACCATTATTAATGTGCAACCATAATACAACCAATCATATGCATCAATGATAATAATAATATGAATACCATCACAATGTATAAAACACAAGAGAAAAACACAGAGATACCACAAACATGTGGACTTCCATCAACTCATCAACATATATACGTCATGAAGGCCATATTTTCCACAAGAGACAAACACACAGATACCATAACCATGTAGACTTCCATTAACACATCAATATACATACATGAAGGCCATCATTTCCCATGATAGGGGGCATCTCACATTCTATTGGTTCTAAGGCTTCAAGCAATGCTATTTTTTTTATTGCTTGGTCGGAAGCTGTGTTTCGTGAACTAGTTGACTTTTCTAATGAACTAGTAGCTAAAAGACTCAGATTACTAGGTCTGAAGGCTCGTTCCTATGTTCCATTCGATGCTTCTATTTCATTACAGGTGTGGTATCTACCACAAATCTTATAGTAGATTACCTAGCTCCTATATTGATAGTCTATTGTCTGCCAGTTCTGAGTTGATTTTTAATAACTTTTTTCAGGATTTTGAAATTATGGAAAGCATTTTTTGGGAAAAAGTAAATGAATGGTAGATCTGAAGTATTAAATTTCAAGGTGAAATCATATGTGAGAAGGTATTTTGATTATTAATGTATTAGTTGTTTTTTTCTCATACATGAGAAAGGATTTTTCTCTTTTCTGTGTAGGCCAACAATCAACAAAAATATGCTAAGTTTATTTTCTTAAGATCAGGGATGGACATAGGTATTCATTAACACAGGAAGAGGATATTCAAAACAGTGAAGGTGTAAACTATTGTTTTTAATGTTTGTTTTGATTTTTGATTGACATGATATTTTTAAAATAGAAAAAGTAAATAAACCCCATAGTTACACAAGAAGCACGAGATCAACAAATGGGTAGTTGACATCCACCAAGAAGGTTCATAGAACAAAAAGACACCAAGGGGCTAGGCCTCAGTCTCTAGCCTCCTTATTACAACTTTATCTCATATCTGAAAGCATGATTCATTATCAGTCTAATTATCCTCCATTTTCTTTGCATTAGCATATTCATTAGGATGACCTTTATCCGGTATCCCACAACCGCATAATACTCCATCTAGAACTTTTGGAATGGGAATGTGTAAAGGTTCTCAATAAATTTTATAGCTTCTTGCATAACTTCATGAGTGCTTTATGTCATATAGATCTCCTCTATATGATTGGATAGGAATCAGGCTTTGTATCACTTAGTTTGTGGTAATATAATAATATTCAAACAAACATCTTTAAGGGACTTCACCAATGTGGTGATCTCCTCCAATTACTAGACACTGTGTTGGGAGAATTCTTAGAATTGGTAATATAACTCGTGCTAGACTAATCCTAGATGATCAACATTCAATTTTAGACTTTTAAACTAGTTTGCAGTTAGTTGTATAGGGTAATTACATTGCTCCAAGACAAGCTTGGATCCAGTGCAAAGTTATACAAGTGCTCTACTTTCCCTTCAACAATAAACTTCTTTCTACGGATATTGAATAATATATCCAAGGGTATATGTGGATGTAGCTTATAACAAATAACCCACTTATATGAATTACTTTATTCGAAGTAGTATTGTTCATTTATTATTTGTTAGACCTGTCTATATTTTTGTTACTTATCTATTGCTTACTGGAAACTTTAGTAAGTTGCCCTAGAATTATGTGTTGGTGTTTTTTACTTTTATTGGGTTAAACTGAATTTTTCAGTATACTTTAAACAAACATCTGATTTAATTTTCTGGTGCTAAGCATGAAAAAATCTATTTTTAAGAACAAATATGCATTTTCAATGTATGTACAAAAGGTAACATGTTTTTAATATTTATGACCTGAATGGATTATGTTGCTTATGCATTTTGTTTGCTTTTAAATGAATATTTTAACATCTTATTGTTGATTTATTTTTCTTCAAGTCTAGGAGAAAGATGGAATTTATGTTCACGCTTGTTAGGGAAATGCATTGGTGAAGATTAGTAATGTCTATATCGCACAACTGTTTTATTCTTTATTTTTTCACTTGTAGTCATCTTTAGGTTTATTCCTAAGCATTGATATTGATAACATATTTTTCCTTGTTGTTATGAATGGATATTTGCATAACAAAGCTACACTAACAAACACCATTGTAGAGCTCCCTAAAACATGGCAATGAGTAATGCAAGTAGCACAACTACAATAACTACCAAATTTGATGGTTGTCTAGCAATATTTATATATATTTGCCTCAAAACATAGTTAATAATAGTAATTCATATCATTTGGCAATGCTTTTTATAGATAGTTGTTATCATAGCTATTGTTTATATTTTTTGTTTCACAGTGATAAAATTTCAATCTTTTTTTCCTGTTGTGATGGTTTTTAGATTCATGGCAGAAAGTGGGCTTTTCCATTTGCATATTTCATACTCTGTAACATGGGATTCCTACTACTTTCTAGGAGAGCTCTCAAGGTACTCTATTTCATTTCCCTTTTAACCTGTATAAATTCAATAATAAGGCAAAAATTTCAATTCATTTATACATGCTACTAACTCAATTGAGATAGAATTCATGATCAACTTTAGATCCCCATTTTGATATTAGGTGTTTTATCTTGATATTAGATGTTTTTTCTTGATAGCATGTCTAATCTAGGATTATTGTTGACCAGAGATGTTGTGACTCTGTCCAATCTGGTTAGCTTTTTGGCTAAATGGCTAGCATTGTATCTTTGTCTATAACTTGATGGGTATAATCCTGTATTAAAACATAGCTTAATTCATTTACCATGAAAATGGTTTTGAAAAGAGTTATAGGTTATGGATCCGTTAAATTCTTAAAGATAAAATACATTGGTTAAAATTTTATAAAATTCCAAAGTGCTTAAAATACTTAAATAAAACCAAGACTCATCTCCAAGTATCTTCTCAACAATTCCTAATTTTTGCAATCACAACCTTCAAGTAGAGTTTGTCCCCATTGCAATTATGTATCAGACTAATCTTATCCCATTGTTTAGTATATTGATCATATCCCCATTGCCCAGTGATATATCAAACTAAGTTTCTCCCCATTGCTTTGTGTACTCAACAATTCACAACTTTCCTTGGGGATGCACATAACTCAGTTGATGAACTAGGTGGGAAATTATGTCCATAACATGGCAACATTTTTTGGAGGTCTTGTTGTTGGATTCATAAACAATTGGAAAGTTTCCCTTGTAACTCTAGCTACTGGTCTATTTATTGTGGCTACAAGAGGAGTTTCAAATATCTGTCTTCATAGGCTTGTTGAAAACATTCAAGATGCATATGTTGAAGATGCTAGCATTTTAAAGCAGGTTTGAATGGGGGGGGAGGATGTAGTTTGTATAAATTAACTTGTTAATTTTTTCTATTTTGTTTGTAAACTAACTTTATGCTAATTTCTTGTTGACTTGTGGGTAGTTACTATGATTTGGCTTCAGGTAATTGTTGATGGTTGTGTTATATTTGGCAATTGTCAAGCATTTTATACATGTTTTTCCTAGTCTGGTAAAGTAGTCCAATCTTGATAGATGTTTCCTAGTCTATATATTGTGTACAAGAACTACTCCTAACGAATAAAACAGTCATTGATATTGGTCTACAATCTCTTGGCATGTTTTGTTATATTTTTCTTACATAGCAACAACTAATGTTATTGTTTGGTTGTAAACGCCACTTCTACTTATATTTGTGTTGGATTAGATTAATGGTAGTTTCTTTATTAGATTTGATACCTTGATCACTTTTGTTTTAATAGAAAGGAAATATCCTTTTAAGATGTTATGTTCATGATAGATATTTAACAAATTTAACTGATAAGGACCCATGGAAGTCATTCTCTTGACATAAGTCATTAATCTTTCTAGGATATGAACATGGTAGAAAATCTTAAAAACTCCTTAATGCTTTAGTAATTTAGTATAGACCCATTGAATTATTTCAAATGTAAGGTTATTGTTTACACTAACCATGGATGTACTTTCTTTGCTTACATTTAGATTGGTTTTATTGATTATAGAATTGAGGGACTCTTTTTTGCCTTGTGTAGGAAGGGAATGGGTATGATAAGTGCTTTTGGAGGTAAGGGATGGGTTGGCGGAGGTGGTAGCAGAGTTTCCATAAAGATCTACAGTAGGAAAGAGAGTTTGAATATCTTTGTGCATGGTTAGTTTAAATGAGGGCGTCCTACAGATGATTGGAGATTTATCACAATCATAGAATGAAAGTTCCTTTGCAAAGATGTATCATGTACTTATGCATTACAAGGGTAAGGGACTATAGGTTATGATATAAAAGAATAGACATGCATAAATGATAGTTAGAGTATCAACAAGCATTACAAGGGTAAGGGACTATAGGTTATCATATAAAAGAATAGTCATATTCCTATTCTTTTGTAATCTGTTGAAAAACATAAAAGGCAAGGTTTTGGAGTATATTTCAGCTAGTTTTTTTCTCTCTCAACAATGTATTGTAACCCCTTTCAGCAGTGGCGCTCCCCTTGGGCAGACAGACCAACCACCTTGTTGAAGCCATAGGGGCTTATCAAGTCCTTAACCTTGCTAGGAAGCTGAAGTACAAAAATGTATGGGTTGAAGAAGATTCTAACAATATAATCCAATGCATTAAAGGGTCTCAAAATCCATCCTGGACTATAGAAAATTGGGTTAATTTATCTAAGGAAATTATTAATTCCTTTGAGAACTACTTTGTCACCCATGTCTATAGGGTGATCAATACGGTGGCGGATTATTTCACAAACATAGGGGTGAAGGCGAATAATAAAGTGACATGGCAGAGGAGTGATGGTCTTGAGGCTGACATCACGACCTTAATTATGTATGATCGAACCCATGGGAGGGTTCAATTTCCCTCTCTAAATAATGATTAAGGTGAAGGCGGTTTTTTTGAAGTAGTCTTGGTACCGCTATTTCATCATTTTTCTTCAAGGGGTGGAGTACCATGGATTTCATGGTTTTATTAATCTTTGGTGCTTTGCATGCTTTCTGGCCATTTTTGCACTCATGAATAGAGGAATTTTGGAGTCTTCAAAGAAAGGTTGCATTGCAAACAAAATGGGTGGTGAGCATTGCAGGTTGGAACCAGTTGATTGCAGTGAGCTGAAGACCAATGAAAAATTGTGGAGGGTGTTGGAGAAGGGTGGCATCATGAGCTATATGGAGAAGCTCCATGGTAGGGATCAGGAGGTTACCAATATTTTTGCGAAGGACTGGAATAATGGCATAACTAATTTGTTTGGAAGGAAAGTGAAGATCGATGAGAAATTAATTTCTGAGGTAACCGGTATGCTAGTGGAGGGTCTCAAGTTTCATAGAGATAGGAAGCTCTTCGACCAGGTGGTTAATAATCTCCCTTGCACTGACAAGGAAAGGGAGGACCTGCTATGGGATACTAAGAGTACCTATGATGCTACGAAAATCAAGTTGTTGTGGAGGGAGGTGTTGATGATTATCATAGAGTATATCACGTTGGACGAGAGATACACCAAAAATTTTGGGTATCACTTTGTGCTCCTGAACCATTTCAGGCACCAGGTTAGGGTCTCCCTTCCCTTTTACCTCTCTACTTCTTTAAATTCGAATCTTCAAGACCATGTGTCTAATCCAGTCAGATATCCCATAATTCATGAGGGTTTACTTGTTCTAATCTATGAACACTTTAAAGCTTTTTCGGCCATCCATCATACCCCTTCTCCTCACTTTGTCTCTAATAAGGAGGAATTGGGTGATATTTATATGGACAAAGATGAGTGGTATAGTGAAATGGAGGGGGAGGAAGAGCACCCTATGGAATCCAAGAAGAAGGGCAATGTCAAAATAAATTCTAAGTCATGTGCCCTCCCTAAACTTAGCGTAATGATGTCTACTGGCAAGGCCAGAATTATTTATCCTGGGTCTGACATTTCCAATTTGAAACTGAAAGGTACTCCCATTGTTCCTCACCAAGGGAAAGGTAAAATAAAATTGGAGGACCCTTCCTACCACTTTGACCATGAGGAACCCCAACACACCAATTCTTCTGAGACCTCCAGCTATCCTGCAACGGATAGGGAGGATAGGCCTCGGCACCCCAGTGATCTTAAGGAAGATGACCACTACTTCAAAGCTGAGCGCAAGTACCCTGTTGACATCCTTGCAATTGCTCACAATGGTTTTGTTGATTTTTTTCATCTGATCAAGTGGGCCTTCTTCGAGATAAAGGAGATAAAGCTTAATCAAAGGGGTTATAACAGTAGGTTGGAAAAGGTGGAGGGGGCTGATAACACGAGCAAGGACAAAGGAAGAGCTAAGGACCTATGGACGGAAGATGAAAATAAATATATGGTTGAGTGCCTAAAGAAAACTGTGGAGGATTTGGAGCATTTCAAGAACAATCATGAAGGCAAAATTTTTGATATTGAGGGTAGGCTAAAAAATGTCAGAGGATCTATTCAGAAGGTTTTGGAAATGAGCCACAAAATTCTTAAATCCACTACCACTACCATGAACATGATGGTCAAAAATCTGGAAAGGGCTCATCAGGTAAAATATGTGGTGGATGTGGAGGAGGTCAAAGATCCAAGTCAGGTGGAAGGGGTTTCCCAAGCAAACGCACTAGAGCCAATTTGAAAAGGAAGCTGGACAAGCCCCCTGTGGACATACAGGACATGAAGCAAGTTTTTATTAACATGGACAACATGGAAAAGGAGGTCACTAATATCTTGAGAAATCTAGCCTAGTGGCTAGTTTCCTGCATGTGTTTTGTTGGTTTTTTGTTTTGTGTTGTCTCTGCGCTAGTCTTTGATTTTTCTTTGCTGGCAGTTCTTCATCTTTTGTTGAACTTTTAATTCTTTATCCTTTCTCTATCTACTATTAAAGGGTTTTGGGGCCCCTTCAAAACTTGCTTTTACCTTAATAAAAAACAATGTATTGTAATCTTTCAAGTTCTTTCATGTTGGGACAACAAATTGTAACTCCATTTTCAAGCTTACACAATTGTATGTAACATTTTTTTGATTAATAAAATAAGTTATTTTTACCTTCTTATTGTTGTTTTATTGTGCAAATCTTTTAGATAGATGATTAGTGATCTTTTTGATTAATAAAATAAACTACCAAATGACGATTATTAAAAATGCACTAAATATACTACTAAATCAATGACTAAATTAATGACTAAATTAATGACTAAATATATGACTAAATGATTAAATGACTAAATTAATGACTAAACATATGATTAAATATATGACTAAAATATGACTAAATTAATGACTAAATATATGAATAAATTAATAATGTCAATATATATGACTAAATTAATGACTAAATATATGACTAAAGTAATGACTAAATTAATGACTAAATTAATGACTAAAGTAATGACTAAATAAATGACCAGTTAACAACAATCAATAACTAAATATATGACTAAATAAATCACTACCATGACTAAATAAATGACAAGTTAACAATAATCAATGACTAAATTAATGACTAAACCAATGACTAAATCAATGACCAAATCAATGACTAAATAAATGACTAAAATAGTTTAGTCATAAATTTGGTCACGTTATAAATGACCAGCAATAAACTATTAATAGTCACGTGACCAAAATTAGTCATTTTTATGCAATTTTAGTAGTTTATTTAGTCATATATTGTTATTTTTGTACTAGTGGTGAGGAGAAGGTTTTTGGTGAAAAGGTGGTGGAAATTGATGGCTCCCTAGTTCATAGCATGCCCAATGTGGAGTTGGATGACAATATTAAGGGTCAAGATGAGGAGGATGTTGAGAAGAAGAGTGCTAAGTTGGAGCCTCTAAAGGTAAATCCCCTTTCTAAGGACTTTTTCTATCTCAATGTTTGAGTTGTTGGACATGGCTAGGGTTGGGGCCACTGGTACTTTTAAGTTAGCTAAGTGGAATCTTTAGGAGTTTAATAAGGTTAACATTAATATAAGGGGCTTGAAGGAGAACTTGAATATTTTGAAATGCTTGGTGCTGAATATTCTAATCAACAGAATTGTGGACCTTGAGGGTTTCTTCCATGACTTCAAATCTATGTGTGAAGAATGATTGGATAGTTTAGAATCCAAGATATTGGATACTAATGTGGACATCAAGAAGTTTCTCCATTCATGTCACATTTCAGTGAAGAATAGTGCACTCTTTTGAATTCATGTTCCGTAAAATTATTGAGCTTCGGGAGGACCAAATTTATTTTTTTGAATTGATGGAGAAATATTACTCGACCAAAGGTAAAGGAAAAAAAGGTGTGAAAGATGATGGTAAAGGCCTTGCTATTAGAGGGTCTACTAAATGGAAGAAGTCCTTTGAAGCTGAGAAGAAAGAGTTGTTGGACATGATTGAAGTGCATAGGAGCTAGGAGCTTGAGGTGGCCAACACCTTAAGCAATATGAAATAGTGTTCTGCTCTATCTCTTTTTTTGTTTGCTCTTTGTTTCTTGTTGGGTCTCAGTTTTTTCCTATTGGTTTGTTGTTTTGTTATTGTTAGGTGATGTTGATTGTTAGCTATTTTATCTCTTGTGCAACACTCTCTTTGTTTTGTTTCTTTGGGTTCTAGTCTGCTGCTAATATCTTACTACAATATCTTTTTAGCAACATTTTTTTATCTTAAGTTGTAAAGGGTTTTGGGTCCCTTCAAAACCTATTTTCCCATATAATCAAAACCATACCCTAGCTAGTATGATGCACATTTTTTTGTCAATATCATCAGATTCTAGGTCATGACACTGAACACTATGTACATCTTCATAATATAATCTAAAACCACATAGATAGCGATACCATTTGATTCGATGATAGAAATCAAAACTCAAAAAATATTGTGGCTAAGGCTAATAGTCAGCTACAAATTTACATACAAATTTCCATCCCATTCTACAAATTTAATTACAACCTCTTCTCCATCTTTAGAATCTAGTCATTGTGAGTATGTGAACATGGTCTTGTTCACTCCTATTCCTCCTATGAGTCATACAGATAATATTCTTGACATAAATTTCACACCACATGACTTTCCCCTTAATAGGGAGTCTTCTCCTCTTTACATCCCTGCTTAAGTCAATGGTAACATCATAACTCGTGTTATGATTGACCTACCATAGGGTAGATGTTATCACAAAGGAGACACTCTATTAAAAAAATTCATAAGGAGAAATACGAGTCAAAGGATACAATCCATAATCATGATGGCCTTTCTATACCACCCGTTGGTTTTATTTATTTAATGGTCTTGGTTGGACCTAAGTCTATTGATGTCCCATTTGTTGTGATTCTTGAATCTGACCTATTCAATGTAAGACTAGGCATTCCATGGTTAGTCTCCATGAATGAGGTCACATCAGTAGTCCACAAATGTTTAAAGTTTCATCACAATGGCATAATGCATATAATCCATGACATTGGGTACAAACCACTTGTGTTGTGTGGGGGCTATTATTACACCATTTTGGCCTGCTCCTATTAGACCTTTACCACCCTAGGGAGACTTGTTCTATAGGGCTTATTTAAGGTACAAGGCTAGAGTGTCAGCCCCTGATGTTGTCTTCCCCCTTCATCTCATGATATTTCTATGAAGGAATCTATGTGTGCGTAACAGTGCACCTTTTCTTCTTTGCATTCCTCTTCAAGGGATATAGACAAGCACACTCCCATGAATATAACTTATTTTGTTGTGGTTTCACAACTTTGAAGGGTGTCCTTTGTTCCTTCTACTGTCTAGCATAGGAAAAGGAAAGGCACCTATGTTGGTGAAATCCAAGCCTTAGGTTTTCCAACTCCTTGTTTTACCTACAATCCCTCACCCTACCTTATATGGTAAAAGGAATCCTATGAACAAAGTTAGTTCTTATTGTTTTTCTCTTTTGTCTCAACCCCTGAATCCTCCTCCCATTCCTCCACCTGCTTCCAATTCGAGAAAGGAAAGGAGCCCATGATTGAGACTTAGGTATCTATTTTTGTGGCACCTCTTGTCCCTCCTAAGAAGCCTATTCTTCTACTGGTAACGGTTGTGAAGATTAATCCTTTGGTGGACCAAGACACCCTAGAATCTTCTCAAGCTTCTATCCCTAGTAGTCATAATGGTTATAACCGACTTGCGAGCGAGCATAAGCATCATTGAAAAAAATTGGTCCAGGAACATGATACCTTATAGAAGACTGAGGGTGAGCCTTTTGCCTCTATTTCCGCTCTTATCTCAAACACTACTTTTTCTATTTACATTCCCATTTTTGTTCCTCTCTTTAATTTAGTTTTGCTTTTGGCTGCCTTGATGGATCTTGATGAACCTTACCCTAATCGGGTATAAATTTGCATTCCTCCTTCTTTGGATCCTCCCTTGATCACTTCTCTACCTAATCTTCCTCCTTTTTTTAAGCCTATAGATATGCCTCACACAAATTTCATATCTACTATGGCTCCCTTTGTTTCCTCCCTTTATTTTGTTTCTGATGTGAGGATTTTGCATCCTCTTCTTAAGAACAAATTAGAGCATGTCCTCACTTTGAAGGACAATCATAAAAATCCTTCTTTGTCTTGTTCATTTTTTCCTAGTTTGGTTTATTTCATTCTTATGATAGAAGAATCTCCTTCTTCTCCAAAGTTTGTAACTATCCCTCCTCTAGAGGTTGTCAATGATTCCCCAATTCATCTGCCTCCTTTTGTTCATTCACTATGCTCCACTCTACAAAAGTGCATGTTTGAATCGATAGAGAAAATATTAACTTTGTCGTCTATCTTTGCTAGGTTGATGACGTTAGCTTCGTAGGAGCTCTTGGATGAGGAAATTTAGGTGACCTCCTCCTTGGCTCCTTTTGTAGGCAAGTTGCCTAGTACTGCTCTTGTTGTCCTCCCTCTTCCAACTTGTCTTTCTCCCCTTACAATGATCTAAATTGGGAGTAGGATGACTTGTTAGAGATGCTTGACTGGATAAATTCCTCTTCTTATATTTAGATTAGATTTATGTGTTTTTTTGTGTTCCCCATACTTATTTGTTCATTTTTGTACTCTCCCCTGGAGGACCCTTGATACCATTGTAAGTACTTGGATACATGACATAAAATATGTCATAAATTCTTCTATATGTTTCATCATTCTTCTATTTATCATAAATTGATCTTTATTTCACATCGAGGATGATGCAAAGTGTTAGGGAATTTAGGCCTCTTCCATGTTGACTCAGATTTTTATTTGTCTTTATGTGCTCTTCTTCTCATTCCAATCTATTTGGGGGGTGATGATAGTTCATATAATTTGCACTATATATATACATTTATGATCAATTTTGACCCTAAATACTTGGATCCCCTTGTTCTTTCAATCTGTTTATCTTGTATTTTTCTTGATGTTATGGATTCTATGTTTTATCCCTCATGTGATAACATTCTATGAACAAATCTCGCTATGTATGTCTTGACACAACATCCCTATTTTTCTTTCTTCTCCTTAGAATTAATTGTCCTCCTTTGTGTAGCACATATAATTCTAAGGGGGGGGGCTATCATATCTAGTTATCCTCATTTTTCAAAAATATGTCTTAAAAATATTGATGATCTCATTGTCTAGCTCGGAGGCAACTTAACTAGACTTGTCTTTTATCTTGATCTCATCATCTAGCTTGGGGGAAACCTAAGTAGACTTGTATTTTATGTGATTGTCCTACAACACAACTTGTAGCAGCCACAGGCCTATCCACTTGCCATATGGTCTCTGGCATAACACAACTTGCTAGCCATACTTATCAACACTATCTTTATATCTGATCAGATTTATCATGTTTATTTTTCACTTTTTCTCCAATGCGTTTGTCTGTACAACTAACATGTTTGTGGTGAATTTGTAGTCAGCTTTGTAGGGTAGAAGACCCAAGTCCTCTTCGTGTCCTGACACATCTTTTGAATTGCATATACCAAATTGAAGACCTGCATCCTCTTCATCCTAGGTATATTCTCTTCAACATCTTTCTTTCTTTACTTTAACTCACACTTGCTATAATGTATATGCTCACTAAAGTGGGGGAAATGGTTGTCATAAATTGCACTCTATTCAATTTCAAATTACATAAGCTTCCACTCTAGATAAAATTAAAGATAATAATGCAATATTTCTTTCATCTGACTTAAATTTAATCCTTAATTCCTTAACCCATATGTTTCCTATAGTTAAGGATAATTTATGTTGTTGATGAACACACACTATAGATGTTTGCATATCATGTGAACATTTTGAATAATTTCCCAATTGCAATAGTTTTTGAGACATTACGTTTCCCACCTACCAATGAATGTAATGCCTCTACTAGTTGGAAGGCATGCTAGGAGCCCCCTTGAATGCTTATACCTTCATAAAAAACTTCATTTCATTCATTCATCGATACAGTCAATCAATCAATCTCTCAATATATCACTCTTCTCTATCATTTTCTATTCTCTTGCCCTTCCTTTCTCTTTAATTTTTTTAGTGAAGCTCTATTGAAATTCTCTATCTCAACCTTATTACATCCATCAACTCAAGAGGATAATCGTAGGATATTGGTAACTCTCTTGGTATTTCATTTCATGCAATCTTTTCTATGTAATCTCATCTTTGTTTATTTTCATTTTTGATAGGATTTATCCTCCTTGCGAGGTTTGTTTCTATCACATGTTTATTACATTCGTGATATGGGTTCTCCTCCTTTGCAAGGTTTGTTTCTATCACACATTCTTTATATTATGCATTTTATCTATCTTGATTATACTTGGCTATCCATGGACGTGGAAACACCAAAATAGGGGTTTTACTAAGGCAAGCCCCCAAACAACCCAACAATTTCTCTTGGTCTTATGTGTGCAAGTATTGGATGCATTTCTTTGATGGATGCTTCATTTATTGTTCCATTGTGAGTGTTACCTTCCTCTTCTTTTGTTTCATCATTCACATTCCTTCTAGTTCACGTTATTTTAGTTTTTTTCATTCTCTGTTATTTTATTACACTCGAGCAGGTGCAAGAAGATGGGGGGCCAATTTGTGGCCACCCATCTTTGATTTTTTTTTTTAAATATATAACGTGAGCACATTATAATGTGCTCATATTATAACACTCTTGTGTTATAATGCACTCGCATTATGGCTTGAGGCTCGGTCACACCGAAGCCATAATGTGCTCGCATTATAACGTGAGTTCATTATGTCCTATTAAAGAAAAAGTAAACTCATTTCATTCTTTGAATATTCTATTTCCTCCATTCATGGCCTATGAACCCTTCCTAAGCACGCTCACATTATTGAGAGCTCAAACTTCATGATTTCTTCACCGATCATTTGTCGATTCTTCACTATAATGCCGCCACATTGATGGGGAGCTCAAAGGAGTAAGGTTTTTTTTTTTTGTGAATTTGTTATTAAATATGTAGATCTAATAAATTTTTGATGTTAATTTCTTTAATTTTTTGGAGTTGATACTCCACCTCCTTCTCCTCCTCAAAATACTTCTTCACCTCATTCCCAAATACCTATTGAACAACAACCCCAAAAAACACCTCCAACAATTCCTCAACATCCCCTTGGAAGTCAACAAAATTTAATGGGGGAAATTGAAAATAACAAAAAAAATTGAGATGTTAATTGTGAGGTTGAAGAATCCTGTAATTTCAACCTCACAAAGAACCACACTTGCACAATCACTTGAATCTATGTTAACACATTGTAAGAGATGGGGACCAACCACTACAAGGCCTCAAGTCACAAAAGGCCAAGAGTAGTATGGCTTCCCTAACTTACCTCAGTTTAAAGGAGTGTTAGGATAGACAGGATGAGAATGATGAGGAAAATAAGGTCCTTTTATCACTCTGCAAACCTGAGAGTTGAAAGGAGACTAGGTGAGTCAATTTTTAGGGCCAATTCTATGTCTCTAATAGCTCTTTGTCAGAGGACAAAAGTGCGGATCTGGGATGATAGTGCGATATGTTGGCATCACTCAGGTGCATTGGCATCCATACGGCCAGAAAACCAAGGAGACAAGGTCTAACCTCTAAAAATTGGACTAACAACCTAGTTTAAGAGTTTCTAAAGGTGCAAAATGAGACAATGAAATAAGAAACGTAAAGATGAATGTGATAAAGAAAGTAGATTACCACAAGGGTGATGAAGATGATCTCATACAAGAATCCTTTCGCCAGCTTGCTCCAAGATCTCTCCACCACCTCTGTCCAAAGCACTCAAGGCTAGTGGAGGAGAAAAATGAGAGGAACTCAAGCCTCTGCTATAATGGATTTGTCTTGCGTTTGCTCTATTGAAGTGGTGAAGTTATAGATTGTTACTATGGAGTGTGAAATGTTGCTACAAAGCTTTTGGATGAATGCTATAATGCTGAGAGATGCTCAAGAGATCTTGTCAACTTGAAAATAGATGAATGAAATGAGAATATGAAGGAAGAATGGAAGAAAATAGCCATATTCAGGTCGGCCAGCCGAAGGGAGACACTACACTTCAACTTCCAATAGGAATTGTAACGTTTATGTTGCTTCAGTCGCAAGAATATGCCAGGGACGTATGCGTGCCGCGTGAACGTCTATGCACCATGTGAGCGTCCCCGATAGAAATGCCTCCATCGACATTCAAAATAGGCACCAAGTGTGATGGGAACAGTGGGATTATGTGGAATTAAGCCTCTGAGTTTGGTTTTCTAAAGTGGAAAGGGGAAAAGGGGAATTTGTGTTAGGGGTGCAAATTCACTCCTATACATTTTTCCCCCAAATTAGCGAGCATGAGTACTAATGAGTGCTTCGATAAAGTAGGTTGAAAAATAAGTAGGATTAGATATGTATACATGAACCATCAAGGAAGTAGAGCATGGTCTAGAAAACCCAAAAGTGCAGGATCAGAAAAGGACTTCATAGCTCCACAGAACTATAAAGCTGGAGAATGAAAATGCCTTACAGGCTCACGAACCTACAAAGGGGGTATCCTCCAAGAACTCTCACATGAAGGAAACCAAGAAAACACCTTGCAGACCCACAAACCTACAAGGGAGGTATCCCCCAGGAACTCTCTCATGAGGGAGACCGAGCAAAGGGGAATTCACAAAGTCAAAAATGATGACATGTTTACCCATAGATAGAACACGTTAGGAAGTGTCCGCACAAGCCAGTGAATGGATAGTCACACAGACCATCGCTAAGCTGGAATAATTTTAAAGGGGTCCCTCAAGAACCCTTCAAAAGGAAGAGGGGTCCACTCAAGGGACACACTGTTTGAAAAGATTCAGGCTTCCCCCAAGCTAGATGCAAGGATGTGAAGTAGGTCTAGTTGGGCTACCCTCGGGCTAGATGCAAAGATGAGAAACAAGTCTAGTCGGGTTGCCCCTAGGCTAGATGCTAAGATGTGGGACTAGTCTAGTCGAGCTGCCTCTGAACTAGACACCAAGATGTAAAGGCTTTTCGATGGGGCTCCCTTGGGAACCCAATGCAAAAAGAAAGGGTCCACTCAAGGGACACATTGTTCAAAAGCCAATTCTTTCTTTCTTGAATCGATTCATCATCAAGGAATCCTTTTGAAAGATGTTCACTTCATCAAGGAATTTGAAAGGAAGGATATTCCCCCACACAAGGGGAAGATCAAAGGTGTTCCCACTTTGGAGGAAGGTTTCCAAGTCATTTCATTATGAACATGTTATGTTTAGGGTTTCAAGTCAAGAATGCAATTCTGAGAAAATATTCGTTGGCAATGAATGTTTTTTCTGAAGACCAAGTGAAGTAGAGGTGGTGTTTTCACACATGAGAGGGACAACTCAAGCAAAGAAGAGAGAGATACAAAGAAATAAAAAGTAAAGAGAACATGGACAAAGGGCACAAGGGGATCTAGTTTCATGGGATTAGATCTACCTGTATTTATATATAATAGGTAACCATGACGTGAGGTGAAAGATCATCAATCCCCAACTATATCAGGAAGAATGCATGGAAGACAAAGTAAAAATAAAAAAATTGGGTCAACATGGAAAGGAAGCCTAAATGCTCCAAACTCCTTGCATCGTCCCCAATTTTCCAAAAGTCAATCACAAACATGGAAGAATGATGAAACACATAGAAGAAGGTTTACACCACAAATTCCACACCTATATCTAAGCACCAATAAGGGTGAAGAGGGTCATCCGGGCACATATATCATGATCATGGGGGAAGCACATCACAACACACACACACACACACATCTAATCTAAAGATCAAGAAGGGGGTCTCCCCCTAACACTAGCCAACCAAGAGGTCATCAAATTCCCACTCTAGATCATCATAGGGGAAGGATGATGAGCCTGTAGTGGAGTAATGTTAAGGGGAGGAGCTTTTGACCCTCCTACAACAAGGGCTAAGGAAGAAGGACCTATGAGGTCTCTGTCACTCAACTCTTGTGGATCTAAGGTCAACAACTTTGTGAAGATCGCTGACAAGGTCAGAACTCCATCCACCGAGTTAAACATGAACTTAATGGGAGTGCCATGTTTCAATTCGACGGGTGGAGGGGTTTGCATCTGAGGTTCACCGCTAGGCTCACCGAGAGATTCGAGAGCGGTGACAAACTCAGGAGAGGTTGGGACTGGTTTTATCACTAGGATAGAACAAGTCAACGTAGGACGGCCTTTTAGAGAAGGTGGACTCCTTTTTCATCCTCCATTGATGGAGGGACCACTCTCTACCTTTTTCTTCATTGGAGGAGGTGAACTCCCCATGGACAAAGCAAGAAGGGTAGAGGGAGAGTAGGAAAGAACCACAACAGATACAATCGAAGTGTTAATCATATCTATAGGTTTCAAAAAAGGTGAGACATCTGGAATGAATGTTAGCAAAGGTGGCTCCACCGAAGGATTGATGAACACCTGCACCTTTCCAGGTGCATGTGCACTTGCAATGGAAGTCGGAAGTGATATAGAGCTAGTTTGGATAGAAGAAAAAGGGAAGAGAGAAGAAGACATGATAGGAGGTCCTGATACAAGAGTAGTCATCTCCTCTTCTTTCTTTTGTAAGGTGGCTTGTTCAGCCCAAAAGAGCCTTTCGCCGATGCTTGCATTTGCGTGCAAGGTGGTTTCTAAGACACTTCAAACTAGAAGATGGAGTTTCCAAAGAGACGGAAGGCTCCCACTCAGCCATGGGAGTATCTTCCATAGATTTTTTAGTGGAGGGATGGGGTCCTTGATGGGAGTAGGAGGAACAGGTTCATAAACAACAGGAGGAATTGATTCTAGTGCCTCAACAACGGGCCTCTTCCCGTTCGTGGGAATGGTAAGAGGTCGCGGGGCAAATTCTCTCCGTGAGCCTTTCTTTCTGCCACATAAATAGTACTAAGGTCTAGGGGACTCATTAGGGATATATGGTATCCTAATATTGGGTCTACGCCAAGTAGGCACCATTAGACTCAGTGGGTAAAAACCAGCCTTATTCATCTAATACTCGTCCCAAGAAAGGGGAGTAGACGAGGCAGCTCGAGAAGGAGCAAGATTCTCCTTTCCCTTTCGAGAGGAGGAGGTAGCAAGCTACTTTTCTACAGGAAGGTTCAACTTTGATTGTCCCTTACTTCCAGTCTTATATTTCACATAGTTCTTATAAAGTAGGAATGTTCTTGGTGGAAGCAGACCAACCAGAGCGAGCCAAAAGTGATCCAAAAAATATCCCCCATGGGACACTATAGGTTGGTATCCAGTATCATGCACCACGTGCACGACACATTCATGGGAAAACTTAAGGCACTTGTGAATCATAGAGGCAATCCCATTCACGGAAGCCAACCAAGGTATACCTAGCTTCACTCTAAATAGGTTCAATTCAGGAATGACATCAAAAATAGTGTCTACATTCCTAGGTCCAACTAGGATAGATAGCATTATTGATCCATAGGGTTTAAGGGAGAGACCATCATGCGTACAGATGATGGAATTTGTTTTTTCATATTCCTCCCTTTGTAGGGAGTTTAAGAATAGAGTCTCCTCTATTATGACATTCACTCTACTCATCGGATCAACTAAGACCCCTATCATAATGTTGCCATTGAGGCGAGCAGGAATGTAGAGTGGAGAAGGTTTTTCATTTGCCGGTACATCTTGCGAAGTGAACGTTATATCCGACGAACCGATCTCAAGATGAGGAGTAATAGTACCCATGTTAATGTAGGCTTCAGGCTGGGAAATAGAGTCAGAGGGATTAACAATCATGTTAGCAGAGTGCGACAGAAATGGGTTTGTGTATATCTGCAATTAACTATTAGCTTCTGCCACTGATCTGTTCATGTTTTTCTTACTTCCATCAAGATGAATAGTATCGTCCTCAATCGAGTCCTGTATCTCATGATGCAGGCACATGTAATGTTTGGTGTCATGTCTATTAACTCGATGGTATTGATAATATTAATTTGCTTCATACTAGTTAGGATATGGTTCCCTAACTAGTTTTAGAGTTGGCAAGCTAACGATCTAATCCTTTAACAACTTCTATAAGATGGAAGAGTAATATTCAGATAACTTTGTAAACTTTTGGTCACGCCTAAGGCCATTGTTATCCACAATGGCTAATACATTCACAATAACCTTTCCTTTTCCAAAGATTGATATAATGGACTTTCCCTCTAGACAGGAGTGTGGGGAAGATCCCTTGAACTGAACTACCATCTGTTGGTACTCCCGTAGGCCTGCACACAGGTGCGCGAAAGAAGGGTATTTCATAAGGGTGAACTTCTCTTGCCAAGGCCTTTGTAAGTTCCCTATGAACACCTTTTTCACATTGTAGTTCGGCAACGGGTACGGTATTTGTGAAAAGAGCACTTGGTATCACACTATAAAGTCGGTAATCTTCTCATTATCCCCTTATTTACACCGAACAAGGTCAGAGAAGGTAATCTTAGGCCTGATGTTGGCTTGGAACTATCATAGGAACTGCTTCACAAGCTGATCAAATGTAAAGATGGAATTTTCAAGCAAGGAACAGTACCACTCAAGCATTGTATCCTTGAGGGATCGAGGAAACTATTTTTCTATCAACGCATCATGATGGAAGAAGTTTGTACACAAGGTGTTAAAAGTGGACATATGTGTTTGTGAGTCCCCTTTACCACCATATTTCTCAAATTTAGGAATCTCCATCCCTTGCGGGAAAGGATTATTTATAATTTCTACCAACAACAAGCTATGTCAGAAGAATGGCTGGAAGATAGGTTGGGTAGAATCCTGGGAAAGTTTTGTCAGTTGGTTCTACATATTTCCCATATTCTGAGAAGGGTGTTCAGAATAGGTTCATTAGAAGGCATAGGACCAATGGAACTACCACCAGAGCCATTGCTTGGACCACCGTCATGACCACCACCGATTCCACCACCACTAGTGTGGCCTCCACTAGAACCACCATCACTTCCAAAGCCACTAACATGACCTCTGCTAGAACCACTTCTGCCAGTACCACCTTCGTGGCTGAATTTACCACCACCAAAGCCTCCACCGATCATCTCACCAAATCCTCCACCATCAGAGGTGATAGAAGAGGTGAAGTGAAAACCCAGAGGGTTTCTATTTACTCTAATAGTTTCAAAACTTTCAAAAGCAGTGGGGATGCTGATGGAAGGGACCTTGTCAACCATGTACATGAATGTGAGAGGCATAAACACTCCTAACTGCCTCTCATGTTATTTGAAGGGGCCACCTCATATCATACTATCATGACTCGGAGGGGCACATACTTCAGCTAGACCATTGAGGCTAGCTAGGAGTTCTATGTATATTCAATCTTTTCCTACCATGTATTTTATTTCACTAATAACTTTAGCAACCCTAGCCAACTTGGGTTTTTTCCCAGGTGACTTTCCAAGGCACCCAACCCCTTGCTTAGATTAGTGACATATTCAGAAGGGATGTGGACAACCTCACATTCATTGACAGATGATGAGGTTGGTTATGCAAGAGGGGTAGGGACGCAATCAGTTTCATCAAGGAATCTAGATCCGCCCCATCACACATGCTCCTGTGCAGATAGGCCAACCGTAGAACTAGAGAAAAGACTGGTAGTGAAAATATAAGAGACCTTAATCTCCTCCATTGGAAGGTGTCACAAAATTATCCTAACAATATGTCTAGAGGTCATGGATTGGGTTGTGATTCTCATAAACCTTCACAACACATAGGATTACAATGATCAAAGGGTGTAAGAGAAAAACCCCATAACACTGACAAACGAAAAGATATTGGTTCATGTCGGGTTCACCAAAAAATGTAAGAGAGGGGGACCAACCACTACAAGTCCCCAGGTCATGAAAGGCCAAGAGCAGTATGGTTGCCCTAACTTACCTTAGTTTAAAGGAGTGTTAGAATGGATGGGATGAGAATGATGAGGACTATAAGGTCCTTTGATCACTCTGCAAACCCAAGAGTTGAAAGGAGACTAGGAAATTTGGTTTTTAGGGCCAACTCTATGTCTCGAATAGCTCTCCATCAGAGGACAGAAGCGCGGCGTGTTGGTGTCTCTCAGGTGCATTGGCATCCATACGGCCATAAAACTAGGGAGACAAGGTCTAACCTCTAAAAAGTGGACTAACAACCTAGTTTAAGAGTTTCTAAAGGTGCAAAATGAGACAATGAAATATGAAACATAAAGACGAATGTGATAAAGAAAGTAGATTACCACAAGGGTGACGAAGATGATCTCATACAATAATCCTTTCACCAAGTTGCTCCAAGATATCTCCATCACCTCCGTCCAAAGTGCTCAAGGCTAGTGGAGGAGAAAGATGAGAGGAACTCAAGCCTCTGTTGTAATGGATTCATCATGTGCTTGCTCTATCGAAGTGGTGAAGTGATAGATTGTTGCTATGGAATGTGAAATGCTGCTACAAAGCTTGTGGATGAATGTTATAATGTTGAGAGATGCTCAAGAGATCTTGTCAACTTGAAAATGGATGAATGAAATGAGAATATGAAGAATAGAAGAAAATGGCCATATTTGGGTCGGCCAGCCGAAGGGAGGCGTTACACTTCAACTTCCAATTTGAAGTGTAACATTTTTGTTGATTCAGCCATGGGAATCTACTAGGGATATAAGCATGCCATGTGGATGTCTACGCATCACGTGGGTGTCCCCAATAGAAATGCCTCCACCAACACTCAAAATAGGTGCCAAGTGTGATGGGAGCATTGGGCTTATGTGGAATCAAGCCTCCGAGTTTGGTTTTCTAAAGTGGAAAGGGGTAAAAAGGGAATTTGGGTTAGGGGTGAAAATTCACTCCTATACACACATGTAGAGTCAATTAGCAAGCAATTAAGTGGTTGGGCAGAGAAGAGAAAGGGGTATAGAGAATATTATGTAAATAAACTATCCTACAAACAAGTCAAAAATGAAAAAAATACAAAATTTGACTTGTGTTCCCTTTTCAAAAACCCACAAACAAATCAACCTCTACACCCTACAAGCAAGAGGTTTTGTATCCATTGGTGCAAGAACCAAGGGAAAAAGAACCATTTTTGGAAAAGGTGGTGGATGGTTTTTTACCATCCTCCATCCAACAATAATGAGGTCCCACAATATTTCTTGAGGAAACTCTACTGTGAGTTTTTCCTCAATAAAATCCCCAATTATTTTGATATGTGGTACTTCCAAGATAGAGGTGATGGGTCTACACAAGATAGACCAGGTGCATGTATTGACCCACATTGGCCAGTGAGACAAGCACTCACCAGACCAACCTATGAGAATGTAGCTATCCCTTCCATTGTGAAGGAGAGTGATGAGGTCTAGACACTATAGTCCATTACTTCCTTGACCCAGAGCATCATAGAGTGTGTTAGTCATGTAGCACAATGTGAGCCAAGGGAGACTTTGAGGAGTAGGGTTCCACCCCATACTTGTCAGGCTTGTGGGTTATCCTATGGTTATGACCTCGCATATTCAGTACATAAGTGCATAGGTTACATTTGCAGCTCAACAATTGGTGAACATAGATGCCCTCCTAGATGAGGCTTTTGACCTTGATACTTAGGTAAATGTTAGCAAGTTCATTGAATTTAATTTACTAAATTTCATTTTTGACATGCAAGATTAACTCATTTAGTTTAATGGTTGTAATGAAATTTTAGGGTCATAAAATTCACTCGGTTTTAATGGTTCTCCACCTTTGTATTACACGACAACATGTACTGTCAAGGCATGCAACTAGTAAACAATTATAAATATTACATGTGAACAACATTTTTATATGAATGGTATTCTAATATCTGATTTTGGATGTTAATAGGTTAATCTTTGAGATTTCATGACAACACCTCCCAATGGAGGTGGAGTTCAAAGCTTCACTCAGGCAATAAAATAAAGAGTTTAAATACTAAATTGTACTTAATATATTTTTTTATTTATATTCATATCATTGATTACATTTCATTAAAAATCTTTCAAACTCAGAGAATTACTACACATTATAATAACTAGATGTTGATAGATGACAAAATTTTAATTACAATATAGTTTTTTAGAAAGTCAACATAAGCAATTGTGCAATTACTTCGCATTGCATAACTAATAACTAGGAGCAGTTGCCAATTGCATTTGCTTGTCATGGCATTCCATGAGACCATATTTTATTGAGGCATTTTTTCAAATAGTTCATTTCCTTGTCTATGATTCTTTGAAAATTTCTATCAAAGCATAATAGTAATGTGGTGGGATAGACAAGGAAGTGAGCTATTTGAAAAAATGTCTCAAAGAAATGTGGTCTCATGGTGATGGACTGTGGTCCATCACCATGAGACCACATTTCTTTGAGGCAATTTTTCAAAAAAAGCATCACCTTGTCTATGCTACCACATTTTCCATACATGTCTACCAAATCATTTTATCAAACAATTCACTTCCTCACTACTATGGCTAAAAGCCTAAAATAGGTGCTTTCAAACAAACTATGGATGCTTGGAAAAAATCTATCAAAGCATAATAGTAATGTGGTAGCATAGACAAGGTAGTGAGTTGTTTGAAAAAATTCCTCAATGAAATGTGGTCTCATGGTGCTCATTTCCTTTTCTATGCTAATGAGACCACATTCCCTTGAGACAATTTTTCAAATAAATCATTTCCTTGTCTATGCTACCATATTTTCCATATATGTCTACCAAAGCATTTTATCAAACAATTCACTTCCTTGTTGCTATGGCTGAAAGCCTAAAACATGTGCTTTCGAACAAACTATGGATTCTTGGAAAAAATCTATCAAAGCATAATAGTAAGTAATAGCATAGACAAGGTGGTGAGTTGTTTGAAAAATGCCTCAAATAAATGTGGTCCCATGGTGATGGTGAGTTGTTTGAAAAAATGCCTCAAATAAATGTGGTCTCATGGTGATGTCCATGACCATAAGACCACATTTCTTTTATTCATTTTTTCAAACAACTCATCGCCTTGTCTATGCTACCACATTTTCCATACATGTCTACCAAAGCATTTTATCAAACAGTTCACTTCCTTTCTGCTATGGCAAAAAGCCTAAAACAAGTGATTTCGAACAAACTATGGATGCTTGGAAAAAATCTATCAAAGCATAATAGTAAGCAATAGCATAGAAAAGGCAATGTGTTGGTTGGAAAAATGCCTTGAAGAAATGTGGTCTCATGGTGATGTCCATCACCATGATACCATATTTATTTGAATCATTTTTTCAAACAACTCATTGCCTTGTCTATGCTACCATATTTTCCATACATGTCTACCAAAGAATTTTATCAAAGCACACTAAAAAAAAATCAAACAAATCACTACCTTGTTTATGCTACCACATTTTCATACATTTCTACCAAAGTAATCAAAAATTTGTTGACTATATCATACATTATAAGCAATGACCTGCATCACTATTCTAGTTTTCATAATTGAATAAGTTTGTTTTATTTTTAGATAATATAGGTGGAGACACCTCCTGATGTTCATATGGAAATGGAGCATGGTTTGTCTTCTAAAATTGATAGATCGATGTCTTTGATGGAGGTATGAGGTAAATTAGTAAATTTAAAATTACATTATTTGTTATAGATGTTTATTATTAAAAAATCAAATGAATATTTCTATCTGGATGGTTTCTATAGGACATTTGAATGCCACAACCAAATCCTATTGCTGTGGAAAATGTGGAGAGAGATCATTTGGAGGCGGTAAGTGATTATTTTGTTGAATATATCATTTTTTATAATGTAATTTTGATATATTAATGTCTTTAATTTTTATTGTAACATTGAAGCTTGATCAGGAGCTAAATAGGAGGAGACATCGAATTCAAAGTAGACCAGTGTTATATGCATCTCCATCCCATTGACGATCAAAGGTTTTCTGTATGTTTTCTTGACCTGGAGGGTAATGACTTTTGATTGGGGTCCTCTGTTGTATGACTATATGGCATTTTTGGACATACTGTGTATTGCATATACTTGACATTGTATGCATATATGGCATTCTTGTAAGCCTATATAGCTATTGTGTATATATTTTATACTTATATTGACATATATTGATGTATGCCTATATGGATATTTGGTTAATACACATCTTTTTTATTGATGGTGTCCATATTTTCATTATAAATCCATGCTTCAATAGATATTTTTAGATGGTTTGCTTCATGCTTCATGTGTATGCTTCATTCTTTATATCATTGAGGAAGATGTCTACCATTCCACCTATATGCGTCATGCTACCATTCACTTGTATGCTTCATGCTTCTTGTGTATACGCCATGTGTTCACATGTATGATTCATTCTTCATGTTATTAATTCATGTTTTCACATGTATGCTTCATGCATCCTATGTAGATTTCATGTATTATATGTATTCACATGTATGCTTCATTCTTCTTGTGTATACTTTATGTATTATGTGTATGCCTCATACTTCATGTATCACATATATCTTTTTTTGCTTCATGACTAGATGTACCTTCAATAAGATTGCTCCATGTGTGTTAAAAAATTTGTTTGTCAAAATGATTTCTAGGTTAATAAGCACGATCATAAAAGGAAGAGCAACTTATCATTGAGAAATACATCCATAACATCCTTGAAGAATTCAATAAAGAATACAACCTTAGGTGAAAATTTATGACCCTTCAAGTAGGAAATATTATAACCCTTTTATAATGAAGGGTGGTGACTATGCCTAGCCTATATGTGCCCAACTAGACATATTTGCACTAATGGTTTGGCCCCATGAAGAAGAAAATAAAAAGTAGCCTACCTGCAACTTTACACTACATGCATATAATAGTTTTTGGAGCATCAAAAAACTTTAACCATGGGAAAACACCTCTAAGATATCAAAAACTGAAAGAGGTTATTGTAGAGGGGACCTACATGATCTCATAGTCTCAGACGAAATGTTTATAAGTGACACATTTTTTGAGTAATATCTTGTCAAATATTTCTACCTTTTTGTACTTTGGTCTCTTAAGAGACTTCATTGGTACAATGTATCTCAGACTGTTTCGACATGTTTGGGTGTGAAACAAGACCTTTCCTAGCATAAATGCACCAATCCAAATGTGTTGGAACTATCATTTTGGTTGCATGCCAAATAGAATGAAAGTTACACCACCTTGCAACTTTACACTGCATGCATTTGACACCTTTTCCATCAACTGAAAACTCTAAACCATGGGAAAATAGCTTAGAGACATAAAAAACCAAGAGAATTTATTGTAGAGGGGCCCTACATGATCTTGTAGCATCAGATCAAATTTTTCTAAGTGACATTGTTTTCAATTAATTACTCATCAAAGTTTGCTGCCCTTTTGCAATTTGGTCTCTTAAGAGACTTCATCAATACAATGTAGCTCAGACTATTCTGACATGTTTGGGTGTGAAATAGGACCTTTCCTAATGTAAACCCACCCCTCCAAATGTGTTGGAACTATTGGTTTAGTCACACACTGAACAAAACAAAAGTTACACCACCTTGCAACTTTACACTACATGCATTTGACCCATTTTCCATCAACTAAAAACTTGACACCACAAGAAAATGCCTTAGATATATCAAAAAATAAGAGAGATTATTGTAGAGGGGCCCTACGTGATCTTGTAGCATAAGATGGAATGTTTCTAAGTGATGCGGTTTCCAATTAATCACTTGTCAAAATTTTTTTCCCTTTTGCACTTTGGTCTCTTAAGAGACTTTGTCGATACAATGTAGCTCAGATTGTTTTGGCATGTTTGGGTGTGAAAGAAGACCTTTCCTAACATAAACCTACCCATCTGAATGTGTTGGAACTATCGATTTGATCACACACCAAATAAAATGAAATTTAAACCACCTTGCAACTTTACAATGCATGCATCTGACAATTTTTCCATCAATTGAAAACTTGATACCATGGGCAAACGGCTCAAAGACATAAAAAATCAAGAGAGATTATTGTAGAGGGGCCCTACTTGATCTCGTAGCATCAAATGAAATATTTCTAAGTGACATGGTTTTCGAGTAATTTCTCATAGAATTTTGCTACCCTTTTGCACTTTGATCTCTTAAGAAACTTCATTGGTACAATGTAGCTGGGATTGTTTTGCCATGTTTGGGTACAAAAGAGGACCTTTCCTAGTGTAAAATCACCCCTTTAGATGCATTGGAACTATCGATTTGGTTGCATGCTAAATAGAATGAAACTTACACCACCTTGCAACTTTACACTGCATGCATTTGACCCGTTTTCCATGAGCTAAAAACTTGACACCACAATAAAACGCCTCAAAGATATCAAAAACTAAGAGAGGTTATGTAGAGGGGCCCTACATGATCCCATAGCTTTAGAAAAAAAAATTCTAAGTGATGCAATTTTTTGAGTAATTTCTCATCAAATTTTGCTACCCTTTTGCACTTTGGTAGATCTTAAGGGACTTCACCGGTACAATGTAGCTCAGGAAATTCTGGAATGTTTGGGTATGAAACAAGACCTTTCCTAGTGTAAACCTACCCCTTCAAAATTTTGATTTAGTTGCATACCGAATAGAACAAAAGTTACACCACTTTGCAACTTTACACTACATGCAACTGACACTTTTTCCATCAACTGAAAACTCTTCACCATAGGAAAAGGCTATGAGCTATAAAAAATAAAGAGATATTATTGTAGAGGGGCCCTACATGATCCCATAGCATCAGACATTTTTTTTCTAAGTGACATGGTTTTCAACTAATCACTCATTAAATTTTTTTACTCTTTTGCACTTTGGTCTCTCCCTCCCACCCCCTCTCCCTCTCTCAAGTCTCTCCCTCCCACCCTACTCACTCCAACCCCCCCTCTCTCTCTCCCACCCTATCTCAATAATTCCCTCTCACTCCAACCCCCTCTCTCCCACTCCCTCTCTCTCCCTCTCTCTCAGGTCTCTCCCTCTCACCCCCTCTCCCTCTCTTAGGTCTATCTCTCTCTCACTCTCTATCTCTCCCACTCTCTCTCTCCCACTCCCTCTCTTTTAGGTCTCTCCCACCCACCCCATTCTAGGATCTCTAGTCTCTCTCTCCCACACCTCTCTCTCTTTCTCAGGCCTCTCACACTCCAACCCTCTTTCCCCCACTCCCTCCCCCTCTCTCTCTCCCTCTCTCTCAAGTCTCTCCCTCGCATCTCTCTCCCTCTCTCAGGTATCTCTCTCTCACTCTCTCTATCTCTCTCCCACTCTCTCTCTCTCTCTAGTCTCTCCCTCTCACCCATCTCCCTCTCTCAAGTCTCTCCCTCCCACCCTAACTAGAGAACTCTCTCTCTCTCTCTCTCTCTCCCACCCTACCTAGATAAGTTCCTCACTCCAACCCCCTCTCTCCCACTTCCTCTCTCTCCCTCTCTCTCAAGTATATCCCTCCCACCCCCTCACCCTCTCTCATAAAAATTTCCCTCCCTCTAAATACATACATACATACATATAAGAAAACATGCATACATACTTACATACATACAAGCATACATACATACGTACATACAATCTTACATACAGGAATACAGGAATACACACATACAAGTGTATATACATACATACAAGAATGCATACATACATACATTTAACATACTAGCATTGAACACAAAACAAGACATAACACAAGCGTGTTATAACACACTCGTGTTATGTCTTGCTTAGGAAACTCCAGCACAAACACAAAAAATATGTTAAAACTATGAACTAATGTGAGCACGTTATTGCTTGCTTTGGGAATCTCCAAGCCTTAGGCTTGGGATTTTCTTTGTATTTCCAACCCAAAGGCTTGGAGTGCCTTCCCAACATCCAAAGATGTTTTTTTGCATATTCTAAGAAATGTCAAATAATTTTTTTCATGGTAACCATCAAGTTTGCACGTGTTTCAAAGTCGATTCAATCACACACATTGGTAATCTCAAGCTCTCTCTTAGCTTTTTAATGATGTAAAAAAATTCACATTTTGAAAATGTTAGAAAATGTTAAGTCGTTCAACTTTAAGTCTTTTGTTTGTGTGTCTTTGTTAGAAAACCAATGTTCGATATTTTATTTTTTTTGATCTGTAATATGTGGGTTGAGGGGCCCACTCCCTATATTAAATAAAAGAGAAAAGATTACATAAAAGAGCCTCACAAATAGGAGGAATGTATGGAAAGAAGAAATGAAGAGAAGATAGAGGGCAGCTTCAAAGAAACCAGGCGCTACAATAAATTCCAGCCAACTACCAAAAAACAAAGACAATCATGGGTAAGAAAACCCATAACCAGAATTAAGCCCTTCGGCCTTTTCGGAAGAGAATGGCTTCCAGAGTCCGTTGGGATCCGACCTCCACTGCTTCCAAACCTTCTCTATGAAGCTTTTCCGCATCAGATTTCCTACCCGCTTTACGTTTATATCCGTAATCAAGTTTAGATTTACTAGTATCAGACTGAGATAAACCCAATTTTTGAGGCGGAGCCAAATAAAATTCATCCATGAAAGGAAAGGTCCCATCCAAGTCAGAACCCTCATCCTCGATGTCCAAAGGGGAAGCAATGGGAATATTAAGAATAGGAGCATGCGAGGGAGATGAGGGATCTGGAGGTTGAAAAGGTTCCGATTCAGGCAAAGGCGGATGCTCAAAAAACTTTCCATGGTTCTACCAAATGAATTCTGAATCCGGAGTGCCATATTTCTTAACCCACTCTTTCAAGCACACATTCCTTGCCCCAGCCGAGTGTTGAAGAGGGCAAGCATCTATTTTATGACCCAGCTAGTTGCAGCGAAAGCACCGAAAAGGTAGCCCCTCATAATTTAGAAATTGTGTCCATACACCATGTGAGGAATGGATTCTGACAAAATGAGTGAGAGGTTTAGAAATATCCACCAAAGCACAAACCCTATAAAAATGTCGATCTGAAGTTACCATGTCAAGATCGAGCTTGACAAAGGAACCCACCTGGTTAACCAATGTGCTGAGAAGATCCATATTGCGCAACACCAAAGGAAGATTGTATAGCCGAATCCAAATAGGGATAAAAGAGATCTTGGCTGTGGCAGGATCAAAGAAAGGCGACCATGGAGAGATGAAGAGACCTGAATGCCCAAAGAACCAAGGGTCGTTCTGAAAAACAAAGTTGCAATCCTCTATAGAACAAAACATAACCAGAAAGAAACCAAAATCTAAAGATTCAATATCAGGGGTTGAAAGATTTCTCCACATGCTCTTAATCCATTCAAAGATGGAGGAGACCGATGGACGCTTGTGCATGCATCTCACCACCACAAAATGACAGCCGAAATCCCCTATCATCGCATCGATACAGTCATCGGTCAAGCAAAAATTCGTCGGCTCATCAGAGAAAACCACCTCAGAGTCCCCAACGGAAAACCAAGGGCTTCCAATTTGAGAGTCATTACCCTGATTTGGAAGGGGGGTCGAGGCAAGAGGAGTCGTGGGCTAGGGCGAGCAAGGGATAGTAGTCTGAGAGTGCACCTGATAGAAATCCGTGCACACATGGTAGGGGTTAGATTTGTTTTTGCATACATGAACCGGATTGGTTGAGGCTGCACCAGAATATTCTCCACAAGCTTTCGCCGCCAAGGGTTCCTGGGCCGGTGCAAGAGAAACGCCATTCGAAGGAGGCTCCAGCAAAGCCCCTGATCTGAGTTCATACCGTCTCCAGCCCACCCCAACCGCCACATTTCACCCGCCGCGTTTTGAACCAGGGATTTGACTAGCACAACCCTTCGTAGCTACACCAGCAGGATGTTCACCAGTCCCCGCCGCCGTCCGCAGGGTCGTGCCGCCATCATTTGCTTTAGGAGATCCCGCGCACATAGTTAGGTTTTTAAGATTAAATTAGGTCTTCCACCTAATGTTCGATATTTTTTACTTTACTTTTTAACCATTCATTAAAATTAGAAATAAATTATATTTTTATAAACTAGACTCCATTCTACAAATATTAAAAAAAAAAGTTATTTTTTATTATTTTTCAAAAGTTATAGGGTTAGCACGACCAATTTTTTGTTTTTTAATTGTGTCCACCTCAAAAATTCGTAAAAATTCATATATCCATCAAAAAATTATCAAAAAAGTCAAGCATAAACTACATGTTAGCTAATTTCTCGCCGAAGTGATTTTAAAAATACCAAAAAAAGTTAACCATTTGAGGGAGTCACAAAAATGTTATGTTATTTTTTCAGCACCTATTTATGTGGCTCCCTTTTTTGGACCCCTTAATCTCTATCATTTAAAAAAAAAAATAGTAGTTTAGAAAGTAGGCTCAGATCTTCTTACATTATTTTTGTTGCATCTTAAAATTTTGAGTGTAACTATCCTCAATTTGTCATCGAAGGTTAAAATTCCCTAATTTCAAAAAAAAAGTGGCCACTTAAGACCCCTTTTGGGCCCCCATCTTTTTGCACTTACACACTCTCAAAGCCCCTAGTAATCAAATTAGTAGTAGTCACATCTCTATTTTTTGGTACACTCTTGATTTTCAGTTCATATGAGACTCCATTACACTATGGGGACATCTATGCACCACGTTGTTGTCCTTGTCTGAGAGCTCGTCAGACTGTATAGAAGACCTTTGTGACTTTCTCTTTCTGTTTTTGGAACTCTCACTTTTTAATTATACATAAAACATAAGTAAACAAACTTCATCATTTTATCCTATCACTTGATTTGTTTCCTTTGAGGTAGTTGAGGGCTATTTTCTCCTTGTGACCTCATCATCTTGAGGGTAGAAAGTCTCATCTATACCTACTCACTTAGGGTCTTCAACAACCTAGAATTCAAAATAATTATCTATATTATATATCTAATCCAATAAATATTTAGGATTTAAAATTCTTGAGTAATAATGGGGATCAAATCTCCAGTTACTTCCTATTGTCACTAATACCATAGAAAATTTATCTTCTTCAATTATTTTATCATTAGAAATTGAAGCATCTTCATCATGTGGTTCATGATCAAATATATCATCCTCATTGACATATTTAGGTATGACCATTCCTTGTCTTTTATGTTCTCTCAAGGGATTTGAGACTTTCTTGAATAGATCTCATCATGTCATCTAGTTCATTATTATGTTATTCTCATTGATTTCTTCCACCTCTTCTTCTATTATTCATTTCTCCTATGGATCACCTACAATATGGTACTACACAACAAATATTGTGTTGTTTTAATTTACCCTACAATAACCTAGATATTAAGGTCTAGTATCTATAGGAATGGGTAAATGGTCTAATGAAAGAAAATCTATTAATACAACAAAAATATAAAAATTACAAACCCAATGCAATAGTACACAAAATAATTAAGTAGTTCTTAAGAAAGAAATAATCAACAAGATGACATAGAATATCAAATTATGTATGTATTTCATATGAAAAAATTATAACATATCCATGTATAATATTATTGTATACAAACAAATACATGCCAAGACTCATTGTTATTTCTAATGTCTAATCTCTAAGCTCAATCTCCCCCTTTATTATTTGTATTCAATTTATTTGAAATTCTCGTAAGGATACTTGATGCAATAATATATCTACCCTATTATGGAGAGGGTTTCTAGTCAAAATATTTCATTCAATCATAGTATTTGTGTTCCTTAATCATTCTCTATAAATAAAGACTTCTCACTAAGTAAATAAATATACATATTCTATTGACCACCAAAACTCTTTATTGAGAAAGCTAAGGAATATTCTCAAACTATTATCATCATTCAAAAACTTAAAACTTTGGTAATGGGAACAGACCATTTTGTAAACTATTTCCCCTACCTCTATATTAGGGAGATTATATTAAGAATGAAATTGTGAAATAATTCCATATCCTTTATAGTGGGAGTGGAGCCTTAATCTATATATTTCTTTGTCATAGTTCTCATTGAAAGAACCATAGACATTCCCATTTCATGGAGAAAGATATGGGAAGAATTTGATTACATGAATTTTGTGTTCAAGTATAGAACCTTTCCAATAAGGCCGAACTCATATTTTTTATTTTTTATTGTTGGTTCTTTTGAGTAACTATAATTACCCTATGTCTCACTTTCCTTACCCACCTCTAGCCAATATAACCAAGGCCCTACTATCATATCTCGCCCCTAGAACTATAGTATTTGGGTTGACCTTATCTTCTAGATTATTTACCAACCACTTGGCCACTCATGTTACATATATAGATCAACCATATATGGACCCTCACCTTGGTTATATATTGGATAACACCTATTTCTAATTTTTAGAATGGTTAGGGTTGGGTTGAGCCCCCATAAATAGTATCAAATGTAAGAAATGAATCAATTCAAAAAGAACTAGTCAAGACTACCTTTTCTTTATTCCTTGAGTGTAACAATCATATTTCATACCCCAATTATCTAAATAAAATAAAAAAATATGTGGTTGAACCTCTTACATCTAGAAAAAAAGGTCTCTTACTATATATGCTGAAAACTGAATGATTTAATCTATAAACTCAAATCAAAATTTCAGCATAACTCCAATGAATCCTTTATTAAATGAAAGCACATGCAAAAACATAAAACTAAACTATGTGAAATCAAACATATGCATTCAAAAGAAAATCAACTCCATTGTTCTCCTATTCACCATGATCTTGAATTATGCATTTGGTGCTCTCATATTTTCACAAGCACAAATGCAACAAGAAGCTCTAATGAATGGAAAAGAGGATTGCATGATCAAGATTCAATGTGATTTTTTGGTGAGAAGAGAATGCTTTTTATAGATGTCCTCACGGGGTGGATTCATATTGCAGGAGAAATGTGGGATAAAAGAGTGAAGTGGAGGAATGAATTGTTATCTCATATTCTTTAATCAAATGCCATTGATTGAAATGGGAGAGATAAATGGGTGGATTTATGATATTATAATGAGGGTTTGGAATTATATTTAAAGTGGATTTTCAATTTAATGAATGATATATAGATTTATATTCAAATGATTTAATGAAAAATTTAAATGGATAAAGATTAAATGGTTTAATGATTTGTGAATTTAGATGAATTATTTAATGGATTGAATGTATGGATATTTTAATGATTATGTAAATGGAATAATATGAAATGATTTATGGATAAATGATTGATTATGAAAATGGAGAAATGATTATAATATGTTAATGAATAGAAGAAAGTATTAAATGAACTAATTAAATAGATAACACTATCCATTTAATTGATAGACGAAAAATATGACGATTGTGAGAACAAATTTTGAGTGTCTACATTTTTCCCCTCTTTGAGATAATGCAGCCCGTCACGTTGTTTCAAAGAAAAATTGATCAACTGATACATACCCCATAGATATCCTAGTAAGGATGATGATAAGGATGATATGCCCCCTCGAGAGATTGATTGAGAAAGTTGTGATAAGATTAATCTCTCAATAGATCACGTGAAAATGATTAGATGATTGATATTGTGCAAGTGATTAAGTGGTGATGTACATTTGATGAAAATGCACAGTTGATGGGTGTAACTGAACAATTGATGGAAATGATCAGTATAGCTAGGTTGATGAGCTGATTAAGCTGATTGAGATTGATGCTAGCACAAAATAATGATTGATTAATAAATTCAGTAACCAAGGAGCATTGGAGTCCCATGCTAAAAATCAAGTTGATTAATTTGTTATTTAGATTAAAAGACAAGCATCAGTTAGATAAATTGATTAATTGCCCTTTGAGATAAGGAGCATGAAGAAAATGAAATGATGAAGGAAATGGATGATGGAAGAAATGATAGATGAAAAAGAGATATAAAGGAAATGAAGGTGATGAAGCTTCTTGTGCTTTACAAAGTGCTTTATGATCGTAGAGCTTATTATGTCACAAATTAGTATAAGCATCTAGATAACATGAACATCTAGACGACTTGAATACTATTTACATTTTTATTTAGAAATGAAGTATAAGAATCTAGGTATAAGGACCTTAGATGACCTAAATACTCACACTATCAGATAAGGAATGCTCTCATCTACACTAGACTCATAGGTCCTCGATGGTTTTAGATAACCATGTCTTAAGATGAGTCATCCTGTGAATAAGAAACAATCCACAAACAACAAACAATTGAACATGCCCCATCCTCACTTCTCTAGTCCAAGACATCCTTGAGAAGGTAAAAGACATGCCACCAAAGATAAAATCATAAAATAATCAAAGATCGAAAAACAAACAAGCATCACGCTTCCATGTAGAACTAATTCTTGTCACAGTTCATGTGTTTGGTTGGATTTGAAAGAGGGATTTATAAGTATGTTGCAATGTTTTCTTGATTGTAAATCATGGCATGTTTTGATTTTGTTTAAGTTCAAAGCTATGTGGTGATCTGAAAGTGACACTATTTTGGGATTATTTGACGTTATTTGATTTTTTTGGATTTTTTGAAAAAAAAGAATTAGATTTTTGGAATTTATTTTTTTGGATTTTTGGAATTTTAAGTTTTTTGGATTTTTGGAATAGTTGATTTTTTTGGATTTTTTAGAGTTTTATGATGGGACGAACAAATAGGTAGAGAGAGTAGTTTCTCTAACTACGAGATGTCGAGTGTCCCAACCCATAGCTAAGGTCAAGGAAATGCCCCATTGAGGGATATGACCAACATAGTAAGCATGGAGAAGTGAGCAAGTGAGGAGAATGTTGAATAATTCACAAGCCATGGTGAGTGTGAGAAGGGCATTATGAAGTGGAGGGTGAATGGAATGTAAAGATCAAGTGGAGCTCCAAAGAAAAGGGAGCAAAGCCTCTACACATGGTGCTGATTTCTCAGTTTTCACCATGGTACTTGCTCAAGGCACCATCAAAGTCGTTTTCACCATTGAACGAATTGATTTCTCTTTACTTTTTTCATTTTTCCTTTTTTTTTGTATTTTTTCAAGACTTTTTTCCATTTTTTTGTATTTTTTCAAGACTTTAAAAGAGCATACTATTTGAAGTAATGAGGTATAAAACTTGCAGATGTGCATACTATTGATGGGGTCACTAATCAATTCACCTTCTAAAGTAGATAACTGGTATGCCCTAGATCCATAGGCTCAAACTTACCCTTCTTTTCGTTGTCTTATTGATTGCGAGGATTTTAATGAAGGAAAAGATCCCCAATCTAAAATGTACTTGGTTTCACTTTATGGTTATAACTTCAACACATCTGCTATTGGTATGCTCTAAGATGATTGAAAGAAGTTTTTCTTCATTCATCCAACAGTTCCAATTCCTTCAAATGGGAAACCTAAGTCTTCATCACTTATTTGATTGTGCAAGGAGACCCACAAAGAATGCAACTCGACCTCGATGGGTAGGATGGCTTCAGACCCATAGACAAGGGCATATGGGGTAGTTCATGTGGGAGTGTGGAAACTCATGCAATAAGCCCACAAGGTAGGATTCAGTTGAACATTCCAATCTTGACCAGCTTCATTGACCGTCTTTTTAAGAATTTTGAGAATGGTCTTATTAGAGGCCTCATCCTGACTGTTACCTTGAGGATAGTAAGGTGTAGAGAAATGATGTTGTATATGGAATTTCTCACAGAGTTCATAGACATCATGATTTTTGAACAGACGATTGTTATCTGTGACAATGGATAAAGGAACACCATGACAGGAGATGATATAGTTCAATATGAAAGTGGCTATTTGTTTTCCAGTGATATGAGTGATGGGGACAACTTCAATCCTTTTCATGAAATAGTTTATGGAAATGAGAATGAACTTATGAACATTGGATGAAGTTGGATGGATTTTTCCCACGAGATTGATTCCCCACTAATAAAAGGGCCATGGTGTAGTAAGAGACTACAATTCTTGTGCGGGAGCATGCATCAAATCTGCATGTTTTTGAAACTTCTTTCATTTTTTAACAAATTGATAAGCATCCTTTTCCATTATAGACCAATAATAACCCATACACAAGAGTTTCTTGGCTAAGGTAGGACCACTAGAATGTGCCCCATATATACCTTCATGTACTTCTCGTAAAGCAGTTTTGACCTCGTCATGCTCAAGACATCTGAGTAAAGTATCATGGAGACCTTGATAGTAAAGGGTATCGACTAAGATTATATAACGAGAGGCTTGACAGATAAAGGTTTTGCTAGATTTATTAGATAGGTCTGATGGCAAGGTGTTATCCCAGACATAGGTATAAATATCCCCATACCTTGAGAATTAGGACCAACAATAAGATAAATCATTTCATATTGTGGTACATTGTAAGCACATTCTAAAAGAGGCTCTACCAAGAACTCACAGTAGGTGGCATTGCTAGGAATTTCCACAAGTGAACCACTTTTTTCCATTTCATATGTAACTCTATTATTATCTCAGGGGATCTACTTAAAAGAGATTGATGTGAAATAGGCTTTAAAATCATCTACCATTCTTTGGTAAGGCATCATTTTTTTGTCTTTTGTTTTAGAGTCATCATTAACTTGTCTGATCACCAGTTGAGAGTCACCAAGAACATGAAACTCTAGGATTTTCCATCACATGACCATACAAAGCCCAAAAATTAATGCCTCATATTTTGCAATATTATTGGTACATGGAGATTCTATCTTATAAGCTTTAGGTATACAATCCCCTTGCGGTGTGACAAAGAGAATTCCAGTGCCAGAACCACCTCGTGTGAAGGAGCCATCAAAATATAAAGTCCGAAGATGTTTGGGTTCCATGTTGAATATTGATTCATCAGGGAATTTTGTAATAAGAGGATGATTATCTGTCACAAGAGCATCAGTGATTTGATCCACTATAGCTTGTCCTTTGATTACTTTTCTTTCTATGCACTCAATATCAAACTCGCTAAGAATCATCACCCATTTATTCAATCATCATGTGAGTGTTGCTTTGTTCAAGAGGTACTTAAGATCAATTTTTGTGACGAGATTTGTCTAATGTGTAAGCATGTAATATCACAACTTATGTGAGGAAAAAACTATGGCAAGGCATGCTCTTTCAATAGGGCTATAATTGACTCATATCCCACTAGAGTACAACTAATTTAATAGATTGCACATTCCTTTCCTTCATATTCATGTTGTGCCAAAAGTGCCCGCGATTCTGTAGTGGTTGTGGATATATACAAAAGTAAAGGCTTGCCATCTATAGGGGGTACTAATACTGGTGGTGTCATCAGATATTCTCTAGTTTTCTAAAAATCTTGTTCACACTTTTCATCCCATCTGAATGGAACATTCTTGTGTAACAGGTGTTGAAATGGTTGACATTTGTCTACAAGTTGTGCTATAAAATGGTAGACAGACTGAATTTTTCCTTGTAATGATCACAACTAACTGATATTCTTAGGTGAAGGCATTTCAATTATAGCCTTCACTTTTGAAGGATTGTCTTCAATTCCTTTAGATGATACAATGTATCCAAGGAGTTTCCTAGAGGTTACCTCGAAGGCACATTTCTTTAGATTCAATCGAACGTTGTATTGTTCTAATCTTGTGAAAATTTTGTCCATGATCTCTAGATTTCCAGCTTTGGTGTAGTATTTTCCCAACAAATCATCTACATAGTCTTCCAAATAGGTTTCCATCATGTCATGAAATATAGTGGTTATTTCACGTTGGTATGTAGCTCTGATGTTCTTTAACCCAAAGGGCATGACATTCCAAGAGAAGGTTCCCCAAGGAAAAGTGAATGTTATCTTAATTTGATCTTCAGGAGAAATTTTAATCTGATTATAGCCTGAGAAATTGTCCATGAGGGATAACATTTCATGTCCTGCTATCAAATCCACTATCAAGTCAATTTTTGGAAGTGGGAAGTCATCTTTAGGACAAGCTTTGTTTAAATCTCTGAAATCTGTGAAAACTAGGATACCCCTATCAGGTTTTGAAATTGGTACTAAATTTTAAATCCAGTTATCATAGTCAATAGGTCTTATAAATCGCACATCTAACAACTTTTTTAATTAAACTTTTACCAATAGAGTGACATGCAGATGTATTTTTCACAGCTTTTGTTTAACAGGTTTTTCCCCCAAGACAAAGACAAGTGATGCATTACTAAATATGGATCAAGTCCTAGCATTTCTGCATAGGACCAAACAAAGTTGACTTATCTTTCCTTGTAAAACTGTATATTCTCTATTCTCTCTTTAGGTGTTAATGATTCTGCTAGATGAATTATCATTAGTTTTTATTTTGTGTCCAGATTTGCTAGTATTGTCCTCCACCAACATAGATGATTTTTCATGATAGAGTGCTAGGGGTAGTGTGTCAAGCCTTCCATACTCAGGTGCCTCAAAGAGGTTTCCACCCTTGGATACATCCTTTATTTTTACTTTTTTCAAGTCTAATAGCGCCACAAAATAGTTTTCACTAGAAGACCTATTTATATTTTCAATAATTTTGCAATTGAAAGGCTTGGAACCTTCCCCAAAGTAACCCAAACTATTAATTTCTATGGTGAAACCTACTTTATGATCCTCAAGAGGTGTATCTTCTTGTGTTCCCAAAAAAATTATGATTGCCTCATCATTTTAAAATACATCCAGTTGTGGTGGTCCCTTCTGATCCAAATCAATGAGTTCAGGGTGAACCAGGGGTAAAGGGTCATGATTTAAGTCAAGATTTTGAATGAATTCAAGGGTACAAATTTTATGATCATGTTCAGTGGTAGGGACACTATCATAGTCATAAATTTCAATGAATTCATCAATGGCACTTTCCTCATTTTTCTGTGTAGCATTAGAGGACTCTAATTCCTTACTTGAAGTACATGCAGTACTCAAGGTCTTATCTTTCTACGCATCATATCCTAAACCAAGGACATTTTGCGTATGAGTAGGTTGTATTGGTCCCAAGATACCCTTTTTTGTAAGCTAGGAGGAATTTTACCATCACATCCCATTTGTTTCATAAGAACAAATCCTTTACCATACTGTTCAATAGGTATCTTTTTCTCTAGTTTTTCAATTTTTTCTTCTTCTCTATCTTCATTCTTGTATAGCCATTTTAGGAGATCAGCTTCTTCTATTTCATTATAAAGGGCTCCCCATTTTTTGAAATTATTGATTTACAAATCACTATAGTATCTACATCTGATTTGGTCTTAGTCATTTGTGGTTGCCATAGTTGTGGGGAGATAAAGGTAACTTTCCAATGAAAAGACCATGATTCAAGGTATATTATCCTACTCCTTATTCTTTTATTTGTATTTTGATCTCAACTTCATTGGATTTGGAGGTGGATTCTTTTAAGGAATCAAGATCAACATATGCTTGAGAAGGAAATGCCTCATGGTTACTTGGGATTGTGATTTTAGTTTTAGGACTTAGATTTTGGCAATACATGAAAGGGGTAGTATCTCCTTGTATTGTGATTTCAACACCATTGTGTGGGAATTAAATGAAATGATGGTATGTAGAAGGTATTGCTTGCATTGAATAAATACAAGGTCTTCCAAGGAGGATGTTATAGGTTAGAGGGAGATCAAGGACTTGGAAAACCACATCCTTTACATAGGGCCAACTCTAGTTGGTAGAGTAATTGATCCTTTACATGAGAATTATCTTCATCATATGCCTTTATGGTAATCTTTTTCTTTGGATCAACTACATTTTCAAAGAACCCTAATTTTGTGATCAATTCCTGAGTACAAATATTAAGACCTGCTCCTCTATCTATTAGAACTCGCTTGATCTTGATATTATGGACAAGGACATCAATGTGTAAAGGTGCATTATGTGGTTTTTGGATGGAAAAATCATCATTTTCAGTAAAAGTGAGCGTATGAGGAGAGGTGATGTGTCACACCATAGCTTGGAATTTATACACATGTAGGTCTGTAGGCATTGTAGCAGTAGCAAGTGCTTTATCTAGGATAGATTTATGCTCAGGAGATAAGCATAGCTGCTCGAGTATGGAGATTTGTGTGGGTGTTTCACCTAAATTATCTATGAGGTTGTAGTACGAAGTTGGTGCAACAAGTTTTGAATTAGGACCTCTAAGGGTAAATGTGCCTCTTTAGATAGTAACATTGCAATCAGGTTCTTTACCTTTTATAATGAAATTGTTCACATGATTATCAACCTCACTAATGTTATTTATGGTGTAATCATACTTAACAGTAGTATAGTTCACACCATCACCAGATTCAAGGGCCTTTCCTTTATCCTTGTCATGCTTAGGGAGAGGGTTTTTAAATACCTCACGATCAAAGTTACCATAAGGAGTGTGTCTGTCAACTACTATCTTGTCGTCATCAATAAGGTCTTGTATTAGATGTCAAAGTTCATTGAAACTATTAGTCTTATGTCCTTTGTGTCTATGATAGTCGCAAAAGTGATCATCATTCCACCATGGGGGTTTGACTTGTGGATTATATTCTTTCATCTCAAGTATCATTATAAGATTATTTTCAAGGAGTTCTTTTAATGTGGATTCAAGAAATTGTCCTAATGGTGTAAAATTTTATTTACGGAAGCTTCTTTGTTTTTCTTTTCCTTTATCTGAAGATGAACCTTTAAGATTGTATATAGGTGATGATTTTTTAGTTGTTTTTGCATCAACAACTTTGTCATTGACTACATTCTTGTTCTTTATCCAAAAAGGTGTCTTGTTGCTTGAACCCGATTTTTGATCTATTTTGTTATTAAGTTTAATAGTTCCATCAGCAATGAGATTTTGTTTGATTCAAAATCCCATTTCTATGGCTTCATTAAAGGAATCCAAGCATTTGAGGTGAAGTTCCCTTCCAATTTCCTTGTTCAAATTTTGACAAAACAAGTCAACCAATTCTTTGTCTAGAATGTCATAAGGTAATCATTGTGTTAAATGTCTCCATCTTTGTAAAAATGATAAAATATTCTCCTCATTTTTTTTGGTGTTAAAAAGGTTTGTCATGGCCACTTTAAGTTCACATTTGAAACTATAATTGGAGACAAATTTATCAGCCAATTCTTGAAAAAATTTGATGGTTGGTGGTAATCATGAAAACTATTCCCTAGCTTCTCCTCCTAGACTGTGATGGAATAATCTCATAAGGTATGTCTCATCAACTATAAATTCAAAGGTAGCAGCACAAAATTCTCTTAATTGGTCTTCATGATCTCCTTTTCCCTTATATTTATCAAGTTTCAGTATGTCCCAGTGACTAGGAAAATATGGAATTAGTATGCTTGGATCAAAAGTATAATTACATATATCTTTAATGGAGAACTTGTGAGATGATGTTTTAATATTCTTGGGAGTATCCAATTCTTGTCTTAGTACTCTAATCTCATCCAAAATAGGATTGTTTGTAGGTGCAGGTTTTGATTTCTTCTAAGATATCTTGTAACCAGGTTGTAGATAAAAGGGTTTGTGATCTTTGATTCTATCATCATTGTTTGTTTTGGGATGCTTAGATTCACTGGATTGAGGTTGGTCATTTGTTGTGAGTAATGATATGTCAAAATCAGGAGGAATTTTGATTTCTTCATTGGCAAGGACCTTGAAGTATTGTTGTGGGTTATGCTTGATTGCCACTATAAGCAGTTTAGTGAATCTATGATAATCGACTTCTTCATCTATATTGGATTGGGTTATTTCTTTGTTATCAATTTCATTTGTTTCACTAGTACCAAATACTAATGTGATCTTCCCCATCAAAGTCTTTTCCCCAAGGGTTCCCTTCTCCTTGGAACATTTCTATTCTTGTTTTAGGGGTCATAGGAGATTGTTCTAATATTGAATCCAAGACAAGATAATGTGAGAGACCTAAGACTAGGATGCAATAAAAAAGGATATGATTCTAAGATGACATATGAGAATGGTATGGTATGATATGACAAGCTTGGTATGATAAGAATGCAAGAGCTCAAAGGAAAGCCTAGGTCTAAAGATGGTTATCATGCAAGGCTTTACTTGTTCTATGATAAGTGATCAAGAGAGGGTATGTAGGAGATGATGAACTCCAAAAAGGACTGCCCTACTCAAGGATGATGATATGTTCCCTAACTCAAGTTATATGATGAACCTCGAGTGATTCAGGTAACCAGTAGCCAAAGGTTTGATTTCAAGACCTAGGAAGAGTAATATAAGTGCAATGCTAAAGGTTTGTTTGACCGATAATGGATATGCAATGGCAAAGGATATGCAAGGACTATGCAAAATGTAAGGATTAAAAGATCAAAACTTGAAGGATGATATCCCCAAGAGATTTAAGTGATAGGTTCATTTTGGATTTTTTTTGTTGTTTGACTTTTCGGGGTTTTCAAGGTTGAGAGGTTATAGATTTCCTAGGTGTGATTTTTGGTTGTGATTTATTTTGAACACACATGCAAGACACAGAAGACAAAAAAAAATGAGTTTGGTCATTGGACAAGTTTTGAGATTCAAGGACAAGTGTGGTGTTTCATCATGGCTAAAATGTTTGTTTGATTTTTATTGTGAATGCTGTTTTATTGTTGTAATAAAATAACATTCAAGCACAAATCCTAGGCTGGCAGATACAATATTTGTTGGGTTCCCACTTGGATTTCTCCAGCCGCACCTATTCAAAGCGGATAACTTATAATTTTGGTGGCACCAACTCCCCTCCGCAACACTCACTTCTCAGGCGCACCAAACTTTGAATTCCCAAATACCCAAAGATATCAAGGAATTTTCTATCTCTACTCTGACTACAAAAATGTGGGACAGCTTCAGAGGTCTAACCTCTTGTGCCAGCAAATAGAAGGATTTTGGCTACTAAAAATAAGAGGTGTCTAGTAAGGGATTACCGTGAACATAGAGCCTGTCTATAATAGATTGAGAATTGGCAGTGCCACTCCCACTCTCATCACCAGCAAGTCTCGACAGATTGATGGTCTCGTGGCTTGGCTTCGAATGATGCTAACCACTCCTTGGGGTACAACTTGTGTTCTCCCCCCTTTGATATAGCCCATCAGAAAATGTGCTCGAGGTCAAACACTGAGGTGATGAAATCCCCAGGAAAGCCTCTACTAAAAAATAAAAAGCAGACCAATGTTTATTTCTTGTCACCCAGGATCACACAAGTGCACAAGGGGAGAGGATACATACACACTAGCTCGAGTAACACATAATGTGAAAGTGCACCAAACACAACAAACAAAGTTCTTTTTAAGCACCAATCGAAATGTTTTCTATACTAAAAGACAATTGGTTTTAAAAAATGAAGTCTTCAAGAAATGTCCTACACCAAATGTCATTAGTAGTTTCAAGCCTCCAAGTCTTCGACAAACATTTATTCAAGTTTTTGTTTCAAGTCTCTAACATGCAAACCTGCACAAAAACACAGTCGACAAAATTAGCCCTAAAATTAAAAAAGTAAACTAAAAAGAAAAAATGATATTAATTCTAGAATCCAATTAATCTAAATTAAAAATTTAAATCTAAACTAAATTAGAATTAATTCTAAACTAAATTAATCCTAAATTAAATTAAATCCAAATAATTCTAAATTAAATCTAGATTCGAATCTAAATTAAATTAAATCTACATTCTAAATTAAATCTAGATTAAAAATTAAATCTAACTTAAAAGATAAATTTAAATTAAAAGCTAAAAAGCTAAATCTAAATTAGAAGTTAAAAGATAATTCTTAATTAAAAATTGAAAACTAAATCTAATTTAAAATTTAAAAGCTAAATCTAATTTTAAAAGTTAAAAACTAAATCTAAACTAAAAGTGATTTCAAACTAAATTAGATCTAAATCTAAATAAATTAGAAAAATCTAGATTTTAAGTCCAAACTAAATTAAAACTAAATCCAACTCTAAATTTAAATGAAATTAAGAAATCTAACTCTATTTGAAATTAGAAAATCTAAAATCTAAAAAAAATACTAACAAAATTAACCAAAACTACATTAATTTAAAATTAATCTAATCTAAATATTAAAATTAAATAAGAACAATGGCTCAAACTCAAATCGGCAAGGGTTCTAGAGATGCGAAAACAGGTGACAGTGAGGGCTCGAGAGACTTCAGAGGCGTATGCTCGCAGATAGAAGTGGATGTTTCAAGGGAGACAGACATGGACATAAATTCCCTCTGCAAAACGGTGTTGATAGGCATAGTAATGGATAAAGCCAGGCCACGGGAAAATATCAGATTATGGATCGAGAACAATTGGGACAATTCTGCGAAAACTTTCTTCCTTCCCAAACAATTCTTTGTGGTAATTTTGGGCTCAGAGAAAGATAGAGATGCCATCTTGGTCAAAGCGCCATGGAAAATGGAGGAGAATTACATCTACACTCAGAAATGGTTTCCAAATTTTGACCCCAGGGCTACGGACCCTTACCCAAGCCCTATTTGGATTCGCCTTTATTACTTTCCCTTTGAATTCTGGTCGGGAGAGACATTATACAAGATAGGTGATAGCTTAGGGCACGTTGTTGATCTGGACATGGGGAATAGTGATTTCGTTCACTATGTGCACATTAGGCTTCTGGATATCAGAAGACTCTCAAAGACCATCAAAATAAAGACCTTGGTCAGTATTTGAATCAGGAGATTGAGGTGGAGGAGAGGAAATTTTACTGCAGCCGATGCAAGAGTAGGAAACACTACGAAGCATGTTTCCCTCGCCCCATTCCAAAGATTTGGGTGCGGAGAGAAGGGCCTGCTGCCCCACCTCAGAAATAGGAAACACCCCTAGAGCAAGCGATGGTAGAAGTGGTTCCCAAGGAGACAAACTCTGTGGAGATTCCTAAACCGGTGACCCCACCAAAGGTAGAGGAGGATAATTCAGATAGGTGGAAAATCATTTCCTACAAGGCCCCAGTGGAAACCGAGCCTCCCCAAATGGGATCCATAATAGACAACCCTGAGACTGTGGAGGATGCATGGTCCAAAGAGGAGGGTGAAGTCAGGGAGGAACTAGGGATAATAGAAACTAGGAATATTTTCCAGACAGCGGCCAAATCAAGAGGAGGCTTGGAGAAGTTCAAGAAGAGCAAGGGATAGAAGACCCTCAAACAAAAGAGGGAAGAGACTGCGACAAAGTAGGGGCTGCCAAAAATAAAGGATTACCTGTTGCATTCCAGGGGAGGAATTTCCTCCCTTGGCAAACAATGAGGATTGTCACTTGGAATGTTAGGGGCTTAAATGCCCCTAACAAATGACGCTTGCTTAAGCGCCAACTGGATAGGCTAGGGGCAACAATCGTTATATTGCAAGAAACCAAAATGTCCTCAAATGAAGCTAATCTATTTTTCAGGCATTGCAGAAATTGGAAAGGTTGGTTTGTGGATGCTGCTAGCAGCATGGGTGGGCTCGAAATTTTGTGGAAACTAGGGGTGGTGGAAATGGAGTATGAATGTGGGTCAAAAGCTTGGGGCACATTGTTGTATCAAAATTTTGCATACAAACTTTTCATTTCACTTCCTCAATGTGTATGGCCCAATAAAAATAGAAGATAAAAGATAAATGTGGGAGAATATAACACTATTTATGAGGAAATTAAAAGACAGAGACATTATACTTGGTGGAGATTTCAACGCAATACTCTCTTTGGATGAGAAGAGTGGTGGCTTGAGAAGTGAAAATATGTTGATCAGGGACTTTAGAAACTTCGTGGACAACAATATTTTGTGGGACGTTCCTCTCAAGAATAGAAAGTATACTTGGACCAATCGACGACAAGGATTCTCCAACATAGCGGAGCATCTGGATAGGTTCCTCTTGTCATCCAATTAGCTTGAGCACTCGGTGGGAATTGAATCCTTGATCCTCCTCGTTTCATTGTCAGACCATTTCCCGGTCGCTCTGGACCTTACCTGTGTCGGCAAACCAAGAAACTCACACTTCAAGTTTGAGAAAATGTGGCTTCGCTGTCCGGAACTCATCGGCCAAATGGAATCATGGTGGAACGAAGTTCCCAAAAGAGCTGGCACGAAGAGTTTCAAATGCAAAAGACTCGCATATCTGAAAGACAAGCTCAAAGAATGGAACAAGAAAAAGTTCAAGGAAATTTTCCTGGAGGAGAAAGAAATTGAAGGTGAGTTGGTGGCCCTAAATGAAAAAAAAATTTCCCATGGGATGCATCAGAAGGACTTCATTAAAGAAAAAGCGTTAAAAGAAAGATTGGACGAGGTGGTTGCTAGAATCGAGGAGTTTTGGAAGGCCAAGGCTAGGGAATCATGGTTGGAAGCAAGGGATGGCAACACAAAAAAATTCCATAACTCTGTTAGAGCTAAAAGTATCTTCAACAGAATAAACAAAATCAGAGGACCCGACAGGGTGGTCTATGAGAAGGTGGATAACATTGAACACGAAGTTGTTTGCTTCTTCACTGATCTCCTAGCACCAGAGGGTGGGATGGACATACAACCTAACAAAATAATCAAGAACATCAAGCAAGTGGTCTCTTCTAAATACAATTTCAAACTATTGGCACCTTTCACAATCGATGAAGTCAGAAAAGCAGCTTTTTACCTCCACCCGGATAAGGCTCCGGGTCCAGACGGATTCACCGCCTTTTTCTTCCAACAGTGCTGGCACTTTTTGGGGCAAGACATATGGAAGGTGGTTGAGGAATTCAGACTGAAAGGAAAATTCATTAGAGACATCAACAATACAATGCTGGCTCTAATACCCAAAAAAGATGAAGTACAATCATTCACAAATTTTAGACCAATAGCATTGTGTAGCACAATATACAAAATTATTGCCAAATCTATGGTGAATAGGCTAAAGCCCATGCTAAACGCACTGATCTCTCTTGAACATAATGAATTCATTCTTGGCAAGGACATTTCTGACAGCATCATCCTCGTGAATGAAATAATTCACTCGATCAAACAGGAAAACTTGAAGGGCATGATTGTAAAGCTCGATATTAAAAAAGTGTATGATATGGTTAGCTGGAGATTCCTTTGCCTTGTCTTAAAGAAGATGGGGTTCAACTCTGCATGGGTTGAGAAGATTTTCTATTACATCTCCTCTGTCCAGTTCTCAATTGCTATGAATGGTTCTCTTTGCGGCTTCTTCCAATCGTCAAGGGGCTTGTGACAGGGCGACCCAATTTCTCCATTTCTATTTGTCCTCATGGGCGATGCACTAGGTGGTTTAATAAAGGAATGTATCTCAAATGGGGCTTGGAAGGGGATCTGGCCTAGCAAATGCTTGGACACCTTCTCACACATCCAATTCGTAGATGACACTCTGCTACTCAGGGAAGCCAGCATCCTTGAGTTAGAAACAATCAAGAAAACATTAGAAGTTTATGGGTGTTGCTCAGGGAAAATAATCAACAAGGAGAAAATGAAAATCTACTTCTTTAACATGAAGAAATCTATTCAAAGAAGAATCACAAGCTCATTAGGATTCAATATTGACTCTCTCCCCTCCACTTACCTTGGGATCCCGTTCTTCCAGGGGGCCATTTGCACTTCCCTTTGGTCAAAATGCATAGAAAAATGCAAGATCAAAGCTTCATCCTAGAAAGGGAAATGGCTTTCCCTTTTCGGTCGTATAACTATGCTCAGAGTTGTCCTTAGCGCCCTGCCGATATATGGAATGATGTACCTCAAATTAACCAACAAGGCAAAAGTATAAATGGATAGTATCTTCAAGAGGTTTATGTGGGAAGGATCGAACGAAGTTCATCGAATCCCCCTCATCAAATGGGAATCAGTTTGTCAAGAAATGCAATCTGGGGGTGTCGGGATTAGAAAATTGCATCGACAAAACTTGGAATTAGGTGCCAAAATTGTATGGAAACTGGTCCGCTCCTCATCAAAGCTTTGGTGTAGATTGATGCAAACTAAATATCCATACACGATGGATCCTAAGAGAATAATCACGATTGCCAACCCTCCAAACGGCTCAGCTGTTTGGAACTACATGTGTGAATGCCGCCACATCATAACTGATCACATATCTTGGAGCATAAACAATGGTTCATCGGCTGATTTTTGGGCCGATTCGTGGGAAGGCTTCCCTAGGCTCAGTGAAAGCGGAGAATTCAATAACGTAAGAAGGCTTCTCTCAGGCTACATAGGCACAAGTATTAGGGACTACTTCAAGCCATACATGGTTTCTGGGAGGCCGAGTTGGAGACTCATGGAGGATTTGGAGATAGATGAAGCCAACAAAAAGCTATTTATTGATTTAATGGAGAACTGTAGATTGGCACTGAATGAAAAAGAAGATGACATTATTTGGTGCGGGGCCAAATCCAAAAATTACTCGATGAAAGTTGGCTACCAAATACAGAATGCTATTTATGATGGTTGCGACTGGCGAAAGGATCTTTGTTGGGGAAAGTACGTCCTCCCCAAAGCGTGGGATTTCCTCTGGACGACCCTCCACTACAAGATTCTCACTAGTGATAGGCTAAGGAAGGTTGGGATGGCTGGCCTGACCCGCTGCATTCTATGCAAACAGGCTGAAGAATCTTGTGATCATTTGCTATATCAATTCCCATACGCAATTGATTGTTGGGACTGGCTTCAAGGAAAACTTTGCTGGTTTGGGACAAGAAATGAAAAATTACTAGACTTCCTTCAAAGTTGGCCGAGGTGACACTTCAATGGACTTTGGGGTGGCATTTGGGAGTGCACTCCTTCCATGCTAGTATGGCACATCTAGAAGGAGCACAATCGGAGAATCTTCAAAGGCACGGAACTTAACTCAGAGGACCTGAAACAAAAGATAGAGGAGGCGTTGGTTGAGACCATTAACAACAAAATTAGAGGCTTTCGCGAATTCAACTTCATTGCCTGGGATGATAAAATGGGTCAAAATTGGGGGGGTCTTAAAGTTCCTCTTGGCGCTAGGAATGGAGCGGTCTCAAAAGGGAAAGATAACAGGAGAAACATCAAATGGGCTGCTCCTTTGCAGGGTATACTCAAACTGAACTTCGATGGGGCTGCTAGGGGCAATCCTGGCAAGGCTGGCATTGGGTGCATTCTGAGAAATGACAAAGGCGAAGTGGAATGGGCTTTGGTTGAAGCAATTGGGACTACAACTAATAATACAACTAAAATGTATGCATTGATCAAGGGGCTAGAAGAGTGTTTCAAAAGAAATCAGAATGACATAGAGATAGAAGGGGATTCAATGTTTTGCATCAATAGCATTCAAAGGAAAACTTGTAGCAATTGGAAACTGAACAAATTGGTCTCATAGGCATGGAGTAGATTAGAAAACATGAACTTCACAATTTCCCACACATATAGAGAAGCTAATGGTGTGGCATATTGGTTAGCCAACCTTGGGGTAGATTCTCTGAGTAAGTCCGATTTTGAGGTGGTGCTCTCACAGCATGCAGCCCTGCAAAAGATTGTAGAGAAAGAAAAAGGGTGATTCCTTCTCCATGGCATTGGTCCTTGTGCTAGAATTGGTCTTGTATTTTTCATTTAGTCACCTCTCAAAATGAGTGGATGGCCTTTTCTTGTTTTCTTAATCTCACAATTATGAACAATGGGAGTCACCCCCATAAGTGACACTTACCTAAAAAAAAAAAAAACTTAATCTAATCTAAATATAAGTAAATTAAATCAAATCTATATTAAAAAAAATCTAATCTCATTTAATTTTAAATTAAATTTATCTAATCCTATCTAATTTTAGAAACTAAAGAAAATAAAAACATCAACAGCCTCGGGAAAGCCATAATTTGTAGGATACGCTCAAAATGGATTGTTCTGAAAATGTAGGATATGATGTCAAGAAAACCATGATTACAAGATACACTCAAAATGGAATATTCTGCAAATGTTGTGATCGAAATGAAATTTGTGGTTGTAGGATACATTCAAAAAAATGGAATGAACGCTATGATGGTTGTCATCTTTTTTTCAAGCCCTATGGAAAAACCGCTTTCAATCCCCAGTGTGAATCTTTCTTATGACACCAGTGTCAGGAATTGTGAATCTTTGTCAGGAATTCCTTGGACAATGGTGCTAGTATTTTTCCTAGTGTAAATCAATCTTAGAAGATGGTAGTTTATTAATACCCATATATGAACAACCTGTCCCTACACGTCATAAAAGAATATTACAACTTTAACCACTAGATCAAATTCAGATATCAGTAGGTGATGGTATCATACTGCATGGAGCTCTATACAAACTAGACATTAATCGATTTGGGCCACCTCCATACAGGACTATGATCTCTGTGTATGAGGAACCAAATGATCAAACTGCTTACAATTCATGGACAAATATAGTTGATATGAGGGCACAATATTTATGCAGCAAGGGGATCTTAGTTTGGAAGCTTGAAAATTGAGGGAGTGCATGACAAGGCTTGAAGTTTGAAGATGTATACAATTTGGAACATGTGTTGAGGATCAATAAATAGGAGCAAAGTGGTTAGTTGAGAAGGGCCTAGATAAACCTAGTAGAATAGGACTTTATGGATGGATTTATGGCGCAGTAGGCTATATCATATGCAGCAATGAAAAATATGGAGAATGAAGAAGGTTCGCATCAAAAACATTTGCTACACTAGTAGAATTTGGAAAATAAATGGCTATGTGACTAAAACGTTTAGTCACATGACTAACACTAGTAGAATATTGCAAATAAATTACTAATTTGGTCATTTATAAGTGACTAATTTGGTCATTAGGTAAAATCAAAACTAAATGACTAAATAAATGACTAATATCAGACAAATAAAAATGACTAAATAAATGATTATTATTCCTCTATTCTTTTTTCTTTTTCTTTTGATCATAATTCATAGAGTTTAAGCCCCCCTCATGGGACCCCTACCTAAGCTTGTTTCCCTCCCAAGGGTAGCTTTTTACGCATTACTCACTCGTTCGCCATTGGAAACGCTAGGATCAAACTCTCAATGAAATTCAAAGTATCATTACTTATTACTTATAGCTCCCTTCTTCGTGGATGAAGTTGATTCACAAATTATCTATCATCTATATAATATTAAGTCCTCTATTTAATAAAATCTATATATAATTTCTATTAAGTCATGTATATAATATTATTATATTAATAATATTTATATTATTAATATAATATAATTATTTATATTATAATATTATATAATATTATAATATAAATAATTATATTATATTAATAATATAAATAATTATATTATATTAATAATATAATATTATATAACATAATATTATTATTAATATTCCATTTCAAAAAAAAATTGCATAATGAACGCCATAATTTTTAGTTTACAGCAGTAAATTTCAATTTAATAAACATACTCTATACCCTCGGTCGAAACCTTATTTTCAGGCCGCAGCTCGCCAAATCGGACAAGTGAAAGATCAAAACCAGCGAGGAAGAGTTTGGAGGAGCCAAAACCAATAGTGGCGGGAAAGTGGCAAAATCTGCAGGTAAAGGTTGCCCTAATATTAAAACCTAAATGTGTTCAGTATTAGGATATTCTGTAATTTTCAAGGATGCATGTTAAAACCTAAATGTGCTCAGTATTAGAATGTTGGACGTAATTTCCATTTTGGCCTTAATTGGCAACCTGTCATAGCTGATTTTATTGGCAAGTTGTCACAGCTGCAACACTTGAGCATAGAAGGGTGTAAAATTGGCAACCTGTTGCAGCTGCAACACTTGATCATAGAATATTGTAGAGGTTTAAATAACCTTCCTTATTCCACTGGCAACCTGTCACGTCTGCAGTTCTTGAAAATAGTAAGTTGTAGAGTTTTAAATAACCTACCTGATTCGATTTTCAACCTATCACAAATGTAGCACTTGAACATAATAGGAAGTTTCGAAGGTTAAATAACCTCCTTGATTCTATTGACAATCTATTGCAGCTGCAACATTCGAAACTAAAATATTGTCATGGTTTAAATAACCTCCTTGATTCCATTGGCAATCTGTCACTACTACATAGATGAGCGTTTTAAGACATTTATTTAAGAAAAAATATTATTTTTGTTTTAAATATATATTTTATGTTTAAATTATACTTTTAACTTTTTAATTGTCTTAAATTAAAAGAATAAAAAAATACCTTTTTCTAAAATATATTTTTTATTTCCCTCTTCTCATTCATTTTCCCTCCCTTTTCCCTCCTCATTCGACATGCATTTTCCTTTTCCTTTTCACACTGACAGTGGTATGGTTGATGGATTGGCGCCAATTTGAGTTGTGGGTATTGGATTCTTGGGCGATACGAAACACCCAATAGCAGGAAGAGGGGAAAATTAGTATGAGATTCAGTTTTAACATATTTTTTAGACTTATCTAAATTCATTCAATTCCGATGGTCGAGCATCCATGGATATATTGAGATTAGAGTCCTGTAGTACAGTAAATCTACATTAATGTTGAAATTCAGGGCCACAGAATCCTGTGACGATGTGGAAAGGATCTTTGTTGCCTACCAGCGCTTGGAAATGTCTGTAGCAATAGACCTCACATGTTCTGTTCGGGCATTGAACTTCAGGAGACCTTCACATCAAGTTAGATTGCCTATATTTTCAATCTTTTGTTCTTCTTACAACGGGGGATGCACGGGTAAGTCATAGGGTGTATCATCTGAACATTGGGTTTTAAAAATATTTTTTGTATTTCTGTCTACTATAAATGATTTCTTAATATGTCGTTGGCTACAATATGTTAGCAATAATGATAAATAGTTTCAAAGGCTATTATGTTGAATTGGGGTGCTTAAAAGATTTCCCCTCTTTGACATCTATTAAGTTCAATAGGATAAAGTATATCAATATTCAAGTGGCACCCATATCAATACTACGATTTGGGTATCCTCAAGTAGAATATTTTCTTAGTTAGATGGAATGCTTATGCCCTAGTGTGCTTGAAATTGTGATGCTATTGAAGAAAATTTCCATCTGTCAAATTTATGTATTACATACCTGATTGTTGAACTTTTCCCTATCATATAAAGCTAGTTTGGTCTTGTATCCATTGGGTTGTAAGTTCCACCTACCAAATGTGTTTTACCTCTCACATCCACAATATCTCTGCTTGCATGGAATGGGCTAAAGATGTTCTCCTAATTGTATGAGTCATGGTTATGTGATAAGGGAATGGATCTCATGCTTATTCTTACCAAATACCAAGTGCTTTTGGATTTTAGGGTTTGCTTCCAGTACACACTACTATATTGTTTTTCCATCCATACACTATTTTACATCTAATGGGTATATCAGAGAGAAATATCTTTCGAGATTGAAAAAATATGCACATCAAATTCAAAAGTAATTTTAATTGATCTTTGGAGATTCAAATCGCACAATTTTCATTTTGAGATAGCCACCTTTCTCTGTTCAAATTAGACTATTATGTTTTTCCTTTTTGTTAATAGGCCTTTCTTTTAATATGTAACAATTTATGAAACGAAACATGCAATAATGCCTCAACTTTTATTTTTCACCCTTTTCACCCTTTTTTGTCAATCATCCAAAGATCATCGAGCAAATCTTTATCTTGAACATTATTAATTGGTTGAAAACATTTTAGCATTATTTTCATACAATGCTTTGGTTGACAACTTATTAGCAAATACTGTGGATTTCTTTAACAATTAATTTTGGTCTAGAAAAAAGCAGAAGATATTTCTTTTGGCATGGATGGGAAGAGCATATTTCTTGTCGGTATGTTTTAGAACATGTCAAAGAAAATCCAATTACATTTTGCAGTATAGGCACTTTTAGAAGAGGATTGATCATAACAGATCATAATAAGATTTTGTGTAGTATGTAATATAAACACTGTTAACTTATTAAAAATGATTTGTTTCATAGGGATGATGGGTAGTGAAAAAATTACTGTGGAAATTTTTTTGCCTGCAACATTGGGTTATTATTTTTTTGACAGGTTTGATTAAAGAAAACTGCACTGAAATTTCAAAATTGATTGCAACAGATGGTTATTATTGCATACCAAACATTTATGGCGTTAAATCCATTTCTTATGTGCAGTGATCGCCTCATTAAGGAAGTTGCAAGTGGAACACTTGTAGCATAAATTTTTAAAGAGAAGAACGAAGAATTCTTTAGAGATGCTAAGGTAACGATAGTTTCACTTTTTAAATAAGCAGAAACACCAAAGGTTTCTCTTTCTTTGATCCTTTTTTTTTTAATTTTTGAAGTGCACTGGTCATTCGTAGTGAAGTTCCTCTATGTGCTTGCATGGGATAATATTTTGTTAGCTTTTCAATGTATAGGGTCATGATATTGAACTAATAAAGTAGTTACAGGTTCATTCATATATGTTTCAATTTGTCATTATTTAGAATTTTAGACAATGCATTTTTAAGTCCTTGTGCATTAGAATTGCAAAATTCTTACACTCGATTGTGATTGATAGTGGCAATTTTACTCACAAATTTACTCAGTAAAATGTCTATATCCAGAGCAAATATTTGAGTGAGTTATCTACAATGCATCATTTGCTCGTTGCCACTAGAGGTGGTGCTGTAGTTCCACCTGAAAATTGGTAAGAATTCAGAGATCTCCAAAAAGTATGGGGAACTACTCTTCATATTCCCATCTAGACCACATTTCCATTTTTTATTAATATCTAGTTTTACAAGCCACCGAGTGCCTCAGTTCTTGCTTGTGTTGTAAATGTACAGGGGATATTTGAATCATGGAGTCACTGTTTGGTTGGATGTCCCCTTGGAGGCGCTAGCCAAATGAGTAATGGCAGTTGGGACTGAATCACGACCCCTTCTAGGACAAGCTTCAGTGGATCCATACTCTCAGGTTTGTTTTTATTCTCTATATATTTTGGAGTGCTCATTCCTTGGATATTATGGAATCTAAGTGTATTCTTTGTTATTTTTACCTTAGGAATCATTTTCTCTTGCTTTTCTCTCTAGCAACATACATGGTGGCCCTTCATCTTGATGCACAGGCACCATCATTCATTTAAGTTCCATTGAGCCTATATTTTGTTGTCTATCTATCTATCTTCCATGCCATACATATTTTGATTGATTGTAATGTAATATCATAATGGGTTCTTTGTACCTTCCAATTGATGCATGTTTAGGATTGAGCTCAATTTCATTGTTTCCATCCACTTCATCAATTTCTTTTACTAAGAATCTATTTAGCTCTCATCATTTCATAGTTCATTTCTCAAAAATAAATCTTCTAGGAAAAAGAAAAATGTATTTTACTACAGAATCATATACATGACTTCTCTTTGCCATTATTCTATTTAGTTTATATCAAAAGAAAATAAGTAATAATGTAAGTCAAATTCTTTTAATCAGGAAATATAGCGATGTAATTGAGAATATGGGAAATTTAAAAAGATATCTTACAAGAGGGAAGAAGTTAGGAATGTTACTGATACTCTATATTGAGATACAGTATGTACACTGCTTGATAAATGAGAAAGAAACAATCCCCATGTGTGTGTACCAAATGGAATTAATGACCAATTCTTAATCCATTCAACCTTTCGAGTTCTATTTTGTGACAGAGTTAGCTGCCATTGTTGTAAATTGTGAAATTAAAATTTGTCACCATATTGATGTTTGGAGTTCTAATTTGTTTGAGCAGTTTTATATTTTGTCTTGTAGCTCATCAATATTTATAGTCATGAGAGGTAGTGTCATCGTCTTAGAATGTCCACCTCTAAGAAAACTGCCTTCCATGTTCTTCATCACTAATGCTTTGTCCACTGTACATTGTTAAAACCACTGTCATCTTTGAATGTTGTTCATTGTCTCTCTTCATGCATACTTTCACTTGTACTTTGCCTCCCATCAAATTATAACACTGCCCCTCTAATGATTTCCTTGACTGTCCACTATAGTATGACTGTCCTTTGCCACTGTGTATTATCTTGGGGACTGACTTGTAACCATTTGAAATGACCCTCCATTATTAAATGCTTTGGTGTATCACCATTGAAGTGACTGAGCTTCACTAAATAAGAACTGCCCTTTACAAACAACTGTAAGGTAACTGTGACATGTATGAAGAATGTCCCCTTGACATTTTATATACTTTTATCACTGTCACTTGAACCTTTATCCTCTGCCTCTCTGCTTTTAGACTCCAATTGATGTCCCTATCTTATATTTGACCTCTAGTTATCTTCTTCATGGCATGACTGTCTGAGATGACCACCTTTAACTACTTATCTTTATTGATATTGGATTTTGTACACAAAAATGGCAAAAAAAACTATGTATTAAAATGAAACACCTTTGGACAACAATATGCAGTTCACACAGTATATCAAAGATGCATTGAAATGAAACCTTCACTTCCTTGAAGGCAGGAATGCATGGATCACTATTGGTTAAGTTTTGTTCAAATCTATGCTTTAGCTCCTCTTATTTTTTTAAAAATCAATGTCCTAAGCTTTTAATTGAACAAGTTTCAAGGTTTTTTCATTCTTGCAAAGTGATAGCTTCAAGTTTTGAGATTTATTCATTTCGAGCTAGGGTTTTAGAGGGTTGCATGGGCAAGTCCCTGAACCATACATTGAAACCTCGTAAAAAAACCCTTGGTATTGCCATTATAGAAACCTTTTTTCACTTTTTTTACTTAGTTTAACTCTAATTTTTCTGAGCAGAATGCCCTTGCTTATGCATATAGTAAACATGGCAGTTCATGTGCCAGTTTAGCAAACCTTAAAAAAATTAAAAGAATATAGTAGCAAAGGTTGAGAGTAAGATTGCATTCATAGGCATGCATAAAGGTTGAGAGTTTAGAAGATGAATGTCATAAAGAATGGTAACAAGGTTAAGTGATAAATATTAATGAAAAGACAGTCCTTAAGGCTGAAATAATGAGAAATTTCCAAAAGGAAAGACACAAATCTATCACAAGGAGAGCAAGGAAGGCTCTACTAAAGGGGCAGTTATTAAGGACTGTGTTTAAAAACCTTGACTATCATCAGCATACATGAAACATAGTGAACATTCCTTTGAACAGTGGTGAGACTATAATGAAGGAGCTGGTATTGATGCTAAGAGGTGGAGCAAAGTAGAGACAAAAGCATGAGTAAAGGACTGTGACTTTCAAGCAAGCTCATAGGATAGTTAAATGAAGATCGCAGTCAATGATAAGAACATAGTCCACATGACTAAGGAAAAAGCAGTGAATAGCCACCACAATGAAGAAAGGACAATCACATTTATATGTACAAGCAGCAAAATGCGAGTGGCAATCCCAAGAGGATAATGAACAAGGTTGCAAATAATACATTTAAAAGCCTAGAATGTTTCTCTTGTAGATTTATGATCAGTGAAATGTAGTCACAGAGTTTTATTTCTGAGTTTTAGTGTCATCATGGAGTCTTATGAAAAGGCAGTTTAGAGATTTCAAATGCATCTCTTTGGTTGCAAATCTTCACAGTCAATGAGCAGCAAATCTTCACAGTTAAAGGAAAGCAAATTTCACAGTCAATGAGCAGAAAAATGATGGGAGTTAAGAGCATCAAATAATGACAAAGAGCAGCAAGTTATATCAGAAAAATGCAGCCCCTTTTATGAATAAAATTGCAGCTCCCTTTATGAATAAAGGACAGAAAATACGGTCGAGAAAGTTGCAGCAATAAGACCTTTAAAGTTGCAGCAATAATGGCATGAAAAGAGTAGAAAATTGATTGTGAAAAGAGCAAAAAATTTATTGTTAAAAGAGCAGAAAAAAGGTTGAAAAAAGGAGCTTGATTAAGGAATGAACTATGAGAGTGTTAGAAGCAGCAAATAATCAGAAAATGAGCAGCAAAAAGGTGCAGCAATTGTGGACCAAAAAGTGCAAAACATTATAGAAAAAAGGTGCAGAAAATCATTGATAATAAGAGCAACAATATCTCATGTTAAAGAGTGTCAATATCATGTTAGAAAGAGCAATAGTACCTCTTGTTAGAATGAGCAGCAATAATGAGTAAGAGGACTGATTTTTCAAAAGATGACAGTCATGGACAGTCCACCATGCTAGAAAATGGTAAAAGACATTGATCACGATCATTAGACAAGGAAATGCCTAAGCACAGTCAATTAGCAACAACAAGGGTAATGATTTCGACATTGATTGCAAGAGGAAAAGGTAGAGTTTGTAGGTCTGTGAGGATAGCCAAGTACAAGGAATCAACAACCATAAACATTATTGCACTAGGATCTTCATGAACTGCTCTTCATCTTGTGGCACAATAGTTTTTTATGCAAATAGTTGCTTATGGGAGAATTTGTTGGAAACATTTCTATGTAGTGACCTTTTATGCTCTATACATAGGATTACGTCAACTGATTGCTTGATATTGGCTTCAAGATAACTATTCAATTCAGAGCTTTGAGCGTGGAAATTCAGCCCAGAATGGTGGTGCTTTTGAATGGGAAATTGTGTCGGTATGTCTGTGTGTTTTGAATGGAATAACTATTAACCGTGGCTTCAAACCTTTAGCAGCAACAGTCATTATATTTCTATTTTGTTTATGCTTATTGGTCCTCTTGAACCTGATTTGTAGGTTGAGGCATCAAGAGGAAGGGGAAAGCCATCTATGATTGTTGACAAAGATGAAGGCTTAGGGAAGGTTGGGCTTCTTAAGATGTATACAATTTTTCATGAGATAATTTATGCAAATGACTTATCAAACAATGGAATATATATTGAATGGATTGATTAATTTACATCTAAATAAGATTTCTTTGTATTCTGAATTTCTTTGGTGCTAGTTTGATGCTGTAAAGCTAAGGAAACTTAGACCAGCTTTTAAAGAAGCTAGAAGTGTGATTGTTGGCAACGCTTCAACTATTAGGTTAGTTATCTCTCTCTCTCTCTCACTCTCTCTAATATATTTTATCCTCTATTTTATCTGCAATTTCTTATTATGTACACATACGGAATTAACAAACTTTTCAATGTCTACTTTATAAATTTGTATGATGAGTCTTAATTTATTGGCTTGGGTACATAAGGTATGTAATGCATCTTATGCTATGTGAACAAAAATGGTTTTAGGTGTAGAAATGGTTGTATTCTATTTGTGAGTATCTACAGTTTCATCAAATTAGGAAGCTAAAGTTTATGATTGAAGGAAAAGTTGTGCTGCTTGGAATTGTCTTTAATGGGTCTCTCGGAGTAGTCACAAAAAGAGGACTTGTTGCAACAAACAAGTTGCTTGGATGAAAAGAAGTAGGGTGATGGAGGACATAAATATTAGCCCATTTTATGATAAGCAACATAGTCTTTATTTTGGTATTCAAATGTTTCCAAATCAGCATAGTATGTAAAACCTCCTACCAATTTTTAACCAAATTTTGCAGTCTTTCCCAATGGGCATTCTATCAAACAGTTCATATGCAAAGGAATATGTAAGTTTTTTGTGTGCTACTGGTGCGAAAGTTTATTTGGAATATTGAGGACAATTTACGTATCACATCTTTATGCAACATTCATTTAACATAAAGATATTATATCAAATAGTTGTCATGCAAGCTATATGCTGATAGATTAAGAAATTGGAATATTACAACTTGCTGATCTGAGATACAAAGTATAGAAAATAACTGGTTTTCCTTCTAACCTTTACAAGCTGATGACAAATTCCTAGGCGTCCACTTTCAGACAATGTAGAACTTTCGATCTCATCACTGCACTTCTTAACTTGCCTAAAAGCATCCAAATGACCTACACTAGTTAAAATACTTCTTCTTGGACCCCCAGGACCTCCTACAGTAGCCAGTAGTTTGCTGCAGTCCTCACATCAACTCCTTGAAAGATAGCAACCAGTCTAAGCTCCTCCACACACAACTGCAACCTTGCAAAAGCCTCGCGTACCTTGTTGATATGAGTCAACCAGCATATTGGTCTCCAAACTCTGCAATATATCTCCCAAATGGGGCATCTAGCTGACAATAATGGGGCGACCTGCTCACAAACACCATATGCCACTTCCCAAGAGGATGGCAACCAGAAAAAATAAATCAAATGTGCTGAATATTGAGGTAGATTTACACGTCTAGCAAGGAAACTCCAAGGAAGGTATTAAATGTATTTGGCTCCCTCCAATCAGTGGTCAACCCCAATGCAAAATTGCTCCGTATCTATCAATTTATTTCCTCAAAATATTCAAACATACCATCCAATGGTCTTTCTTGCAATCCTTTATAAATACTCATAATTTGTCTAAGTGCTTGCAATACTTCACAAATTGCAAATCCACAATTGTACCTATAAAATATTTTAACACAAATATAAACCTTGCCTGGATACACCTCCAAATATTAGAACATATAAACAAAGAAAATGGCATATAGAAATTGAGCAAATAATTTTACTTGAGAAAGTTAGCTTGAAGTATAAGCCATTAAACTGCTAAAGTTTTTCAGTCTAAAATCCACATTCAGATATTCAGAATCCACCACAGTGTTATGGTGAGCCTGTAGTCGTTAAAAAATAGAGGATTGCAAAGCTAAATTTGGAAAACAAGTAAAACATATATTTGTATAGATGGAGATCAGAAGGTGGTACTGTAAGTAAGAAATAGGAGCCTAATTACCACAGAGTTGACATTTATTATCCTTGAAGGAGCTCCTCTGAGCAGCGAAGGAAGGAGGAGGAGTGTGAGGAGTGCTGGTGCAAGATGATTTACTTATATGTGCTGCTCAAATCCATCCTTGGACATCTTTTCTGGTTCTGATGGCAGATAATTTATTAGTCCTAAATTTCCATGAGTTGGCTATATAATATATGAAGCACACAAGGAGAACAGACCTCCCAATCGAAGAATTCTAGCATTGTTGATAAGGAGATGAAGTGGACATCCAATAGATTCCCAACTGGCAGTGAAAGCTCTTATTGAAGCGAAGGACAGAAGGTCCAATTCCATGATCTGTTTTACGCTCATATTGTCATATTAGTAGAATAACTTCTATTAGTTCAAAAAGGACAAAATAATATTTAAAATACTAAGATTGCACAATTTACAGTACTTCTATAGACATGGGCTTCTTAGGAGCTTGTTTATGCCATTCTTGGACAAGCTGCATGGCAATTTTTGTATTACGACATGCCATAAAAAGCATGGGCACCCGCTTTTGCAAGATCTCTGAAAACAAATCTATAAATAAAAAGTTAGTGTTGTAAGCAATGAATAAATTGATAACAATACATGAATTGTATGGAAAATATTATATTTTTTGTGGTTTCTGAAGAGATCATGTTTGAGCCAACCAGCAGAACAAAATTGGAGCAATAATCCCTTATCTATTGAAACTTTTGTTTATATCTAATAATAGTTGGAATCACCCCAGCTGTGCAAACAGGTAAAAGCTAAAGAGTCCCACCTCTCTGTACCTGACTTACCTGATTTTGCATTTGGCTACATTTCATGTATGACACAAGCCATGCTACAAGCATGAACATGGTACATGCGGATAAAATTTAAGCAAGTTTCATCAGTTCAAAATAAAGAGTCTTTTACTGTCTGGCGAGAGTAGCTATGTGTTTCAGTACTACAAGGTTGTAGTTTAAAATATTTCTAAGAATTGAATGAGTAGTATGATGCATTTTTATTTTGAGCAGAGTTTCATAGTTTCTTGTAATTTCAATGGGAGATGCTGAATTTTAAGATAATATGTTTGTCATGTTTGTAATCTGCTGTAAATATTTGTTTATGGAGATGTAGGGGAGAGCGTTCTGATATACTTTGACTCTACAATGGAATGCATGGATGATGTATGCAATCCAGTGTTTCATTTTTCTATCATTAGCAAATGGGGGTAATAGTTTTAGAGCCTATTTTTTTTGGAAGCTGGCATACTTATTATATTGAAATTTGTGGCCATCTCAATTTTCTACACCACTTGCATGAAGCTTTTGGTTAGCTCTTTGGGTTGGGGAAAAGTTTTTAGCAGAATTGGCTTAATGTTGTAGGAAACTTGTGACCTTGAGTTTTTGATGATATTTCAGGTTTGTTTGCTTTCTCTAGAGGTTTTTGTGTGCACTCTTTAGGTGTACAGAGGACTGCAATAGATAGTAATTCTTCTCAAGATCACTCTGCACGACAGAGTGTTGACTGTGGAAGCTCAACAGTTAGTGGTGATGGCATAACATGAGAAACGCTAAGTTTTGTTATAGGAGATATGCAAGATTATCATGGTCAAGGAGATGAAATCCCAAGCAGTTTTGTAGGATCATCACCTTTGGGATGGCCCATAGGAAGAACAGAAACAACAAACTCTGGTATTCCTATTGTTCCTCTTGCAATTGTAGGTGGCCAGGATTCTGTAATATGGGAGGAGAAAAAAGAGAAGCAAGAGATAGATTTTTCAGGTATTCTTGCTTGTGTAATATCTTCACTTCATTGTTTGATTCCAATTAGGGTGGTAGCAAAAGTTCCATTTATTTGTAACCAAAAGATGGATTGTCTTTTTCCAAGTAATGGTTTGGTTACTAGTGTAATAATGCTCATTGTTTTACTTCCTTACAAGTCATAAGCATACATATGAAATAAAATGTGAGGGAAAGGCCATTTCAATCCTGCATATTTCAAAGAAGTCTTAAGTGATTATCTGTACATTTCCCATTTTGTTTTACTTATTAGTGTGAATGCTTGGAAATAGTTTCAGTGCTTGAGAAGAATTGGCTTCTGAATGGGTTAATTAGAATTGGATACATAGCTTCGCTTTAGGCTCAAAGAAAGTTCAAATATTCGAATGAAAGAATGCCTCTTGAGATATATGTTCTATGAGGGCTACTTTTCCATTAAATAGAATGGTGCATGTTATTATCACATCATTTTCTTGGTTTTCTTTTCTAATTTCGATGTTTCATCTCTGCTGACCCTGTGATTTTTTAGCTTTATATATCATTTAAACTTATTTATGTGTAGTTGTAAAAAATCTATTGCCTTACTTTCTCAGAAGTTGAAATGATGAAAGAGAGGTTTTCAAAGCTGTTGCTTGTTGAAGACATGTCTAGTGGTGGTAAAGGAGTTTGCACAACTCTTGCAATATCTAATGCCATTACAAATCTTTCAGGCATTTCAGTTTTGTTTCTCCCTTCAAATTGTTTAAAATCATTGGTCAGTTAGGATATGTTTCACTTCCTTTCTGAGAGCCTAATTCATAGTAACTATCTATTTATCACAACAACCATTTTTGGACAGCTCTAGAGATTAGAACCTTTGGCTTCGGAGAATAAATTGATGTGGCGAAGAGATGGACTGGTTACTATGTGTTAGTGATTATATTGTTGAGTTAGTCCCATCTTTGCAGGCTTATCCAAATGGTAGTAGTTTAGAGGTGAGCATTAAATTACCTTCCTATGTGTTTACATGGTTTCCAAAACTCGATATTTAGGTCTGAATTTGACATGTATGTTCAAGCTGCAAGTTGTGTTTACAAATGAGTTAATATCACTGATCTTGTTTATGTCTCAGGTAATGGTAAGCAGACCTCGGTCAGATCTGTATATTAATCTTCCAGCCTTGCGTAAACTTGATGCAATACTCCTTGTATGGTTAATCACTCCCTCACATTCTTCATGCATGATATTTTCAACCGTTATAAATGTGACTGTTTCTTTTTTATATATTTTCCCAACCACATATGGTTTTGGTTTGTAGGAAACTTTAGAAAGTTTGAAGGATACCGAATTTTGGTATGTGGACCAGGGAATATTGGTGCCAGATGCAGATGGTTGTGGTCCGCTTAGGCGCCCTCCTCAACGTCAAGAAGAAAAATGGTGGTTTCCTATTCTGCAAGTCCCTCCATGTGGTCTGTGTGATGATGCAAGGAAACGTTTGCAACATCAATGAGATTCAACAAACCAAATTCTCAAAGTTGTAGTGGCAATCAACAACAATGTTTTATTTGAGATGGAGGTTTGATTGCCCTAAAGTGCATTCTAATTTGTTTCTCGAGTTAAGAAAATATTTCATCATTTGTGTGTCCTTGCATTTCATTCTTGCTGCTAAATTGTCATATTCTATTGCTTCCTCCCACTAGAATTGTAGTTATTTGCAAGTTCACTATAGTGTTGTACAAAAAATTAATTATCAAGAGGAAAGGTGCCTATTAAAGAAAGAAGTTCCATTTGCTTTTTAAAATCATGAATATCATATGGGATCGTTAGATCAAATATTTAAAGCAGGATCTGTAGTCATTTCTTTACTACATTTTGATTCTCTATCAAATTCAGAATTTGACAAAAAAAAAAGCCCTATACATAGAGTAAAAAGAATGAAATTTACATATTTTTCTCCTACTAAACTAAACAATGGTTTTACAGTCAATGCATATACAAAACATGGGATAGAATTTTAGAGCAAAAATGAAGTATAAGAGGGTAATGCTCTTTTCCAAATGTTAATAACTTAATAGTAAAGACTACCACAAGAACACAATATTTACCACAATGGCAAAATCTATTCAAAATGAACAACCAAAGAGGCTTACCTGAAGATGAAATCTCTTTTTTCATTAATGATCCTTTCACTAGCAGTGTACCTGGAGATTGCTCAAAAATAGAAACTCAAAATTATCTCTTGCAACAATCTTGAAGATGAATTTAGACGAAGTGTGAAAATCAAAACATACTCGAAGGTTCTTAACAACTCTAATAGTTGTACCAGGGGCCATGTTTAACAAACCAAATGCAATTGCTAACTTTTCACTATGGTGGTAGATAAATGATTATTTTTTCTTCTAACCACAACATTAAGTAGAAGTCTTGAATCTAGAAATACCCTGTTGCCTTCATTTCCCAAGCCAATTTCTCCAATTTTGTTCTTGTTTAGTATTTACTTTTGTTATTGTCAGCATATGAAGTTTTTTGTCCTTTATGATTCTGTGTGGATTCTAACTTGGTTCACATGCTTTTTTTTTTGGACCAAATGGATAGAGTCAAGGTTGTACAGAAAATGCTAGTGTCAACTACAGCTGAATGTCTTCAACATTCTTTCTTTCAGGTTCTTTTTTAATTTTTTTCAATACTATTTAGTTCTATAATTTTCTTGTTTCTATTTTATAACTACATGGTAAATGGAAGTCTCTAGGACATCCTACATGGTGAGCAAATGATGTTATGCAGAAACATGATAGATTTATGAAATATGAGTCCAATCAATATTTCTACCATCTGATCAAAATAGATTGGAGAGAACCTAACAAACATTTTAAATTTTTGTGTAGGAACATCAAAGAAGATTAAATTAGATTGGGATACTCATCTAAAGATAGCCTATGGTGCTACAAAAGGATTATCCTATCTTCATCATGACTGTAACTAATGCATTGTTCATAGGGATGTAAAGATATCTAACATTCTTTTAGATGAAAAATTTGAAGCACATTTGTTAGAATTTGGCATTGTCAAGTGCATTTGCTCGGCCAAAACTCACACCTCCACCTATGTTATGGGTACTATTGGTTATATTGACCATGAATATGCAAGAAGCTCAAGGCTTAATGAGAAATCTGATGTTTATAGCTATGGTATTGTTCTTCTAGAGTTGCTGTCAGGCAGGAAAGTTGTGGACAATGACTCAAATTTACTTCAGTTGGTAGGATTCGTGATTAGTGATAAAGAAACCAGCAAGATATGAAGATGAAGAGGTAAATGATCAAATTTTGTAAGGGATAGTTCAATGGTAAGAGAAACAATGAAGTAACAATTAACATGGTCATAAGATGATAGTAATCAAAATGAGGGCAGCCTATTGATGATTGGAGCTTTATCACAATCATAGAATGAAAGTTCCTTTGCAAAGATGTATCATGTACTTATGCATTACAAGGGTAAGGGACTGTAGGTTATGATATAAAAGAACAGTCATGCACAAATGGCAGTTAGAGGATCAACAATCATTACAAGGGTAAGGGACTATAGGTTATGATATAAAAGAACAGTCATGTTCCTATTCTTTTGTAGGTTGTTGAACAACATAAAGGCAAGGTTTTGGAGCAGATTTTAGCTAGTTCTTTTCTCTCAACAATGTATTATAATCTTTTCAAGTTCTTTCATGTTGGGACATAAAATTGTAACTCCATTTTCAAGCTTACACAACTAAATGTAATATTTTTTTTATTAATAAAATAAGCTATTTTTACCTTCTCATTGTTGTTGTATTGTGCAAATATTTTAGATAGTTGATAAGTAATCTTTTTTATTAATAGAAACCAGTAAATAAAAATGATTAAATTAATGACTAAATATATGACTAAATATATGATTAAATTAATGACTAAATATATGACTAAATATATGACAAAATTAATGACTAAATATATGACTAAATTAATGGCTAAATATATGACTAAATTAATCACTACCATGACTAAATAAATGACCAAATCAATGACCAAATTAATGAGTAAAAATCAATGATTAAATAAATGACTAAAATAGTTTAGTCATAAATTTGGTCGTGTTATAAATGACCAGCAATAAACTACTAATGGTCACGTGACCAAAATTAGTCATTTATATGCAATTTTTAGTAGTTTATTTAATCATATATTGTTGTTTGTGTACTAGTGCTACTAGCATAGAAGAAATATGCAAAAGCAAAAAAAATCGCTTTTGATGCATTTTAAAATTTATTTTTTGTTTCTTGCATCAAATAGTATTTATAATTGTTATAATATAAAATACTAACTGTATTGATTTTGATTTTACTTAATAATTGTTGAATATTGATGATTTACATTCCCCATGTAAAATAATTCTGAAATAAACATGCATCCATAGATTAATTGAAAATGAGAAAACTATAAGCCTGCAGAATAATTTTGAAATAAACATGCAATCATAGATTAATTGAAAATGAGAAAACTATAAGCCTACAAAATAATTTTGAAATAAACTTGCAGCCATAGACTGAGCTCACGCCAGGTTCACCATTCTGTATATGTTCAAAACTGAAAATTGAATGATTTAATCTCTAAACTCAAATCAAAATTTCAGCATAACTCCAATGAAGCCTTTCTTAAATGAAAGAACATGAAAAAACATAAAACTAAACTATGTGAAATCAAACATTTGCATTCAAAATAAAATCAACTCCATTGTTCCCCTATTCGCCATGATCTTGAATTGTACATTTGGTGCTCTCAGATTTTCACAAGCACAAATGCAACAAGAAGCTCTGATGAATGGAAAAGAGGATTGCATGATCAGAATTCAATGTGCTTTTTTGGTGAGAAGAGAAAACTTTTTATAGATGTCCTCATAGGGTGGATTCATGTTGCAGGAGAAATGTGGGATAAAAGAGTGAAGTGGAGGAATCAATTATTATCCCATATCTTTAATCAAATGCCATTGATTAAAATGAGAGAGATAAATGGGTGGATTTATGATATAATGAGGGTTTAGAATTATATTTAAAGTGGATTTTTGAATTATTGAATGATATATGGTTTTATATGCAAATGATTTAATGAAAAATGTAATTGGATAAAGATTAAATGATTTAGTAATTTGTGAATTTAGATGAAAGATTTAATGGATTGAATATATGGATAATTTAATGATTATGCAAATGGAATAATATGAAATAATTTATGGATAAATGATTGATTATGAAAATGGAGAAATGCTTATAATATGTTAATGAATAGAAGAAAGTATTAAATAAATTAATTAAATAGATAATAGTATCCATTTAATTAATAGACAAAAAATAGGAGGATTGTGAGGAAAAAATTTGAGTGTCTACACTTACTACTCTCATAAACACAAAAAAGGCCATATCTAGAGTACTTAACTTTGGCCATATATACTCATGTGTGTTCCATTACATCCATCAACTAACTTATAATTCATACTTACTATAAGGAAGGGGAAAGTTGAAATCAAATGGCAAAGATCATAATAACAACCACAACTATTGAAATCTAAGCCTAGAATCCCAATCCAAAACAAGAAAGCACAAATAATATGGAAAGAAAATTAAATAGAAAAACTAATATAAATTCCCCATATTGAAGTTGATTTTCTTCCTTTCTTCTCATCCATTCTTCTTGGATTTGAAATTTTTTCCTTAGCTTCGAAGTATTTGAATACCTGCAAGTGACAACAAGATAGCAAGAACTTTGGAGAAAATGTGGTTGTAAAGCCAAATAAAAAGATACAACCTTCTTTTATAGAAAAACTTCTCAAATTGACGGATGAGATTGAAGGTCTAGAAGATGCCAAGATCAACAGTGGAGGATTTATGCACCACAAAGTAGTGGGCTAGGGACAGCTAAGGATAGATGGTCAAGATTCAAATGAGAAAGTGGAGGGAAGGTAGTGGACGAATCAAATAATAATTTTTAATTCATGGAGAAGGGGGTGAGGAAATGAATTTAGATTATTTATTTTGGAAGAAAAGAGAAAATTGGCATTTAATTAAATCACTATTGTGCAACCATTTAATTAAAATATAGGAAATAGGGAAAATACATTAAATAATTAATTTGGATATTTAATAATAGATAGAAAAGGCTAAATGAATAGTTAAATAATTAAAATGATTATTTAACTATAGATGAAAGATGGAGAGTAATAATTAAATAAATGATGATTTATTTAATTATAGAGAGAAATATTAGTGACATAATTAAATAATTTTAATTTATTTAATTAATCAAAAGTGGAATAAAGAAGGGAATATGAATTAATTAAATAATTAAAATTATTTAATTAATAGAAGAAAGTGATTAAAGAGAAATAATTAAATAATTAAAATTATTTAATTAAATGGGAGATAAGAGAAAATGATGTGAAAAAATGTTGTTCACAAACCAAGACATTTTTCAGTGTCTACATTTTGCCCCTCTTTGACATAATGTGATTTGAGCATTGTGTTAAAGAATAATCATGAAAATATTTTAAGATCATATCCAACATGCCTTGATGAAGTGGGATATACGCATGCCTCCCTCGGATTTTTTTTGCAAATTTTGATTTTTTTTGAAAAAAGTGAAAAAGTTTTCCAACAAGCAAATTTGATGCACTAATAGCAAAAGGTTTCAATTTTAGGCCTCCAAGAAGCTCAAATTAGGGTTTAGATTCAACATTTAGCACAACCAATGAAAAAGGGGTGGTAAAATCCCATTTTAGAAAGGTGTAAATGTGATTAGGTTGCCAAAAATAGTCATTTGTGCATTTTGATTTTGAGTGAATAGTGTGAGAGAGAGAACCTGTTGCAGAGCTCCTACCAAAATGTCTCCAATTCCACACACTTCACATAGAAGGTATAGAGTCTGAGACCTACAAATGACCAGAGAGCTCATGGGACGCGGTAAGTGCACTATCCTTTCCTTGTGATTTTTTATATTTTTGGTAGATTTAGAACTCCAAAAGGGGGCAAATAGATGCGGTGAACCCTATTTGCCGCATTTTTTATCATGTGCACCACAAGTGACTGTGGTTCACCGCAAGTGACTGTGATTCACCACAAGTGACTCAATGCGACACAATTACTTAGGACCTACTCGCAACTAGTTTTTCACACCGTAACTGTAGGATTTAGCGATGCATGTGTGGCTTTGAGATGCATTTGTGATTTTGACACAATTATAGGCTTAAATGATGCATTTACAAAATTGAACCGCATTTACATATAAAGTGATGCATTTGATTGGTGAAATACATATGCTAGATAGTGCGACACATTTGCCTAGTTAAATTTTTGCCCAAATTTAGGTGAAATTTTTTGTGTGACCAAGGTCAAATAGGTTGACTTAGGGCTTACGACTAATATAATGTGTTCATTTGTGATCACAGATTCCACTAGACCCGATTTTGACTCGAGAGACCTGACCATCAAGCTTCAGACTGCATTAGCAACTTGATTATGACAAGAGGGATCAACTATTATCCCTAGGGTTATACTATGTTACTTTCATGCTTGTGATTTAGGCTAATAGGGGCCTACTGACTACATTAGCTGAGCAATGGAATTTAGAGACTAGCTCCTTCCATTTTCTAATGGGGGAAGCTACATTGACTCTAAGGATGTATGGCGCACACTTAGATTTCCCATTTATGGAGAGTGTGTCTTACAACCCAGACTGAGGATACAATGCTATTGTGGCTACTTTTGACCATGCATATGTTGTGAAGCTAGGTGTGGAGGAGTATGAGATCCAGTGGGATGTACTTGCGGAGAGATATGAGCTCTTCATCATTGTCCTATGTAGCGTGATTGGTGGAGTTGTATGCCCTGATCAATGGAGACATTGGTTTCTAGCCAGGTGGGGTGAGATGCTCGTCAGGATCCTGACTTAAGGATTGGTTTATGCTTGGGGGCCTTGTATGCTAGCAATACTTTACTTTCAACTCCATGATGTTGCGTACATAGGTGCTCAAAGCATCAATTATGATACCACACTCTCTTCATGGTTTGGGCCTAGGAGCACATCGTAGTGTTCTATCTGCTAGTGTAGAGATAGCTGGGAGATGATTTACCATATGTTTTCATTTATCGAGGCACCATTACATAGACCCATGTCGGTGACATTGGTTACTAGTGACATGCTATTTATTTATTGGATTCATTTACATGGAGACCTTATAGGGATTGCACTCCATTTGTTGATGATGATGATCACTTGCCCTACTACTACTAGACACGATATCTAATTAGACGCACCATCCAATCATGACACATTATAGAGAGATACTTACCAGAGAGGGTGCGATGCCAATTCGGTGAGCAGCAAGGACTACTAGTCGACACTGCAAAGTTTGCTCGGTCTAGCCGAGAGATATAGTCATGGGGCCTTATGATTCATGTGACCACAACAAAGCAAGATATAGATGCATTATAACCATTGCAATGGGGAGCGGGGTTGAAGGTTGCAGATGTGAGGACCACACCAACTATAATGTCTGGTGGGTGCAGCATAGGCCTGTGTCTTTTACTAATCCAGATCGGATGGCACTCATAGAGAGGCAAAGGAGGGGACCTAGGAGAGGACTATAAGGCCAAGGTTGGGGGAATGATGGAGGTTGGGGAGGTGGAGGGGAGGATGGGGAGATGATGGAGGATATGGAGGGAAAGGAGACAAAGGGGACAAGGGAGTTTGGGATGGTAGAGGCAAGGATGACAAAGGTAGAGATGGTAGACCACCTCATCCACATCATCCCCCGAGGGGAGATGGAGGGAGATAGGTAGTAGAGGCCCCTCATTAGGAGGGAGAGATTAGAGTTGTAGTGGAAGAGGGATAGAAGAGGCACCTCCTCACCAAGAGGAGAGACAAGAAGAGGGTGAGTAACCGATAGTGGACATCGACATTGATGTTGATGTGGGAGAGGTTAGGAGAGATGAGGAGATGAAAGACTGAGAGGACAAGGAGAGACAAAAGATAGTGATGGAGGAGGCACTGGAGGATATCCAAGTTATTGATACGATGGAGGTGGAGGGGTAGATCATATATTTGTAGGCATAGCTACAAGTAGCACAATGATCTATAATTATAGGTTTACAATTAACTTACAAATTAACATAAATTATAGTTAATCTTGATCCAATAGAATTGTGTGATTATGTTGTTTAACTATTGAAATTACAAACTAGGTTCACATTTATATAACTTAATGAAATTATCTAATTACTAAAGTGTTGTAATTAGAAAACAAATAAATAATGAAAGATAAGAGAGAGAAGAAGAATAAGACAAAAGAGAGAGGAACACGAGCTTGATAACAAATTTTATCCAATCAGGACTACGTCTCCAAGTCCACTTCTCAATGATGGACCACTTTCATTAATGATGCCAAACTTGAATTTTATTTGTTACATCAAAAACACGTCCAAAAACATGCATAAAAACCTCTCACAATCTCTCTCAACACCTGAAGACACTCCAAATGTCTTCATGTATACAATAATCTCTTCCTTTGCCTAATTCCAATAAGCCTATTATTCTCTCCAAAATAATTCTCCACATTTCACAATAATTTCCAATTCCTCTAAAAGGCCAAACTCTTCCCCTTTTTATACAATTAATTTTGCCTAATATGGTTTAAAACCATATGATTTTTAAATTATCCCTATCTCCCATTTACAACAATAAATCCCCTAAAAATAATACACCCATTAAAATAAATAGCCCTTATAATTTCGAGCTTTACAATATTCTCATACAATATCATTTCAATTTGATAAACACCTTTAAAATTATCCTAAAAAACCCTTAGGATATTCTCACAAATCTTAATATGTAAATATGGATATGGATTATCTTTTAATAATCCCCTTAAAATTACATTTAAATCCTTTAAGATTCGGGCTTTTATATTTTATGATATTTGCCTCTTTTAAAATCTTTATAGATTCAGGCTTCATGTTTCAAATATCTTTTATAAACCTTTTAAAGTCTTAAAACCCTTTTAAAATATTTATGCATTTTATTTTAAAGGGTTTGGCTCATATATTTTGGGCTTAATTTATAATTTAAATAAGATAATTTCCCTCAACTGCTTATGCCACATCATCATCTTCCATGTCACCTTGTCTTGCCACATCAGCAAAAATTTTGATTGTATCCATTGACTGTACAGGTCAACCTACCCTTTTAGAAACTTTGATCGACTCTATCTTGCTCATACAAACTTCATTTGACGTGATTCAAAAGGTGTCAGAACCGTATTGATGAGCCCTTTGATCCGAGACTATTTTTTTCTGATTTCAAGATGATCTATTTTTCAGCCTTGTATCGACACCTGATTCACCTATTTGATTGAACCTTTGACTGAGCATAACTTCTATGTATGGACTCATTTTGAGCCTGTTTAAGTTGCATTAGGATCATGTCAGTGAGTTCTTTCTGATGATGCCGATTCAGTTGAATTTTGAGATTATAAAAAAATTAGGTTTTCTGGATCCAACTAGATCACACAAAGCAAGGTATAATAGTTGTGGCTAGAAATGGAAATGGTTGTCATCAAGGCCCAATGTGTAGAGAATACATCCATTTACTTCATGAGCAGAGACAGTGGGTCGACGGAAAATATTCTACGGGAGTTATGGAGGGCCATTAGTGTAGATCAGTATTATTGAGATCTATACAAGGGGGTGGTGCCTCTTGAGCACAGAGAGCCAAGATTCTCCTAGGTTAAGAGCATATCACAGAGTAGGTCTCATTCAAGATGGATTCAGAGAAAAAGCAGGGTGTCTCAACCATGACTATCTCCATATCAATGACCATTAGGATCAGGGCACAGGGCATCGGGATCACACTAGCCTTAGGATGATAGGCCACCTCTTATAGGTCACTCCCAATCAAGTGATAGGGGGAGCACTGGCTCACTTCATTTTGTTTTGTTTTTAGACATTGACATATATATGCATTTTGATTGAGCCTTTGAGCTCCATTTGTGAGATCCATCCTGATATTGTATTATGACACTAATTATCTTTTGGTATATATATGCGAGATGCATGATTTTGGGGGTGATTATTTGGTGTATGATTTTTTATGCATGTTTCTATGGTATGATGTATTATGATGCTAGGATTTTATGCACTTAAATGATTTATGAGATGATGTTATATGTTATTGATTCATTATGGATGATGATTGATGGTTTATATTCATGTATTCTTCTCTATTTTATGATGTATGGATGATGCACATGATTTCTATTAATGTATGTATGATGATTCTATATGGTTATGATGTTTATGTAGATGCACATGTGATGCTTATATAATCTTATGATGTTATGAATGCTTCATGATTATGCAAATGCAATGATATGGATATGTATATGATGTATGAAAATGCAATGATATGATGTTATGAATTCTTCATGATTATGAAAATGCAATGATAATGATATGTATGTGATGTTGTATATGAAATATGATGATTATGTATGAGAATGTATGCAATGAGATGTATTCTAATGCTTCATGAATTCAAGATGATATTATGTGATTATGACATGACATGTAATGCTTATATGAATGTATGTATGCATGATGATGCTATCTATAGTTTTTTGTATTCTTAGATGCAATATGTATGACCTACCATGTTCATAATGATTCCTATGATGCTCTATGGTTCCTCTATGCTTCTAACATGATTATGTATGCAAAATATTTGTGTGTGTCATAGGACACCATCAAGATGATTGGAGATAGAAGGGGTAGAAGCATGAAGAAGATGGATGATAGCACAGAGAAGATAAATATTAGCGTGGAGTTAGTCATATGAAGAGGGATTGATATTCTTGCTTAATAAATTTCAACTTCCATGTTTATCATCATTGGGCAAAAAAGTTATAGAAAAATGGACAATAAACACCATGGTATGATATAGACCAAGGTTTGCAATGTTATCCTTTTGTAAAAATAGACACTCCACAAAAAAGGAATGTTATGACTCATACTAAGGACCCAATTGTCCCGGTCTTTTTGTCAAGACAAACCACAAGCAACAATCAAAAGAAAAGAGATCATGATCCATCATGGCCCTTCTAAATCCTTCGTGGGAAATCCTTGAGGTAGCTAGTAACATGACCAAAGACAAATAAAAAAGATAAGACCAACTAGACCAACAAAGTCAACAACCATGTAGATCAATTGCCAAAATTTATTTGATGATAATATTGATGAGGTTTGGTTGACTGGTTGATTAACATGTTTGACTGAAAGGTTTACTAGATTGATTGATTGATAAGTTTGAACAATTGATTGATTATTTGATCAAATAGATTGATTGACCAATAGGATTGATTGATTAATTAACCAAATTGGTTGATTGATAGAATTGATCGATTGACAAGATTGATTGACCATGCCTAGTTTTAGGAAAGACATGTCCTATATAAGGAAAATAACAAGGTTGAAAAATGACCATGAATGTCCCTATTCGGGAAGGATGCATCATAAATAGAAAAAATTGATAAGACCATAGACCTGATTAGGAAATTGATCGATTTAGATGGAAGACTAGTTAAATAGTTGATTTGTTGATTCAGGATTCAGTTTGGATATCTATTGTCTTGTGTTTGAAGTGTTGAACTTAGTAAGGGACAACTTATTATAGGACTAAAGATAATATACCAAGATAGGCTTGAAAAAACCTAAAGGATTGACCTATTACCTCGGGGGCTCATCGAAAGATGGCCTTGCCTACGCTATACACGTAGAGACATCATAGTTTGACTGACTTGGACCAAAAATGACTTATTATTATGATGTGAACCCATGATTGGTTCGACTCATCAAAACCCTAAGGGATTGACCTAGTGCCTCGGGGGCTCATTGAAAGATAGTCTTGCCTATGTAGCAATGCATAGAGAGAACGTAGTTCGAGGGAACTTGGATTGAAACAAACTCTGACCTTGACTCTATTTTTGGAATTTTTATGTTTTACTATTTTTTTTTGGATTTTGATGGTTTTATGATTTATTTTTTATTTTTGATGGTTTTACAATTTTTTTGGATTTTGATGGTTTTACGATTTTTTTGGATTTTTGATGGTTTTATGGTTTTTTGGATTTTTGATGGTTTTAAAAGACGATGCCATGTGTAGGATCCCATAAAGATACAATTCAAGGAATTTCTCCCAGTCAAGTATAGGACCAAGTTACTATACTTGAGGGGATTCATGGATGCCAAGGATGATCATGAAAGGTGAAGGATGTTAAATGTCAATGATTCTCAAACCATGAGAAGGATGACAAAGATTTATTATGACAAACAAAGGATGGGTGGATGGAGATGAAAAAATAGATAGAATGATGGTAGACAATAGAGTAGAGACCGACTACACATGGCGCTTGTTTGCCAGGTTTTCACGATGGTACTTATCCAAAGAACCACTGAAGTGGTTTTCACTATTGGAAGAATTATTTTCTCTTTACCATTTTTTTCATTTTTTATTGTCACCAAGATGCCTATTTGCTAGGTTTTCATCAAGGAGACTTTTTCTTTGACCTATTTGAATTTTTTGTATTTTTTGACTTTTGGAAAGGGATTCTTTTAAGGCTAAGTGTAATATATGTGAAGATGCATGCTATTAATAGGTTCAGGTAATAGTTCACCTTCAGGAGTAGACAATTGATAAGCATTTATCCCATATGTTGTTGTGATGATCTAGGGACCCAACCAATTGGGTTCAAACTTTTTGAAATTTTCTCGATCCATTTGATTCCTAGGATTTTCTTTCAAAACCAATTCATCAATGTCAAAGTATTTGCATCGAACTTTCTTATTATAACTGCATCGAAGATGGTTCTGATATGCCTATAAATTGGTTAAGGCATTTTTTATTTTCTCATCGAATAACTCAAGCTCATACAATTGGGCTATATTGTACTCTTCTTCATCAATGAACTGCTACATGGATACCCTCAAGGATGGTAACTCGACCTCAATGGGAATAATAGCTTCAGATCCAAAGACAAGGGAATATGGAGTAGCTCCTATGGGTGTATAGATGTTAGTGTGGCAGGCCCATAGTACAAGATTGAGTTGGGCATGCCAGTCATGACCAATGTCATCGACAGTCTTCTTTAAGACTTTAAGTATAGTCTTATTAGATACCTCAGCTTGAATGTTACCTTAGGGATGGTACGGAGTGGCAAAATGATGTTGGATATGAAACTTTTCACATAACTCATGGACATCTTGATTCTTAAAGGGAAGACCATTATCTATAATGATGGACTAAGGAACACCATACCAGCATATGATGTAGTTAAGGATGAATTTAAATATTTTCTTTCCAGTAATGTAAGTCATCAAAATGGCTTCAATCCATTTAGTAAAGTATTCGATAGCAACAAAGATAAACTTATGTCCATTGGCAGAAATAGGGAGAATCATTCCCATGAGATCAGTCCCCATTGAGATAATAGCCAAGGGAATGTAAGTGGGTGTAGCTCCTAAGCAGGTGCATGTACAAGATCTCTATGTATTTGACATTGGCGGCATTTCTTCACAAAGTAGTAAGCATCATGTTCCATTGTAGGCCAATAATATCATGTTTGCATAAGCTTCTTAGCTAGAGTAGGACCAATAGAGTAGCTCGACATATACCATTGTGTACCTCTTGTAAGGTTGTGTGTGCTTCATATGAGTTGGGACATCTGATAAGGGTACTATCTAGGCTACAGTGGTAAAGGGTATCATCGATGATGAAATATTTGGAGGCTTGTAAAATAAAGGTTTTGCATTGGTTTGTGGATAAATCATGAGGGAAAATTTGGTCATGTAGGTAGTTATAGAAGTATTTGTACCAAGGAGATTCAAGACCAACAATTTCACACACAAGTTCTGCTTTGGGGACCTTGAATGTGGGGATCAACAACTGTTCCACCAAGAACTCATACTGCAAGGCATTGTTAGGAATATCCAAAAGATCCAATCATTGCCATTACATCAACTTCCTTGTTCTGAATCCTTAGAATTTTCTCAAAAGAAATATTATTGAAGTACAACTTAAAACTATCCACCATGTGCTTGTAATGGGTAAGCTTCTCATCTTTTATATCATAATCATCATTTACTTGACAGATAACCAACAGGGAATCACCATAGACTTGAAGATCCTTGATTTTCTATTTGATTTCTATGTGTAGTCCTGTCAACAATGCTTTGTACTCGGCTATATTATTCATGCATGGGAATGCTATTCTATATGACTTAGGAATGGAATCCCCTTGAGGTGTGATAAAAATAATTTTATCCCCTAAACCATGATTTTTGTAAGACCCATTAAAGTACAATTTCCATGTTGTAGGATTTTCAATTATAAAAAAGGATTCATTAGGAAAGTTGAACACAAGAGGATGATCTACTATAATTGGTGCATTTTCAAGTTGATTATCTATCACTTGTCCTTTTATTACCATACGATCAACATACTCTATGTCATATTCACTTAGAATCATAACCCACTTTGTTAATCGACCTATCAAGGTTGTTTTGCTCAATAGATACTTTAGAGGATCAATATTGGCTATCAATTTTGTTATGTGGTTCAACATATAATTTCTCAGCTTCTATGTGGCAAAAATAACTACAAGGAAGGCTCTTTCAATGGGACTATAGTTAAGCTCATATCCTACCAGAGTTTGACTGATACAGTAGATAGCTCTCTATTTCCCATCATTGTCATCTATGCTAGTAATGACCCTAGTGTTGATGTGGTGGATGATGTGTATATAGATAATATTTTATTTGCTGAAATTCCTCTTCAATTAGTCCATATGAAGGGAACTCCTTTGTGTAGCAAATGTTGAAATGGATGAATCTTGTCTGCTAGTTGGGTAATGAATCTTCAGATTGACTGCAACCTTCCTTGTAGAGTCCTTAACTGACTAATGTAGGTGGGTGGGAGCATGTCTATGATTGCTTTTGCCTTTGCAGGATCAACTTCAATTCCTCTACGAGAGACTATATTCCCAGTATTTTTCCTTATTAGACCCCAAAAACACATTTCTTTGGATTTAAACTGACCTTATATTCTTCTAGTCTTTTGAAAATCTTGTCTAACACTCTAATATGACTACCTTTTGTCAAATATTTTTTCAATAAGTCATCAACATAGTCTTCCATAAGTACATGCATGTATTCATGAAAAATGGTTGTCATAGCTCTCTGGTATGTTGCTCCAACATTCTTGAGACCAAAAGGCATTACATTCCAAAAAAATGTACCCCAAGTGTAAGTGAAAGTTATTTTGTGTTGATCTTCAGGGGAAATTCTAATATGATTGTATCTTGAAAATCCATCAATAAGTCATAACATCTCATATCCTACGGTGAGGTCTATTATGATGTCAATATTAGGCAGTGAGAAATCATCTTTACGACAAGCCTTATTTAGACCCCTAAAATCCTTGCATATTCTACTACCTCTAGTTGGTTTAGTGACAAGAACAAGATTGGATATCCATTCTACATAATCTATGGGACGAATAAAACTAGCATCTAGAAGCTTATTTAATTCAACCTTTATCAAGAGTGATTTGCAGAGGTATTTTCCTTAATTTTTGCTTGACTGGTTTAGCATTTGGAAGAAATGGTAAATGATATAGAACCAGTTTGGGGTCCAACCCAAGAATATCAGCATATGGCCATGAAAAATTAACTTGTCTTGCTAAGAAAAATGTGGTGAACTTTGGTTTTTCTTTTGTGGTCAAAGATGTTGCAAACTTAATGATTATAGGATTATCCTTTCTCCCAAGATTTACTTCTTCTGAATCTTCTATTAACAATGGTGATCTCTCTCAGTCAATAGGGAGACTATCCAACCCTCTATCATTAGGTGCCTCAGAGAGGATTTCACCTTTGGATACGTCCTTTATTTTTACTTTTTCATGATCTAAAGGAACCTTTCAGTTTTCACCTAGAGACCTATTCTTTTTATTTTATTTTTATTATTTTTCTCACTTTTGTGACTATAGGGAGGAGTATACTCTCCAAAATATGTTGAATTATAGAGCTCAATGATGAATCCAAATTTATGATCCCCAGTTGGTATTCCTTCACAAAGTCCTATGAACTCAGCAATTGCTTTGTCATTCTCAAATGTGTCTAAACTTGATGGTCCTTGTTGGTCCTAATCTATCAGTTGCGGATATACAAGGGGTAAGATATCATTGGTACTATCAAGGGTGAAGGAAGTTATGGTAAAGATAGAGGTATAGTTAGGATCCCAAAAGGAATCGATCTGGATATTGATGTCCATGATATTGGTCAAGGAGGATAAGTCAAATTCTTGGAAAAAAATTGTCTACTTCATAATCACTGGTTGTATAGGAATCCAATTCTCACTCATTAGAATTGGTTTTGATATAGTCCTCCTCCTTAGATGTCTCGATTTCATCTAAAATGTTAACGTTCTCACTCAAAGGCAACTCAATACCAAGAATAATCACTTTTGTGGGTACGTACCCTAGCCCAATGTACTTTTTTTGATGAGGAAGTAGTATTGGTTCTATCATTCCATTCTTGTTTAGACCAAGACCACTATATCCATCATATCCATTTTACTTCATAATCTTGAACCCTTTTGGATACTACTCAACTAGTAACTATTTAATTTTGATATCTTCCACATCTCTGTAAATCCATGTGGAGATATCCTCGTTGATGGGCTCTTTACTTAATTTCCCCCATTTAATGAATGTGGTAGGAGAACTATGGATAATGATTTTAGGCTGAATAGGAAGAGGTTTTTAATAAGACTTTGGTGGTTTAGGAAGCTTTCCCACATTAAATAATCTCTTTGTGTTGCATTCCCCACATCCCTTATCATGGATCTGTACTTTGGGTTTGGATGGTGTGATGAATGGAGTATATGATTTCATGAGGGAAGATTAATCAATGTAGTTGGATGAGGTGGAAGATGAAGCTTCTTGATTAATAGGAACTTGATGTTTAGTGGTTTCTCTTATATTGCTATTGTGTTGGAAAGGATCAGGATCACCTAGTATGGTAATTTCAAGGCCATTGTAGGGAAACTTCAATCATTGATGGTAGGTGTAAGGTACAACTCTCATGGCATGAATCCATGGGTGACCTAAGAGAACATTGTAGGGAAATTCCAAATCCAAGGCATGAAAAATTATATTTTGAATAGCAAGGCCAAGCCTTATAGGAAGTGTGATCACTCCTTCAGACGAGTGCTCAACATCCTCATAGATATGGACTTTGGTTTTGGATGGTGTGATGAATGGAGTGGATGATTTTATGAGGGAATATGGATCAATGTAGCTGGATGAGGTGGAAGATGAAGCTTCTTGATTAATAAGCACTTTATGTTTAGTGGTTCCTCTTAGATTGCTACAATACTAGAAAGGATCGGGATCACCTAATATGATAATTTCAAGGCCATTGTAGGGAAACTTCAAGAATTGATGGTAGGTGGAAAGTATAGCTCTCATGGGATGAATCCATGGGTGACCTAAGAGAATATTTTAGGGCAAGTCCAAATTCCAGACATGGAACATTGTATTCTGAATAATGGGGCCAACCCTTCTAGGAAGTGTGATCACTCCTTCGAATGAGTGCTTGACATCATTATAAGCCTTGATAAATATTTTCTTAGATCGATCTATTCAAGCCTTAAAGAATCCCAATGTTGTAACTAGTTTTAAGGTACATATGTTTAGACCTACTCCACCATCTACCAAGACTCGTTTGATTTTATGTTTATTAATGTAAACTTAAAGGTTTAGGGGATCATTATGATTTGTCTTTTATGCAGAAAGATCTTGTTTGGAAAATGTGACATGATGATGTGTAGCTAGGCATCCAATCAAGGGACACGCAATTTGGTTTTTCTTTTTTGGTCAAAGATGTTGCAAACTGAATGATTATAGGATTGTCCTTTGTCCCAAGATTTACTTCTTTTGAATCTTCTATTAACAATGGTGATCTCTCTCAGTCAATAGGGATACTATCCAACCCTCTATCATTAGGTGCCTCAAAGAGGTTTTCACCTTTGGATACGTCCTTTATTTTTACTTTTTCATGATCTAAAGGTGCCTTTTAGTTTTCACCTAGAGACCTATTCTTTTTATTTTATTTTTATTATTTTTCTCACTTTTGTGACTATAGGGAGGAGTAGAATCTCCAAAATATGTTGAGTTATAGAGCTCAATGATGAATCCAAATTTATGATCCCCACTTGGTATTCCTTCACAAAGTCCTAAGAACTCAACAACTTCTTTGTCGTTCTCGAATGTGTCTAAACTCGATGGTCCTTGTTGGTCCTAATCTATCAGTTGCAGATATACAAGGGGAAAGCCATCATCGGTACTATCAAGGGTGAAGGAAGTTATGGTAAAGATAGAGGTATAGTTAAGATCCCAAAATGAATCTATCTAGATATTGAGGTCCTTGATATTGGTCAAGGAGGATATGTCAAATTATTGGAAAAATATTGTCTAGTTCATAATCACTAGTTGTATAGGAATCCCATTCCCACTCATTAGAATTGGTTTTGATATAGTCCTCCTCCTTAGATGTCTCAATTTCATCTAAAACATTAATTTTCTCACCCAAAGGCAACTCAATACCAAGAATACTCACTTTTGTGGGTACGTACCCTATCCCAATGTACTTTTGTTGACGAGGAGGTAGTATCGGTTCTATCATTTCATTCTTGTTTAGGCCAAGACCATTATATCCATCATATCCCTTTTACTTCATAATCTCAAACCCTTTTGGATACTATTCAACTAGTAACTATTTAGGTTCGATATCTTCCTCATCTCTGTAAAGCCATGTGGAGATATCCTCGTTGATGGGCTCTTTACTTAATTTCCCCCATTTAATGAATGTGGTAGAAGAATTGTGGATAATGATTTTAAGCTGACTAGGAAGAGGTTTTTCATAAGACTTCAGTGATTTAGGAAGCCTTCCCATATTAAATAATCTCTACATGTTGCATTCCCCACATCCCTTATCATGGATATATACTTTGGGTTTGGATGGTGTGATGAATGGAGTATATGATTTGATAAGGGAAGATTAATCAATGTAGTTGGATGAGGTGGAAGATGAAGCTTCTTGATTAATAAGCACTTGATGTTCAGTGGTTTCTCTTAGATTGCTATAGTATTGGAAAGGATCAAGATCACCTAGTATGGTAATTTTAAGGCCATTGTAGGGAAACTTCAAGCATTGATGGTAGGTGGAAGGTACAACTCTCATGGCATGAATCCATGGGTGACCTAAGAGAATATTCTAGGGAAATTCCAAATCTAAGACATAAAACACTATATTTTGAATAGTGGGGCCAAGCCTTATGGGATGTGTGATCACTCCTTCAGACGAGCGCTCAGCATCATCATGGATATGAACTTTGGGTTTGGATGGTGTGATGAATGGAGTGGATGATTTGATGAGGGTATATGGATCAATGTAGCTGGATGAGGTGGAAGATGAAGCTTCTTGATGAACAAGCACTTGATGTTCAGTGGTTCCTCTTAGATTTCTACAGTACTAGAAAGGATTGGGATCACCTAGTAAGATAATTTCAAGGCCATTGTAGGGAAACTTCAAGCATTGATGGTAGGTGGAAGTTATAGCCCTCATGGTATGAATCCATGGGTGACCTAATAGAATATTGTAGGGAAAGTCCAAATTCAAGACATGGAACATTGTATTCTAAATAACGGGGCCAACCCTTATGGGAAATATGATCACTCCTTTGAACGAGTGCTCGACATCATCATAAGCCTTGATAACTATTGTCTTAGATCAATCTATTCAAGCCTTAGACAATCCCAATGTTGTAACTAGTTTTAAGGTACATATGTTTAGACCTACTCCACCGTCTAGCAAGACTCGTTTGATTTTATGTTTTTTAATGTAAACTTAAAGGTTTAGGGGATCATTATGATTTGGATTTTATGCGGAAATATATTTTTTGGAAAATGTGACATGATGAGGAGTAGCTAGATATCCAATCAAGGGACACATTATTTGGTTTTCCTTTTGTGGTCAAAGATGTTGCAAACTGAATGATTATTGGATTGTCCTTTGTCCAAAGATTTACTTCTTTTGAATCTTCTATTAACAATGGTGATCTCTCTCGATCAATAGGGAGACTATCCAACCCTCTATCATTAGGTGCCTCAGAGAGGTTTTCACATTTGGATGCATCCTTTATTTTTATTTTTTCACGATCTAAAGGCACCTTTCAGTTTTCACCTAGAGACCTATTATTTTTATTTTTATTTTATTTTTTTTCTCACTTTTGTGACTTTAGGGAGGAGTAGACTCTACAAAATATGTTGAATTATAGAGCTCAATGATGAATCCAAATTTATGATCCCCACTTGGTATTCCTTCACAAAGTCCTATGAACTCAACAGTTGCTTCGTCATTCTTGAATGTGTCTAAACTCGATGGTCCTTGTCGGTCCTAATCTATCAGTTGCGGATATACAAGGGCTAATATATCATTGGTACTATCAAGGGTGAAGGAAGTTATGGTAAAGATATAGGTATAGTTAGGATCCCAAAAGGAATCAATCTAGATATTAATGTCCATGATATTGGTCAAGGAGGATAAGTCAAATTCCTAGAAAGAAATTATCTACTTCATAATAATTGGTTGTATAGAAATCCCATTCCCACTCATTAGAATTGGTTTCAATATAGTCCTCCTAAGATGTCTCTATTTCATCTGAAACGTTAACGTTCTCACTCGAAGGCAACTCAATACCAAGAATACTCACTTTTGTGGGTACGTACCCTAGCCGATTGTACTTTTGTTGATGAGGAGCTAGTATCGGTTCTATCATTTCATTCTTGTTTAGGCCAAGACCACTATATCGATTATATCCCTTTTACTTCATAATCTCAAACCCTTTTGGATACTGCTCAACTAGTAACTGGTTATGGTCGATATCTTCCTCATCTTTGTAAATCCATGTGGAGATATCCTTGTTGATGGGCTCTATAATTAATTTCCCCCGTTTAATGAATGTGGTAGGAGAATTACGAATAATTATTTTAGGATGAATAGAAAGAGGTTTGTCATAAGACTTCGTTGATTTAGGAAGTAATCCCACATTAAATAATCTCTCCATGTTGCATTCCCCACATCCCTTATCATGGATTTGTACTTTGGGTTTGGATGGTGTGATGAATGGAGTAGATGATTTTATGAGGGAATATTAATCAATGTAGTTGGATGAGGTGGAAGATGAAGCTTCTTGATTAATAAGCACTTGATGTTTAGTGGTTTCTCTTAGATTGCTATAGTATTGGAAAGGATCAGGATCACCTAGTATGGTAATTTCAAGGCCATTGTAGGGAAACTTCAAGCATTGATGGTAGGTGTAAGGTACAACTCTCATGGCATGAATCCATGGGAAACCTAAGAGAATATTGTAGGGAAATTCCAAATCCAAGATATGAAACATTATATTTTGAATAGCAGGGCCAAGCCTTATGGGATGTGTGATCACTCCTTCAGACGAGTGCTCAACATCATCATGGATATGGAATTTGTGTTTGGATGGTGTTATGAATGGAGTGTATTATTTGATGAGGGAATATGGATCAATGTAATTGGATGAGGTGTAAGATGAAGCTTCTTGATGAACAAGCACTTGATGTTCAGTGGTTCCTCTTAGATTGCTATAGTACTAGAAAGGATTGGGATCACCTAGTATGATAATTTCAAGGCCATTGTAGGGAAACTTCAAGCATTGATGGTATGTGGAAGGTATAGCTCTTATGGAATGAATACATGGAAGACCTAAGAGAATATTGTAGGGCAAGTCCAAATTCAAGACATGGAACATTGTATTCTAAATAACGGGGCCAACCCTTATGGGAAGTATGATCACTCCTTTGACTGAGCACTCAACATCATCATAAGCCTTGATAAATATTGGCTTAGTTCAATCTATGCAAGCCTTAGAGAATCCCAATGTTGTAACTAGTTTTAAGGTACATATGTTTAGACCTACTACATCGTCTACCAAGACTCGTTTGATTTTATGTCTATTAATGTAAACTTAGAGGTTTAGGGGATCATTATGATTTGGATTTTATGCGGAAAGATCTTGTTTGGAAAATGTCACATGATGAGGTGTAGCTAGGTATCCAATCAAGGGATACGCTATTTGGTTTTTCTTCTATGGTCAAAGATGCTACAAATTGAATGATTATAGGATTGTCCTTTGTCCCAAGATTTAATTCTTTTGAATCTTCCATTAACAATGGTGATCTCTCTCTGTCAATAGGGAGATTTTACAACCCTCTATCATTAGGTGCCTTAGAGAGGTTTTCACCTTTGGATACGTCTTTTATTTTTACTTTTTCATGATCTAAAGGCACCTTTCAGTTTTCACCTAGAGACCTATGCTTTTTATTTTATTTTTATTATTTTTCTCACTTTTGTGACTATAGGGAGGCGTAGAATCTCCAAAATACGTTGAATTATAGAGCTCAATGATGAATCCAAATTTATGATCCCCACTTGGTATTCCTTTACAAAGTCCTATGAACTCAACAATTGCTTCGTCATTCTTGAATGTGTCTAAACTCGATGGTTCTTGTTGGTCCTAATCTATCAATTATGGATATACAAGGGGTAATCCATCATTAGTACTATCAAGGGTGAAGGAAGTTATGGTAAAGATAGAGGTATAGTTAGGATCCCAAAAGGAATCGATCTAGATATTAATTTCCATGATATTGGTCAAGGAGGATAAGTCAAGTTCTTGGAAAAAAATTATCTAGTTCATAATCACTGGTTTAATAGGAATCCCATTCCCATTCATTAGAATTGGTTTCGATATAGTCCTCCTCGTTAGATGTTTCGATTTCATCTAAAACATTAACGTTCTCACTTGAAGGCAACTCAATACCAAGAATACTCACTTTTGTGGGTGCGTACCCTAGCCCAATGTACTTTTGTTGATGAGCAAGTAGTATCATTTCTATCATTCCATTATTTTTTAGACCAAGACCACTATATCCATCATCTCCCTTTTACTTCATAATCTCGAACCCTTTTGGATATTGCTCAACTAGTAACTATTTAGGTTCGATATCTTCCTCATCTATGTAAAGCCATGTGGATATATCCTCGCTGATGGGATCTTTACTTAATTTCCCCCATTTAATGAATGTGGTAGGAGAATTGTGGATAATGATTTTAGGCAGAATAGGAAGAGGTTTGTCATAATACTTTAGTGATTTAGGAAGCTTTCCCATATTAAATAATCTCTCCATGTTGCATTCCCCACATCCCTTATCATGGTTATCTACTTTGGGTTTGGATGGTGTGATGAGTGGAGTATATGATTTGATGAAGGAAGATTATTCAATGTAGTTGGATGAGGTGGAATATGAAGCTTCTTGATTAATAGGAACTTTATGTTCATTGGTTTCTCTTAGAATTCTATAGTATTGCAAAGGATCGGGATCACCTAGTATGGTAATTTCAAGGCCATTGTAGGGAAACTTCAATCATTTATGGTAGGTGGAAGGTACAACTCTCATGGCATGAATCCATGGGTGACCTAAGAGAATATTCTAGGGAAATTCCAAATCTAAGACATGAAACACTATATTTTGAATAGTGGGGCCAACCCTTATGGGATGTGTGATCACTCCTTCGAACGAGCGCTCAACATCATCATGGATATGGACTTTGGGTTTGGATGGTGTGATGAATGGATTGGATGATTTGATGAGGGTATATGGATCAATGTAGTTGGATGAGGTGGAAGATGAAGCTTCTTGATTAGCAAGCACTTGATGTCCAATGGTTCCTCTTAGATTGCTACAATACTAGAAAGGATCGGGATCACCTAGTATGATAATTTCAAGGCCATTGTAGGGAAACTTCAAGCATTGATGGTAGGTGGAAGTTATAGCTCTCATGGAATGAATCCATGCGTGACCTAAGAGAATATTGTAGGGAAAGTCCAAATTCAAGACATGGAACATTGTATTCTGAATAACAAGGCCAACCCTTGTGGGAAGTGTGATCACTCCTTCGAACAAGTGCTCGACATCATCATAATCCATGATAAATATTTTCTTAGATCAATCTATGCAAGCCTCAGATAATCCCAATTTTGTAACTAGTTTTAAGGTACATATGTTTAGACCTACTCCACCGTCTAGCAAGACTCGTTTGATTTTATGTTTATTAATGTAAACTTAAAGGTTTAGGGGATCATTATGATTTGGATTTTATGTGGAAAGATCTTGTTTGGAAAATGTGACATGATGAGGTGTAGCTAGGTATCCAACCATGGCCTATAATTGGTTGACATTTAGGTTAGAAGGTATGAATGTTTCTTGCAATTCTTTGTCTAGAATAGCCCTATGCTCTGAGGAAATGTTGTTGGTATGTGGCGAGTGATCATTCTATACTGTACACTCTTCATGTATCCTCAGGGTTTTTTCCCTTTTTGTCTTGCTTTTCCGCGAAATTACTGAAAAAGGGAAAAATCACAAAAAGGGAAAAAACCCCGATTTTGTATAACCCTAATTTATAAAGGGTTTAGGATAGAGTTACAATATTATAAGAAACAGGCGATTATTCGCTATATTGGAATAGGGTTTTGCACTGGTTAATAATATCATTGGATGGATGCGGTTTGGTGGATGTAGCCCACATTGGGTGAACCACGTTAAATTCTCTGTGTTAATTTTATGTTTGATTTTATTTCTGGTTTATTTGATAAAATCTGTGTTTAGCTTTTAGATATCTGCCTTTGAAAACCTAACAAGTGGTATCAGAGCGGGTTGTTTTCGATTATCATTTGCAGGAAAGTCTCACGGTTGAGTGGGAGTCTCACGGTTAAGTGGGAGCAATGGCAGACGAGGGTAAGATGAAGGTTGATAAGTTCAATGGGCAGAACTATCAGTTATGGAAGATGCAGATGGAGGACTATCTCTAACAGAAGGATTTATGGCGGCCATTGGAAGGGAAAAACCAAAAAACCCACAACAATGATGGATGAGGACTGGGATATTTTGGACAAAAAGGAACTTGGTAGTATTCGCTTATGCCTAGCACAATCGGTGGTGTTCAATATCACAACAGCAAAGACAGCTCTAGAGTTGATGGAAACCCTAGCAAAGTTGTACGAAAAGCCTTCCGCTTCGAATAAGGTATTTCTTATGAAGTGTTTATTTAATATGAAAATGGTAGAAGGTGGATCAATTACTGATCATTTAAATGAGTTCAATACAGTTACCAGTCAATTAACTTCTGTAAAAGTAAACTTTGATGAAGAAGTTAGGGCTCTTTTGATTCTGTGTTCTTTGCCTAAAAGCTGGAATAGCTTGGTAATGGCGGTTAGCAATTCTGTTTCTGGTTCAAATACATTGAAATTTGATGATGTTGTTGGTGTTATTTTGAGCGAGGAAATCCATAGGAAAAGCTCAGGTGGAACATCCACATCAGGCAGTGTTTTGAATGCAGAAAGCAGGGGCAGAACAAATGAGAGACGAAACAATTTTGGGAGTCATGGGAAGTCACGAGGAAAATCAAGGGACAGAAGGTCCCAATCTAGAGACAAGAGGGATTGTTGGTACTGTGGTAAGCCAGGGCATGTAAAGAAAGATTGTTGGTCTCGAAAAAATAAAGAAGGAGACAAACAGGAAGGAAATAAAGAGGCAAATGTGGTAAGTAATAAATCTGATGAGGATGCTTTGATTCTTTCTCTTGATAATGCTGATGATTCTTGGGTGTTAGATTTAGGGGCTTCATTTCATGCTACGCCCCATAGAAATTATTTTCTTGATTATGTCCAAGGGGATTTTGGGCTAGTTTATTTGGGAGATAATGAACCCTGTCAGATTGTTGGAAAGGGAAGAATCAAGATCAAGTTGCAGAATGGGAATCATTGGCTACTACATGAGGTAAGGCACGTTCCAAAGCTAAAAAGAAATTTAATTTCTGCAGGGCAACTAGATGATGAAGGTTGTGTTGTTACATTTAGTGATAAAAATTGGAAGGTTACAAAAGGTGCCTTAGTAGTAGCAAAAGGTGCGAAAGTAGGCACCTTATATCTTTGTACAGGTCATACTGTTCCTTCTACTTTAGCTATTGCAGATAAAAATCAATGTTCAGGAACAGTTGTTGCAGTTCAGCAGGAAGAAAATCAGATAGTTGCTGCGAATTCTGAATCAGCACTATGGCATAACAGACTTGGGCATATGAGTGCAAAAGGTATGAAAGTACTTCATTCAAAGAATGTTTTACCAGGTCTAAAATGTGTTAATATGGATTTCTGTGAAAGTTGTGTTTATGGAAAACAAAAGAGAGTTAGTTTTCTCAAGGATGGGAAACAAAAGAAAGATGAGAAATTGGAGCTTGTGCATACGGATGTATGGGGACCAGCTCAGGTATCTTCTCTCGGTGGCTCTCATTATTATGTCACATTCATTGATGATGCAACTAGGAAGGTATGGATTTATTTCATTAGGCAGAAATCTGATGTATTTGAAACATTTAAAAAATGGAGAAGCTTGGTTGAGAATGAGACAGGTAAAAAGTTGAAATGTCTCAGATCTGATAATGGTGGTGAGTATTGCAGCAAAGAGTTTGAAGATTATTGTTCCTCTAATGGTATTCGTAGGCAGAAAATGGTTCCAAGGACTCCATAGGAAAATGGAGTGGCTGAGCGCATGAATAGAACAATAATGGAGCGTGCACGAACTATGAGATTGCATGCTGGGTTGCCTTTAAACATGTGGGCAGAGGCTGTAAACACTGCTGTTTATTTAATTAATAGAGGTCCATCTAATCCTTTGGGTTGTGGTATTCCAGAGGAAGCATGGAAAGGTAAGAAGGTGAATTATTCTTTTCTGAAAACCTTCGGTTGTGAAGCATTTGCACATATAGATTCTGAAAATAGAACCAAGCTTGATGCAAAATCAAAGAAATGTATATTTGTTGGATATGGCATTGATGAATTTGGTTATAGGCTTTGGGATTTTGAAAATAAGAAAATTGTGAGAAGCAGGGATGTCATATTCAATGAGAAAGTGTTGTACAAAGATCTATTGCAGCAGCATGAGAAGAAAGAACAGGATTATGCAGTGCTGGATGATATTACAAACAACAATGTTCCAGTGGTTCCTCATGCTCCGCAACAACAGCAACAAGAAATACCACAAACTCCAGTGAATGTTAGGCGATCTTCAAGGTTAAGTAGACCTCCAGAAAGATTTTCTCCCTCTTTGTACTCTATTCTATTAACTGATGCTGGTGAACCAGAATGTTATCATGAAGCTATGCAGGTGGATACCAAGGTTCAGTGGGAGCATGGAATGGAAGAAGAAATGGACTCCTTGCTGAAAAATCAGACTTGGGAATTATGCAAGTTGCCTGCAGGTAAAAAGGCTTTAGCAAACAAATGGGTTTATAGGATGAAAGAGGAGGATGGAGGTAAGAAAAGATTTAAATCCAGATTAGTTGTAAAGGGATTTGCACAGAAACAGGGTATTGATTTTGATGAAATATTTTCTCCAGTTGTTAAAATGACCTCTATTCGTACTGTGTTAAGTATTGTGGCTGTTGAAGATTTGCATTTAGAACAGCTTGATGTTAAAACTGCCTTTCTCCATGGTGATTTGGAAGAGGAAATTTATATGGAACAACCACAAGGATTTGAGGTCAAAGGTAAGGAGAAACTAGTGTGCAGATTGAAGAAAAGCTTATATGGCTTGAAGCAAGCACCTCGACAATGGTATCTTAAATTTGATAGTTTTATGGCTGAGCAAGGTTACAATAGGTGTAATTCAGACCATTGTGTTTATTTTAAGATGCTAGGTGAAGATAGCTACATTATTTTATGTTTATATGTTGATGATATGCTTGTAGCGGGGTCTAACATGGATCACATAAAGGAGTTAAAACAACAGTTAGCAAATTCATTTGCTATGAAAGATTTGGGGGCAGCAAAACAAATCCTTGGTATGAAGATTGCAAGAGATAGGAAAAATAGGAAATTGTTTCTATCTCAGGTTGATTATGTTAAAAAGGTGTTGCAGAGATTTCATATGGAGAATGCAAAAGTTATCAGCACACCTTTGCCCAGTCATATAAAATTGACTAAGGATATGTGTCCAAAGACACAAGAGGAGGAAGAAAAAATGTCCAAGGTACCATATGCTTCAGCTGTAGGTAGTTCAATGTATGCCATGGTATGCACGAGACCAAATATTGCACATGCTGTAGGAGTTGTTAGCCGGTATATGAGTAATCCAAGAATTGAGCATTGGAATGCAGTGAAATGGATTCTCAGGTATTTGAGAGGTACACCAAATAAACATTTATGTTTTGAGGGCTCTAATATAGATTTAAAAGGCTATGTTGACTCAGATCTAGCAGGGGATATTGATACCAGGTGGAGTACCACAGGTTATGTATTTACCGTTGGTGGGACAACAGTAAGTTGGATATATCAATTGCAAAAGGTGGTTGCTTTATCCACCACAGAGGCAGAGTATGTGGCTGCAACAGAGGCAACAAAAGAGATGATATGGATGCAACTTTTCATGGAAGAGTTGGGAAAGCAACAGGCTGAAAATTACTTGTTTACAGACAACCAGAGTGTTATACATCTTGCAAAGAATTCTGCCTTGCACTCTAAAACCAAACACATACAGTTGAGGTATCATTTCATTCGGTCAGTGATGGAGGATGGAGAAAAAATTTTGTCCTACTTTTTCATGAAATTACTGAAAAAGGGAAAAATCACAAAAAGGGAAAAAACCCCGATTTTGTATAACCCTAATTTATAAAGGGTTTAGGATAGAGTTACAGTATTATAAGAAACAGGCGATTATTCACGATATTGGAATAGGGTTTTGCACTGGTTAATAATATCATTGGATGGATGCGGTTTGGTGGATGTAGCCCACATTGGGCGGACCACGTTAAATTCTCTGTTTTAATTTTATGTGTGATTTTATTTCTGGTTTATTTGATAAAATCTGCGTTTAGCTTTTAGATATCTGCCTTTGAAAACCTAACAAATGCAAAGTAGTTCAAGGATGGATATATGTGCGGGTGTCTTTCCTAGATGATCAAGGAGGTTGTACTGACTCTTTGGTTACAGATTAGAGGCATTTGATCTTTCAAGGCCACCTTAGCTCTATAGGTAGTGATGACACATTCTAAACTTTTGTTAATGGTGATGGTAGCAACATTATTATCAAGGCTCAAATGTAATTTATGGTATAGTCATGCACAACATGGGTATAATTAGTATTGTTATTATTTCATGAACTAGAGGTCATCCCTTTCCCATGGTCTTGCAAGGTATTTTTGAATATGGTATGATTAGCATTGGTTTTAGGTTGTGAATTATCCACTGAAATGTCATCTTGTTAAATAAGGTCTTGAATTATTATTTTTAGTGTCCAAAATGATGATGTCTTGTGTCCTTTTCCGTGATGATTGGTTAGGTCCCATTACTTTAGAATATAAAACATCAATAAGTCAATCGGGCAGTGTCCAAGGCAGTTTGCAATAGAAGACAACTTAGATAACTCTTTTTATATTTGTTGGTTTCTTAACTGAAATTAATTTTAGTCTAAGGTCATCTAACTAATTAACTAGAAAAAAATGTATTCTAAGAAAATTGGAAATATTAAACTAGAAAGCATAAGATAACTAACTTAGAAAGCATGACAACTAAACTAGAAAGCATGGAAATAATTAAACTAAAAATCATGTGAGCTACGAAAGTAGCAAGGCTTGAAAATAAACTTGGAAACATCTAATTAGTATAGCAAATAACAGTTTATGATGACTAAAATACTACGGAAAGAACAAACAGCAAGTGCTCTAGAACTTTAGACTCTCTAATGATTGTATTAACAATTTTTATAAGATTATCGCGTGCAAGAAACTGAACTTCTACTTAACATGCATTCAATGAAATGATAGGAAGTAAATATTCATCTATTTTATCTACCCTCGCTCGAGTGGCCAACTCGCGGGTTACTACATTTGTTCTCAAATCACATAAACTACTGGTTCTTAAGTTCTTCCATTAAAGATAATTATCATCCATAGCTCAATAACTCAGAAATTGATAGAAGGTAATCTCTTTATTCATAAGTATTCAAAAATCATATTGTCAGTATAACATTACTATTTCGTGTTATCTTTTGCTTCTGGAAATTACATCTTTATAGAAAAACTCTAACTAAGTCCTAGATTTTAGATGGCATAGATAACCATTGAAAAAGTCTTTAACCAATTTATAGCAATTTGCATGTCTTTAAAACCCATTACATAAACATTAAAAAGGCTCGAGATGAGCGATGAAGTCTTTGTCTTAAAAACATAACAAAAATTAAACTAACAACAACTACATCCTCGGTTCATCAGTCTAACATTCAGGAGCAGGTTCCCAGCGTATATCTTCAATCTTTACTAAGGAACGTGTTGGTTAAATGTTGTGCAATTGCTCCATGATGTTCGATAATTTATCTACAAAAACACTCAAAACAACCATTAAATCTGTATTGGTAGATTACTTCAATAAATCATAAGAAATAAAGTTTGTACAATTTTCCTTAAAGATAAACAATTATTTCTCCTAAAGTTTAATTAATTGGTAGAGACTGAGGATTGAGCACATATGAATAGGTTTTTCTAGTATTTTTATGATGAGGTTATTTTTACCTCATCATTTCCTTCCCCTCCTAGTTCTCGGCAGATCCTCCTACTCCATGGTTATAGCCCTGACCCTTGTTCCATTCTTCATACCTGACACTAATTCCATACTCATCTCTTGCTATTTTATCAAAAGTTATAGGCTCATGGATGAACCCTCTATGAAAATCAACTCCCTCTTTCCATTCATTGAAAACTCTATCACTCTGATCTATTGAAATGTGGAAAGCAGGGGGTGGATTAAGCAGCAAAGGAGGTCTATACCTCATCCATATCCAATTTGTCTTGAGGCCTTTTAGGATCTTAGCTAAAGCATTTTCCCTTCTAAAAGACCATGTGATATTAAGGGGAGACATGACCTCTCTTTTCTTTAGATGAGCTGGTAGTGGAGTAAGCCTTTCTTCACAAGCATGCCAGGCTTTTCCAATTAACTTCTATCCATGTTGCATGAAATGGTTGTAGGAGAGTCGGAGACTGTCATCATATCTTTCTTTCATTTTCTCATCTAATAGAAGAGCTAAAAAGGTATCCTTAAAAGTTGTAGGCCTACCATTAGGTGATCTCATTTGAAGGCCCATAGTTCTCTTTGCTTGAGAATATTCTATGTTGCGCTCCTGCCAATGAATCTGATTTCACATAGTGGACAACAAAGCTCTCAATAATCTTTATCTTCAAGAGTTGATTCCACAAATATTTTAACAAATTGCCTATCATTAGGCTCATATGGCTGATCATTATAAATTCTGAATAGTTCCACCTTATCCATTGTTCATTTAGAAACATTGAATATAATCTTGATGGCCTTCTACAGGATAACAAACATTCAACCAGCTGACATGCATCTTGCTTCCCTTTATAAGCCCTATGAAATGATTCCTTTAGAAGTAAAAAATCCTTTTTCAATCTATAATTCTCAATCTTAGCATCTCTTAAGAAATCGCACCTTTCCATCCATTTCATAAGTAATTGAGGAATTCAGACTTGGAACCATTCAGTTACAATTGGCTCCGTTTGGATTTCCTTTGATTCTATTTTTGGTTTAGCTGTGCTTTCCTGTAAGTATTGTTCTAATTCTACAATTTTGCTAAGAGAAGCATTTAATTCTTCTTTTTGTATTTTCTTTTCTTCCTCAAAAGCTGAAAACATAAGCATAAAATTCTTTTTCAACATTTCAATTTCTTTATTTTGTTAAAAATATCAGCATTATAGGTCCTATTTTCTTGAGTCAACTTCTGAATTTGTTCTTTCAATTCATGAATCAATGTATCTTTTTCTTGTACCTGCAATTTCAAACCCTGAATTTCTTGATCTCTTTTACTTATCACAGCAACATGTATTGTTAGTTCTTCTTCTTGCAATTCAATTTGTCCTTTGTTTTTGTACAATTGTTTTATCAGATCATCAATTTCTACTCTGATTTTTTCCATTTATGCATTAGTATTTTCAATTTCAACAATCTCTACAACTCTATTTACAATGGGAGATAAGTGGCTTACAATATTATCTTCTCCTTCTTGTTCCTTTCCTTGAATTTCCTCGGCGAGGGCTTCTTCTACATATTCTGAGTGGGAAGGAATTTCCTCAACAAATTTTTCTTTTTCTAGAGGCATTTCCACATTATTGATAGGATCAAAAGTCTCAATGGGTTTTGTCAGCTTTTTGGGATTCTTTTTCTTTGCACTACTCTCTATACTTTGTACTGAGGTTTTTGTGGATTCAGAGGATAAACGTTTTATTCTCCTTAGGGGAGGAATATTCTAGAAGGTGACAGGCATTTTTTTTCTTTTCCTCAAGGGAATGCTCATATTTGGATAGATGAGTTTGACATCCTCCAACTGATCAGGGGTTTTAAATTCTTCATTCAAAGATTATGGTACTTCTTCACCAGGGGTTGTGGGAATTGGAGCTTCCGGAGCTTGAGAGCCCTTAGGGGAAATTGCTCCAGAAGGTGAAGTAGCTTGTTTAGACATTTCCCCTGGTTCTGATTTTCTTTTAGCTGAGGACTTTTCAATTTTCCATAAAAATTCTCCCACTTACTTTCAAATTTCTTACGGAAATGATATTTGTAAATTAATTGTATTAACCCATGATGTTTAAGTGGCCTTCACCCAGTCTTGTATCTTTCTATAGAAGAATTTATAGAATCACACAAAAATTCTGGCAAATTAACCCTAAGAGAAGGGTTTTCCTTTCCATGGTGCAAATGGATTAGCATGCGAAATGTAGGTCCTACCACTACAGTGAGTTGTCTTTCACAAGTGAAATATTTTATAATCCAAGCCACAACAGTTTCCCAAGGCTCTAGTATAGAGGCTCTTTGAAATCCCTTATTTTGACCTCTAATACTAATGACTATCATTGGGTGAGGGTCTCCCTCTCTAAGGAATAATTCGGATAATTTTTGATATGTGATTTGAGAGGTCTATGACAATTTAATGCTTGAATTATCTAACCCAGATAGACGAGAGATAATTTTTGGACTCACCTTGAAGTGCTTTTCATGAAGTATCACCTGACCATTTGAGTAGTTCTTTGCAAACGTGTTCACCAGCTTTTCATTATATCCCTCGAACTTCCTGATGAAGTCTAACCAACTTGCCTCCTCGAATAGACAAGAAATATTACTTAACCCCAATAAATTTTCCTCATAAAATGGCTCAGACTTCTTTTTTCCACCCCCCATTTTTCTTATTTTTCACCCTGCTGAAGAATTCAACAATGCAAGAAACTTGTACACAGCTATTTTTGAAAATATAATCTACCGATATTATTTATTTGTTTTGCTTGGAGCTTACTGTGCAATGATATTAATCTACATGGAGGCGTGCTAAAATATTTCTGTACTAATAGTTGATCGTCGAGTGGCACAAATTACTAAATTAGGAGGGAAGTTCGTGCCAATTAATTACGCTTTATTTGAAAATAACTACTTAAAACAAAAATTAGTACTTACTTGCATTCTATGATTGCTAGAAGATCTCATACCTTTATTGATTTGATAGGATGACACGATGGTATTGGTTGAGATGACAATGAATTTATTATGGCATGAATGCGGAAGCTTATGAATGACGGAGTCATCGATGAGGACAGGCTATAATGGCGACTTTATTTATGATAAAAAAAACTTAAAAAAAAAAATAGACAGGAAGGCGTGTGTACTAAGATGTGATGATTAAAGCATTGAGGAATTTCAAATTTTATGGAAAATGTGGTGGGATAAAGATGGATAAGTTTCAGAGCACGCAGAAGGCATGCATTCGAAACGAAGAAGGCGGATAAGTTCCGGAGCATCGCCGAAAGATGCAATCGGGGTGGTAATGAAATGAAAGTTTTAGAGTATCGTTGAAAGATGTAGCTAGAGCAGCTACAGAATGAAGGTTCCAGAGCATCATCGAAAGATGCAGCCGAAGCAACAATAGAATGAAGGTTCTAGAGCATCGTCGAAAGATGCAATCGGAAAGAAGAAGAAATGGTGGTAACAACGAACTTGAACTTCAAGAGCTTTGAACCGCTCTACAGGAATGACTTTTTGACTTGGTGAGTTGATGTACAAGTTCCAGATCATCGGGCGTGAGGACCGTTAAGTTTCAGAGCACTGGGCATCTGGACCATCAAGTTCCGGAGCATCTTGGAAAGGTGCTCCGGAAGTTATTTCTTCCTTATAAGAAATCCTACAAAATGGAAACAAAAATCAGCTAAGTCTAAAAAAAGAACTGATGAAACATGCTTTTAAAAACAAATTGGTACACATGTCTTTTTATTACAATTTTATATATATATATATATATATTTATTTTTTATTTTTATTTTTATTTATTTTTATTTTTATTTTTTTATTTTTTTATTTTTATTTTTTAGATATAACTAGATGGACTCTACCTTGGCAGAGCCAATGCATTGGATCTCTCCCTGCATTTCTACCAATTTTGTAAATTCTTCCCTATTGATAGGCTTATGGTAGATATGTAGGTGATGACCATTGACTAAGAGAGTTCGTGTATCACCATCAATGAGTTTCAACCGAACTGTGTCATTCAAAAAGACCTCAGAAATTTCATACGGCCCCAACCAATGAGTCTTGAGCTTTCCTTTATGATATTTATATTTGGAATCAAATAGCAAGGCCTAGTCACGGTTATGGAACTCTCTCTCTCTCTTTGATCTATTTTTCATGCCATATTTTTTGTTGATGTTGAACCAGATCAGTTTGATGGACAGTGTCTAAACGAAGCTCATCCAATTTGCTTAACTATAGAACTCATTCAACTTGGGCTCGTTTCAGATCTAGATCCAACTCCATAGTTGTTCATAGAGTTTGGAGTTCAAACTCAATGGGCAGAAGAGGTTTCTTCCCAAAGACAAGCTCATAGGGGTTGAATCCAGTTGTGGATTTCCACGTTATGTTGTACACCTAAACGGCTTCAGGCAATTTCCTGGCCCAGTCTTTTCATCTTGAAGAAGCTATTTTCGTTAATATGTTATCTAGCTCTCTATTAGTCACTTCCACTTGACCATTTGCTTGAGGATGATATGGGGATAACTTCATGTGGCTCAATTGAAAATTTTTAGTGAATTCCAAGAGTACTTTGGACATGAATTGAGGTCCCTGATCAGTAACGATGGTTCAGGGGGCTCCAAATCTAAGGAAGATCTTATTATAGATGAAGTTTGTGACTTGCTCTTCTCTGGCAACTCTTAAGGCTTGAACTTCTTCCCATTTTGTCAGGTAATCAGTACAAACTAGTATATATTATTTCCCTTGAGAGGAAGGATCTATGGGTCTGATGAAATCTAAACCCCATTTTTCAAATGGTTCAAGAACTACCTATGGCTGTAAAGGTATTTCAACAGAAGTTGTTGGTCTTCCCACCCTTTGACATTCATCACAGTGATGAACATAGTTTTTAACATCCTTATGCATTGAAGGCCAATAATATCCAACACCTAAAATTTTATGAGAAGTTCTTTTTGAAAAGTAATGACCTCCAGATGGATCATCGTGACAGGCCCTCAAAATTTTCCAAGTCTCATCAGCTCTGACACATCTTCTCAAGACCATATCAGGTCCACAATAGAATAAAATCCCATTAATCCATTTAAATGGGACGCTTTCCCTGATAAGTCGCTTCCTTTGTTTTGATGTAAACCCTGGGGGTACTTCAGAGGCGGATAAATAGTTGGCAATGTCAGCAAACCAAGGTGTCTTCACAGAAATAGAAAATAGATTCTCATTTGGAAACTTGTCCTGTACAGGTGCACAGTCACCCTCTTCTTGTTTGATTCGAGACAGGAAGTCCTCCACTATGTTAAATCTCCCTGGCTTGTCAAGGATTGTTACATTAAACTCTTGAAGGAGTAATAACCATCTCATTATCCGACCATTAACTACAAGTTTGTTCATTAGATATTTTACAGTTGAATGGTTTGTATAAAATTTAACCTTATATCCTGTAATATAGTGGCAGAATTTTTTAATGGCATGAACAACAGCCAGGAGTTATTTTTCTGTTGTCATGTAGTTTCTCTCAGCAGATGTCAAGTTTTTACTAATAAAGTATATGGCATATTTACCCCCATTCTCATCTTCTTGCCCCAACACTACACCAATTGTGTCATCTGAAGCATCATCATAAATGTGGAAGGGAAGACTCCAATTTGGCCCACACAATATGGTAGTAGAGACAAGCTTCTCCTTAATTGTTTCAAATGATAGTTGACACTCGGGTGTCTAATTGAACTCTACTTCTTTCTGGAGAAGGAAAAACATAGGAGCAGCTATTTTACTAAAACTTTCTATGAATCTTCTATAGTATCCAGCATGCCCAAGGAAACTTCAAACATTTGTTTGTGTTTGAGGAACAGTCAATTGTTGGATGACTTCAATTTTCTTGGGATCAACCTTTATTCCCTCAAAGGAAATATGATGACCTAAGACTATTCCTTGTTCCACCATTATTAAACACTTTTCGTGGCTAAGGGATAGTCGGTTTTCCTCACAAACTTGTAAAACTCGGTCCAGGTTTTTAAGGGTTTCATCATAGGTTGACCCGTAGATTGTGAAGTCATCCATATAGACTTCTACATAGTCATTGACAAGCGCAGAAAATATAGCCAGAATAGCTCTCTGAAAAGTCGCAGGAGCATTACAAAGTCCAAAGGGAAGCACCTTGTATGCAAATGTGCCCCGAGGACAAGTAAACGTGGTATTATCTTGGTCTTCTAGAGCAACCTGAATTTGGTTGTAACCACTAAATCCATCTAAAAAGGAGAAATATTTCCTCCCATCCAAGTTGTCTAGAACCTGATCAACAAATGGTACGGGAAAATAATCTCGATGAGTGGCTTTGTTGAGTTCTCTATAATCTACACAGATTCTCCATTTTCTATTTTTATTTGGCACAACTACCATAGGTGACACCCACTTAATATCAAAGATAGGATAAATAAATCTTGCACGAAGGAGTTTCTCAATTTTGATTTTGACAAGATCCTTTAATGCAGGGTTGTGTCTCCTCTGTGGCTGGCGTACAGGCCTTATATTAGAATCAGTGTAAATGGGATGTGTAAAAACACTCGGGTGAATTCCCCTCATGTTTGTATAGTCCCAAGAAAAATCTTTAGACCTCCTTACCAATACATTAAAAAATTTATCATCTTGTGTTTCTGTCAGCCAACTATTGACGTTCAGGGTTTTTCTTGGCAGCAACATAATTGATTTTGTTCTAGGATGGGCCGAAGTGACAGTATGTATGGGTCACAACAGGGTGTTGAGATGACAACTATGAGGTATAAGTTGGTGAAATCTCGTGATATCCTCAAAGAAATGACTCGTTCTGGGAATCATATTAGCTAAGGGACAAGGCATTCCCATTGTAGTGTAGCTTTTTTCCACCTCACTTATATCAATCGGTTGTCCCAAAAAATTTGGAGCAACAATCGTTTCCTCCTCACTTAGGCCTATAGCAAGGTGTGCTACGTCATCTACTAACTCATCCTCTAATTCCTCTCCATGTTGTTTAATTACTACCATGGCTAGCGAGGCCAAACTGTCTTGACCATTAGATTCTTCTGGTTCATCAACCCAAACCTTATCATGTTCGGTGGCTTTAGCAGGAGGGTACAAGAATAAATGTTTATTGTCTAGACCATGCGAAATGGTCATTCCCCCTTCTCTGCAATCAATCTTAGCGGCAACAGTGGCCAACCATGGTCTTTCGAGAATTATTGGATAGCTATCTTTGGGCATAAGCGACTGGATTACCTGGAAGTCGACTGGATTACCTGGAAGTCAACTGGATATTCCCATCCATCAACTTTGACAAGAACATTTTTAATAACGCCCTTCAGAATGGCTATAGACTAATTTTCCATTTGTAAGACTGTGGTTGTGGGACGTAAATCACTAAGACCTAATTTTTCCATTACATCCACAGTCGTCACGTTAATAGCTACTCCTAAATCCACTAATGCATTTGGTATCGCTACCTCATTAATTGTAACAGTTATAAGTGGACTCCTAGGATCATCATATTTTGGAGCGACAGTCTTCCCAGATAAAAGTCAGCTAAATAGCCATCAATGTGAATAGTATTTATTTTCTTTGGCTTCCTCCCCGGTGTTTTAATACACAATTGTTTGATTAGCTGGTTTAACTCAGGAATTTCCTTTATTGCTTGCAGCAAAGGAACCTCTATTTGTAGTTGCTTGATTTCCTGAATTAATGCAGTTTCAGAAGTCAAAGGCATTTTCGGAGTACCTTTCGGAGTTGTTAATTTTGGACGTTTCAAAAATGGTGCCTAAGTTTTCTCTTTTGGAACGATATCCTTTATATGTTCATTCAAAGATTGACCTTCCTCCTCCTGAGGTAAGTCAGTAGCTCCTGCTACTGGAGAAGGCACAATATCATTTGTGAGAGTGGTATGATTGGGTGGTGTATCCTTTGTAGGACTTTTAGGCATGGGTTCATCCACAATTTCTTCGATGGTTGGTGGTTGAAGTGTTCTGCCAGAGTGCAACTGGACATTTCCACAATGTATTGCATTAATTTCGGTAACATTATCTTGTTCAATAGAGTAGGCCAGCGTATTTTGTCGATTGTTCTTAGGATTGGGAAGTGGTTTTGCTGGAAGCTGAGGTTGATTTACCTGCTCATTCTGAGGAGGGTTCTGAGATGGCGGTAACAGATTTTGTTGTTGATTCCTCCTAGACCCAGTATAAAATTGATGTTGTCCCTGATTCCATTGGGGAGCAGTATTTTATGGGTACCATTGTTGTTGTAATTGGTTTGGCCACTGCTGACTTCCCCATGTTTGATTTTCCCATTCAGGGGATCCCCAATAAGGAGTTCCCCAACTAGGTTGTGGAGGTGGTGGTTGATTCCAGGATGGAGTCCATTGATTACTAACCCAGTTATTTTGTGGTCTCCATGCAGGGTTGGAATTCTATCCATAAGAGAATTTACCTCCCTAGCATTGGTTTAACGCATTTATCTCTTCTTCAACCTGAGTATTTTTTTTCTTAGTATTCTTGAGGTCAGCAAGAAGCTCACACTGGTTGGTAGGATGGTTTTGCTCACAGAGTTGACAAACATTAAGCTTGTCTAAAGGACACTCGTGCAAAAGGTTTTTGTTTTGACACCTAGGACAATAGATTGATAAGGTCTCGGGGTTGTGAGTTTTAGCTTGTATGCCATCTAATGTAGTGTTCAGTTGAACAAGTATGTCTGTTTTAAGATTTTCTATTTCTTCGCGGAGCTTACCTATCTCATTAGACCCTTTGAAAATATTAGTTTTATGGATTCCTCCACGAGTACGAGAGAAATTCTGACACAAATCACATATTTCCTCAAGGGCTAATTGAGATATGTCACCTTTTCCCATCAGATCAAAACTTCTTCTAGCATCATCATCAAGTCCCTTAAGAAATATAGTCTTGAGAATCTCAACACTAATAGCCTCTTCTCCACATCGTTTAGACAAGAAAATAAACCTATCTAGATAGTCCTCTAAAATCTCATCCTCATTTTTCCTAAGTTTAAATAGCTCCTCCTTACGATCACTCACCCTACAATAGCTTTGGTATTTTTGCAACATTCTCCATTTCCCCCCAAGATGTAATACTCCCAGAACCTAATCCCATGAACCAATGCATGGTTGAATCCTTCAAAGTAGAAGGAAAGAGCTTCAGTTTTTGGTTATCATTTTTATAGTCATAAGTTTGACATAGGACCTTAAATTCAAAAATAAATTGGTTTGGGTCTTCTAAGGACAAGCCATAGAAAGTTGGAAGAAAAGCTGGGGAAATTTATTTCATCGCAGTATCATCATCTACATCCAAATTAATAGGATAAGTAAATGTTCGAGGAGGTTGAGGTTCATTACGGTTGGCATTATGTTGGTTAGGTTCAACACTATGATCTCCCATGATGTTCAGAAGAATCTGCTCCTCAAAGATAATTTCCTCTATGATAGGTTGTTCTACCGGTTGATCTTCAAGTAAATAGTGGAAAGCCTCTGGTGGATTAGGCTCAAGTAGTTCTTCAACAATATGGTCGTCTGAGCCTTGGGCCTCCCTATGTATGATTGGAACGTATTTTGGGGGGGTCTTTGGTATAAATCGTCTGAGAGGGCCTCTTTTCCTAACCATGTAGAAAAGGAAGCCAGAGGTGGTATTTTGGCCTAAAATGAGGTATTCAAACATCTCCTATTAACACTTAAGCAAGAAGGCTATTAGTCCTCGGAAATGGTGCCAAAAAGTGATAGGTTTTTGTTAGGTCCCATTACTTTAGAATATAAAACATCAATAAGTCGACTGGGTAGTGTCCAAGGCAATTTGCAATAGAAGACAACTTAGATAACTCTTTTTAGATTTTCTAGTTTCTTAACTGAAATTAATTTTAGTCTAAGGTCATCTAACTACTTAACTAGAAAAAAATTTATTCTAAGAAAATTGGAAATATTAAACTAGAAAGCATGACAGCTAAACTAGAAAGCATGGAAATAATTAAACTAAAAAGCATGTGAACTACGGAAGTAGAAAGGCTTGCAAATAAACTTGGAAACATCTAATTAGTATAGCAAATAACAGTTTATGATGACTAACATACTATGGAAAGAACAAACAGCAAGTGCTCCAGAACTTCAAACTCTCTAATGATTGTATTAACATTTTTTATAAGATTATCGCGTGCAAGAAACTAAACTTCTACTTAACATGCATTCAATGAAATGACAAGAAGTAAATACTCATCTATTTTATCTACCCTCCCTCAAGTGGCCAGCTCGCGGGTTACTACGTTCATTCTCAAATCACATAAACTACTGGTTCTTGAGTTCTTCCATTAAAGATAATTATCATCCATAGCTCAATAACTCAGAAATTGATAGAAGGTAATCTCTTTATTCATAAGTATTCAAAAATCATATTGCCAGCATAACATTACTATTTCGCATTATCTTTTGCTTCTGGAAATTACATCTTTATAGAAAAACTCTAACTGAGTCCTAGATTTTAGATGGCATAGATAACCATTGAAAAAGTCTTTAACTGATTTACAACAACTTTCATGTCTTTAAAACCCATTACATAAACATTAAAAAGGCTCGAGATGAGCCATGAAGTCTTTGGCTTAAAAACATAATAGAAATTAAACTAACAACAACTACATCCTCGGTTCATCAGCCTAACGTTTAGGAGCAGGTTCCCAGCGTATATCTTCAATCTTTACTAAGGAACGTGTTGGTTAAATGTTGTGCAACTGTTGCATGATGTCCGATTATTGCTCTACAAAAACACTCAAAACAACTATTAAATCTGTATTGGTAGATTACTTCAATAAATCATAAGAAATAAATTTTGTACAATTTTCCTTGAAGATAAACAATTATTTCTCCTAAAGTTTAATTAATTGGCAGAGACTGAGGATTGAGCACATATGAATAGGTTTTTCTGGTATTATTATGATGAGGTTATTTTTACCTCATCAATGATATTCACAAAATTAATTTTCATTTCATCAATTAGGTTTGACCAAAGTCGGTTCATATGTCTTAATGTCTAGAAGTTGAATTATGTTTGATTTTAAAAGTTTCTTCAAAACTAACTCAATGGGTTACCCTAAAGGTGTGTATGTTCTCTTGGTGCAAGAACATTCTTTGTGTTGTTATTGATTATTTTGGAAAAAATTCAATTTCTGATCATGGTTGGGTGTTGGTGTGTTTGATGTGGATGGTCCTTTAAGATGAAGGGTGGGGTTACTTTGATTTACCACTTTAGCATCCATGACCCTATCATTAGTGACATTCTTATTTTGAGACCAAAAACTACCCTTGTCACTAGGAGCATTTGGAGTTCCTTTGAATATTTTGACTAGTCCTTTTGCCACAAGAGCCTTCTCAATAAAAACTCATTTTTCAATGTCATCTTCAAAGGTAGTGCAACACTAAATTTGGAATTGAGTCATCAATTATGTGTTGAGGCTTTTTATAAAAACAATGACCAATTGTTTCTTAGGTATGTGATAAGGGAACTTATTAGCCATGTTGCACCATCTTTGATACAATGATGTAATTGATTCTCCCTCATTTTGTTTGGTAGTGCATAGTGTTACTAGGGTTGTGTCACTTTATATGTTGTAGGAAAATTGGTTGATAAATCTATCACCCAAGTCACCCCATGTTTGTATCCTAGGAGGAAGGTGTACAAACCATTCTAGAGCCATACTCGAAAGGATTTGAGGAAATAGTCTCATCAAATATGTGGGCTCATAAGCAATGTCCATACATGTTGTATTAAACTCACATATATGTTCCACTGGATCTACTTTCCCTTTGTATTTGTTAAAGTTTCATGTGGGGCATGTGCAAGATCATGGGGGTCCAAAAAGCTGTAATGAGGAAAAAACATGTTTTTAACTTGCCGAAATCACGAAATAAAAAAATGCTGACTTTTTGTATGGGTTGGGTACAATATCCATTTTGGTTTGGTAATACCAAACCAAAATGGATATATGTTTATAATGGATATTTTTTTTCTCAAAATTAATTTTCATCAATTTATACAAAACAAAATGGATGATGAAACAAAATGGATAAATGATATCCCTTTTGAAACAGATATCCATTTTGAAAATCCCAAAAAGCACACTTCAGCAAAATGGGCATAAATTTTGTGTTTCTTATCAAAATTTTAACTTTTTACAAGCATTGGAAAGGTTCTTGAGAGCTCTATGCAATGGACTAGGTGGTGTTTCTATATTGTACACAAAAAATAATTATAATCATTTGAACTTCATATTTCATTTTTGAAACATCAAATGCTCACTAATTTCACATGCAAAGTCTTTTTTTTATGATTCTTTTGTAACACTCATCTCAAAAATACTTGAAACATTATAAAAATTAATGAATAATAAAATATTTATATTTTTTATAGTAAGGAGATGAACAAATCTTCATAAATCATAATATATCTTTGTCCCTTTCTCTATCTCTCTATATATCATTATGTCTCCCCTTAAGCTCTAGACCTATCCCTCCATCATTTCTTCTCTCTTTGTCCCTCTTTATACCTATCTTTCTCACTCTCTCTCATTGAGCTCTATACCTCTCTCTCTCTCTAGTCCCTCCCACTCCATCTCCCTCTCTCTCCCTCTACATCTCCCTCTCACTCTCCATCTCCCATCTCCATCTCTCTCTCTCCCTCCCTTTGAAGTCTCTCTTCCTCTTAAGTCCATCTCCCTCTTAGGTCTCTCTCTCAAGTCTCTCTCACTCCCTCTCTCTCTCTAATGTCTCTCTCTCAAGTCTCTCCCACTCCCTCTCTCTCTCTCAATGTCTCACACTCACACTCTCTCTCTCTTAGGTATCTCTCTCCCACTCTCTCTCCCTCTCTCCCTCTCTCCCTCTCAAGTCTCTCCCTCTCCCTCCTCTTGGGTCTCTCTCTCTCTCCCTATCTCTCTCAATCTCCATCTCGCTCTCAAATCTCTCTTTATATCTCCCTATCTCTCTCCCCTCTCTCTCTCTCTGGGTCCTCCTCCCTCTCCCTCTCTCCCTCTCCATCTCCCTCTCACTCTCCATCTCCCTCTCCTCTCTCTCATGTCCCTCCCACTCCCTCTCCCTCTCTCCCTCTCCATCTCCCTCTCACTCTCCATCGCCCCTCTCCCTCTCTCTCTCCCTCCCTTTGAAGTATCTCTTCCTCTTAAGTCTCTCTACCTATTAGGTCTCTCTCTCAATTCTCTCCCACTCCCTCTCTCCCTCTTAGGTCTCTCTCTCTCTCTCAAGTATCTCCCACTACCTCTCTCTCTCAATGTCTCACTCACACTCACACTCTCTCCCTCTCAGGTCTCTCTCTCCCACTCTCTCCCTCTCTTCCTCCCTCTCTCCCTCTCCCTCTCCCTCTCAAGTCTCTCTCTCCCTCCATATATCTCTCTCTCCCTATCCCTCTCACACTCCATATCCCTCTTAGGTCTTTCTCTCTCTCTAATCCTTACCTCCCTATCCATATCCCTCTCTCTCTCCATCCCTCTGAACTCTCTCTCTCTCCCCATCCCTTTGAATTCTCTCCTTAAGTCTCTCTCTCTTAGGTCTCTTCCACTCCCTCTCTCCCTCTCCCTCTCCCTCTCTTTCTTTCTCTCTCTCAGATCTCTCTCACTCCCTCTCTCTCTTACTCACACTCTCCATCTCCCTCTATTTCTTACTCACAATCTCCATCTCCCTCTCAGTTCTCTCACACACACAGACACACTCTCTCTCTATCTCTCTTTATCTCTTCATCTCCCTCTTAGGTATCTCTCTCTCTCTCCTTCCCTCTCTCCATCTCAAGTCACTCCCCCTCTCTCTCTCCCCATCTCAAGTTACTTCTGAGGTAGACAGAGGGAGAGAGAGACTTGAGAGGGAGAGAGGAAGAGATAGATAGAGGGAGGGAGAGAGGGAGAGAGGGAGGGAGGGAGAGAGAGAGAGAGAGAGAGAGATTTAACCATTTAGGGTGGGAAGGAGACACTTGAGAGAGAGAGGGAGTGGGAGAGAGAGACCTAAGAGGGAGGTGGAAGGTGAGTGAGTGAGAGAGAGAAAGAGGGTTAGTGGGAGACCTAGGAGGGAGAGAGAGGGACATGGAGAGTGAGAGTTAGAGGGAGAGGGAGAGGGAGAGAGAGAGGGAGAGGGAGTGGGAGGAACTAGAGAGAGAGGGGGAGGGAGGGAGAGAGAGAAAGAGGGGGGGAGGGAGAGAGAGAGAACTAAGAGGAGAGAGGCTTAAGAGGGAGAGAGAGAGAGATAGATAGTGTGAGGGAGGGAGCTAGGGAGAGAGATAGAGAGACTTGAGAGGGAGAGAGAGATAGATGGAGGTAGATGGAGAGAGACTTGAGAGCGAGAGAGAGAGAGAGGTAATTAAGATGGAGAGAGGGGGGAGAGAGGGAGATAGGTGGAGAGAGAGAGCGAGAGAGAGTTATCTAGTTAGGGTGGGAAGGAGACAACTAGGAGAGAGACCTAAGAGGGAGCTGGAAAGAGAGAGAGAGAGAGAGAGAGAGAGAGATGAGAGAGGATTATATAAGGAAAGAGAGAGAGAGAGAGAGAGAGAGAGAGAGAGAGAGAGAGAGAGAGAGAGAGGGAGGAGTGACTTGAGAGAGAGAGAGTGAGAGTGGGAGAGAGAGACCTAAGAGGGAGATGGAGAGTGTGAGTAAGAGATAGAGTGAGATAGAGAGACATGAGAGAAGAGAGAGAGGTAGTGGGAGAGACCTGAGAGAGAGAGAGAGAGAGAGAGAGAGAGAGAGAGAGAGAGAGAGAGAGAGAGAGTTTGGGAGAGGGAGGAGGGAGGGAGACTTGAGAGGGAGAGAGAGAGATAAAGAGAGGGAGGGAGAGGGAGAGGGACTTGAGAGGGAGAGAGAGAGTGGGAGAGAGATTCCTAAGATGGAGATGGAGTGTGTGTGTGTGTGTGAGAGAGAGAGAGACCTAAGAGGGAGAGAGACTTTGGAGGGAGGGAGAGAGAGAGAGAGGGAGATTGAGAGTGAGAGGGATATGGAGAGGGAGAGAGAGGGAGAGAGAGTGCTAGGGACATGAGAGAGAGAGAGAGACCTGAGAGGGAGATGGAGAGTGAGAGAGAGAGAGGTAGAGATGGAGACTTGAGAGGGAGAGAGGGAGAGAGATAGAGGGAGGGAGGGAAAGAGAGACTTGAGAGGAAGAGAGGGAGAGAGAGGGAGGGAGAGGGAGAGAGAGAGAGAGACTTGAGAGGGAGATAGGGAGGGAGAGATGGAGAGAGAGTGGGAGAGAGACCTAAGAGGGAGAGAGTGTAAGTATGAGTGAGAGATTGAGAGAGATGGAGTGGGAGAGAACAAAGAGAGAGAGGGAGTGGGAGAGACTTGAGAGAGAGACCTAAGAGGGAGAGAGGGAGTCGGAGAAACATAAGAGATACCTAAGAGGGAGAGAGACTTAAGAGAAAGAGAGACTTCAAAGGGCGGGAAAGAGAGAGGGAGAGGGGAGAGGGAGAGGGAGAGGGAGAGGGAGAGGGATTGGGAGTGGGAGGGACTTGAGAGAGAGAGAGAGAGGGAGGAAGGAAGGATGGAGATATAGGTATAAATATAGGTCTAGATATCAAGGAGAGGGAGAGATAGATAAATATAGGTATAAAGAGGGACAAAGAGAGAAAAAAGGAGGGAGGGATAGGTCTAGAGCTTAAGGGGAGACATAGTGATATAGAGAGAGGTAGAGAAAGGGACAGAGAGATATGATGGTTTTTTCATCTGCTTACTACAAAAAATGTAAATATTTCATTATTCATTTTTTCTAATGTTTCAAGTATTTTGAGATGAGTGTTACAAAAAATAATGAAAAGGAGACTTTGCATGCAAAAGTAGTGAACATTTGATGTTTCAAAAAGGAAATATGAAGTTCAAATGATTATAATTATTTTTTGTGTACAATAAACACCACCTAATCCATTATGTAGAGCTCTCAATCACCTTTACAACGCCTATAAAAAGTCAAAATTTTGATAAGAAACACAAAAGTTATGTCCATTTTACTAAAGGGGTTTTTTTAGGTCTTCAAAATGGATATCCATTTCAAATGGTTATCTGTTTTATTTTTCAAAACGGATATCCTTTTTGTTTTTCAAAAAAATGGGTTCCCACTAAAACGGATATCCATTTCAAATGAATATCTATTTTGTTTGACAAAATTTGCAGCCTTGCGATTTCCCTCAGGTTTGCCTTGGTTTTTGGCTTGGGATTTCCTAACCTAGAAAGTCAACCAAAAAAATATGTTTACAAAATTTCCTTAGTTTTCTGAAGTTCACCCTTGTGGCTAATGACTTCTTTTTTATCTAAATTTCATGAAATGGAAAGGGTTTATAGAAAAAATTATCAGCTTTCCACCAATATAAGTTATGCCTTATTTTGAATTTAATAAATGATTATTATTGATTTTTTGCATACTTACGACTAAAGTCCTGATTGATAGGTTGATTGAAAAAATTCTATAACTTTCAAACTACTTAACATTTTTCGAACCTACAAGATTTGTCACATTCTATGTTTTGCATACTATAGGATAAAAAAATGAATTTCATAAAGTTTTGACCAAGTTATGGTGGCTAGACACAAACGTTTTAATAATTCTGATTATTATTAATAAAAAAACATAACTAATTATTTACATGGGAAAAAATTACAAAAAAATATGGCACATTCGAGCATGTGTCCTCTACTTATATTGAAATATTCAGAAAAAAATAAAAAATAAAAAAAATTCTTGTACTTAAGGTGGTCGGACATACACCTGCTTCTTATCTTTTTCCTAAAAATTTAGTAACACTGCATTGAAATTTCATTTTTTTGCAAAACAAATTACTTTTTTCCAAAAAATGACTATTAGCCTAGAAACTACATTCAATTTGCTACAACTTTTGTTCTTACATATTTTTCAAAATATGTTAATAACCTATTCAAAATTTAATGTCAAGTTGCCTAACTCTGATTTTCTAAATTTGCATCGCCACTTAGAGGCCTGGTTTGGACCCCCATGATCTTGCACTAACCTTGGCACGATAAAATATGGAGGGAAAGGTGGCATGTATAAGTTTTTTTCGAAAGGTTAGGAACACAATTCCTCCATAGAATATGTCTTCTTATTTGTCCCCAATTGCATGTTGGCCATCTGTTGTTATATTTCTTGCATTTTTTGCATCAAGTTGTCCATAGGGGATGGTGTCATGTTGGGTTTACCTTGCGTGAGGGGATCAACATTAGTGTTAAGAGAATTGTATGATGAGTTTGGCACCACTATGTGATTAATATTGATGTTTTCTTGCAAACGGTTTGGATTTCCTTATTGATAGGGAGGTGTACATGTGGCATTGATATTGATCTGATTTTGTGGTACAAAATTGGTATTTGGTGTGGCATATTGTTGCGATGGAAAGGGACTGGTGTTCAATTTTTTTCCAAAAGTTATGTTAGTATTTTGGGTAGCATTGATTGTTTGTGTTGGCACCTTAGATGTAACAATGTGAATTATTCTTGTCTTGTTTGGTGAATTTTCACTTGCACTGATTAGGGGTGTATTGTTTTGTGTGCCAAAATGATTTACAAATGTTACACCCATGGGATTAGAAGATGAGCTACCAAATGTGAATGTTGATACTTGGGACATAGTATGTGTTCTCTTAGCTCCAAATATTGGTGGATTAGGAATATGTGTAGTTGTTGCAATGTGTGTTATGGCCCCATGTGGTAGACTTGTGAACATATGTTGTGAAATGGGTTGACCTTGTGTGAATGTATATTGACTTGGACCTTGTGTTTGTGATTGTGTTTCTCCCTCTATAATTGTAGAAGTATCAAAATAAGAGGGGATTTTAACACCCTTTTGAGCAAGTGTGAGAAAGTAATTGTTGGGTTTTGAATTGATTGATTCTTCCACAATACACACTATCCTAGATTCTTGCAATCAATCCTCAATTTCTTTAAGGGATAAACCTTTGTTGACTTCTTCTAATGTTAGATTGGAAAATAGATTTGGAGTTTCCCTTTGTGTTATGTGAGGTGGATTTGAATTTGATCCAAGGTTTATTTCCTTTGTGGAACTAGAAAGGGAATCACTTGAAGATTCCATGTCCTTTCTTTTTCCTCGTGACCTTGTTTCAACCATGTAATCTACTTGCAATCTAAGGATTGATAATGCAAAGGTGGTAATGCAAGGTGAAACATGAGACTAAGCTATGTTTTTTTTTGTTTTTTTTGAATTTTTGAGGATATAATGATGGAAAATGTTAATGCACCTAAGACTAAGGTTTTGAGATGCAGTGATGATAATGACCTTATGACAAAGGATATAATATGGAATGAGACCAAATGAGATGTTGACTAAGATTTTGGGATATGCAACTAATGATTAAGGTATTCCAAATGAAACTAAGGGGATGCACCTTTGGATCTAAGAAAAATGTTACCAACCAAGATATGGTAGTCCAATGTAACAAACCAAATTGCTATGACCTCAAAAGGATAAGATTTTGACAAGATGATGTTTTGACAAGGTGAGTCTAAACTAAGACATAAGTTTGAGACCCAATTATGATGACAATTGATTAAAAGAAAAGGTGAGGTCATACACAATCGAAGCAAGTAACAATGGACTGATCAAGGACTTGGTAGGTTTCCTAATCTGTAATCTGAGTGGTGAAAATGACCTAGAATTCCCTAAGGTTACGCAATAAATGCAAGGTGGATAATGAAATGTTCCTAAGCCAAAGTAATGCAACCTAAATGATTGTTATGAAATGGACTACAAGTCTGTGATCAAAGAAAAAAGTCACTATCATAATATGTTTGAGACTAATATTAGACAAATATTTTCCCTAAATTTTATGTTTCAATAGTTGTCGCTCACTGTCTAGCAATTGTGGTGTAGATTTTACCAGTTGTAGTTCACTGTCACTAGAAAATGTGGCTCACTATTTTTTTGTTGTAAATTTGATGTTTTGGAAAGGTTTTCATTTTGAATTTTTTTGAAAATATGATTGCAAACATAGTAGACACTCTAAAAATATATTGTTGGTTGTTGAATAGTCAATCCCTATGCGAATATGTGCATTTTTGAGGGTTATTTTCCCCAATTTCCATTGGTATAGCACAATCAAAAACATGCCAAGCACTCTCTATCCCTAAGGTCAATGGCCAATGGCAGTACTATCAAGCCCACAACTTGGAATCTCCTTCGATGCAAGTGTAGGGACACCTTTAGGGGGTATATTCACTCTTTTCTTTGTGAGAGAGGACAACTAGGGGACTTCAAGACTTGAAGGATGACCCAATCAACCTCTCCCCAAAAAGCTACAAATAAAAAATGTATCTTATACTAAGCCAAGGATTTTTGTCTCATCTCAAGGGAGCCTCATGGTGAGTAACTTTAGGGTGTGATGCTACACCCTTACACTAAAAGTGTCACCAAATGATCTCAATCAAAAGGGTGGCTACTATGAAGGTGTCTAGTCACAACTTGGGGACTTACCGAGCATCCAAAAAGCCACTTAAGGCTTTAACCAACCTTACTAGGGTACTATAAGAAAATACCTCACATGTATGTGGGTAGCTTCACCTTTTGAATTGACACTATATGGTGAAGACTAATGACAGTCTGGACTTGAATTTCATCTTATCCTTTTATATAGCGGCCTGAGGGAAAAACTTATTTGGGTTACCAATGAGTTCTTTGTTAGGATGTGTCTCAATTGGTAGGCCCTACTACAAAAGAAAAATAGATGTAGTGATTTCTCTTACACCCAAGATCGTACGAAGCACAAGGGGAGAGGATACTTTCACTACACCTATGAGTTTTACAACACAAAATTTGTGCAAGCACACCAAGCATGGAAGACAATTTAATTAATTTTAAGCCCCCAAATTAAAATGTGCCTAATTAACAAAAGACAAAACAAAATACAAATTGTGGTGCGTTTTAACCCCAAAAATGTAAAGATGCAATTTGCTGTTCCTTTTAACCCAATGAGTGAGAAATGCAAATTTGTTGTTCTTTTTAAACCAATGAGTGTAAAATGCAAGATTTTTGTTCTTTTTAGACAAATGAGTATAAGATGCAAGATTGTTGTTCTTTTTAGACCAATGAGTGAAGATGCAAATTTTTTGTTCATTTTGACTAGAATGAGTGTGAATGCAAGATTGTTGTTATTTTTAGATAAATGAGTGAAGATGCAAATTTGTTGTTCTTTTTAGACCAATGAGTGAAGATGCAAATGTTTTGTTCATTTTAACCCAATGAGTGTGCCAAAAGCCAAAATGTTCCTATCTTAAATAAAGAAAAACAAAAACCTTGCAAAAGATAGATTAGTATTTTTTAAAATACATCTCCCAAAAAGCGACACATTGCAAAAAAACAATATTAGCAAATAAAAAACCTCTAAACTAATGCAAACCAAAAAGAAAAACTGAAATAAAACCTGAAACTAGAAATTTTTACCTTAATAGTCAAATGTGTCATTATGGTGAACAAATACAACTAACGGATGTGGCTCAGGACTTGGCATCTACATCTCAGAGATTAGCGACTGTGGCATTGGAACTCATAGATGCGGTTCATTGTCGATCAAATGCATCATTTTAGCTTTCTTTAGTTGTGTCGTAGGAGCCTTCAAATGCATTTTTGTTTGAATTTTCATCAATCTTCCAATGGATGCGGCTCACTTCATGCGAATGCAACTCACAAACCTACAAAAAAATACAAAAATAAAACCTATGGATTTTTGCAAAAATAATTGGGTTCACATCAGGTTCACTAATGTAAGGAAGGGGAAAATCGAAATCAAATGGAAAAGATCATAATAGCAACCACAACTATTGAAATCTAAGCCTAGAATCCCAATCCAAAACAAGAAAGCACAAACAATATGGAAAGAAAATGAAATAGAAAAACTAATCTAAACTCCCCATATTGAAGTTGATTATCTTCCTTTCTTCTCCTCCATTCTTCTTGGATTTGCAATTTTTCCCTCAACTTCGAAGTAGTTGAATACCTGCAAGTGACAATAAGATAGCAAAAACTTTGGAGAAAATGTGGTTGTAAAGCCAAAATAAAAGAGACAACCTTCTTTTATAGAAAAACCTCTCAAATGGACGGATGAGATTGAAAGTCTAGAAGATGTCGAGATCAACGATGGAGGATTCATGCACCATAGAGTAGTGGTCTAGGGACAACTAAGGATAGAAAATCAAGATTCTTTGAAGACCAAAAGCAATCAACAGTCAAGATTCAAATGAGAAAGTGGAGGGAAGGTAGTGGAGGAATCAAATAATAATTTTTAATTCATGGAGAAGCATGTGAGGAAATAAATAATAATTTAGATTATTCATTTTAGAAGAACTGAGAAAATGGACATTTAATTAAATGATTATTGTGCAACCATTTAATTAAAATAGAGGAAATAGGGAAAAGACATTAAATAATTAATTTGGATCAATTATTTAATAATAGATAGAAAAGGCTAAGTGAATAGTTAAATAATTAAAATAATTATTTAACTATAGATGAAAGATTTAGAGTGAATAATTAAATAAATGATGATTTATTTAATTACGGAGAGAAATATTAGTGATATAATTAAATAAATATTACTTTATTTAATTAATCAAAAGCAGAATAAAGAAGGAAATATGAATTAATGAAATAATTAAAATTATTTAAATAATAGAAAAAAGTGATTAAAGAGAAATAATTAAATAATTAAAATCATTTAATTAAATGGGAGAAGGGAAAATGATGCAAAAATGATGCGAAAAAATATATTTTTCATGTCTACACTTACTTGATTTTGTTTTTAACCATATATATAGTGCTAATAGAAATCAAACTCAAGATTATAATAATTCATATCTTTAATAGTAATTTTATTTCTCAAGGTGCTTATATCCTTCTTACCTATATGGCTCATTCTCTAGTTTCATAACATTATTTTCTCTATTTTTAACTTGATCTATCAACCAAGAAAATGCTTAGATACCAAAAATTCATGGTCCCGATAGAAGTAGATATAACACTCCTATTTATTTTTGATTATGGTGGTGAAGGTGTACATTCTATATATTTCTTCATTAAAGGAACAAAAAAAACTATTATAATAAATGGTGTATGCATAAATTTGAAATAAAGTGCCTATACAAACACCCTTAGTAAGAACCATAGCTTCTCACACCATCTTACACTCTCCACTAAAGAAAAAAACTTACATGTCTTCATTATTAATTTCTCTAATTGATAATAGGTTATATGTTGAACTTGGGATATGTAGACTACCATTGATCCCCTTTACTCATTAGTGTTAATAAAATGATACCTAACCTCTATCTCTAATATTTATTAAATATGAAAAATATAAAACTGCAAATCAAATATGTTTACCATAACCATGTGACAAAACTATGACACCATATTTGACCCAAATTCTAATGCCCAAATTATTATTGTCGATATTTTCCTTCCTCCGAATCAAACAAGCTCCTCACTAAATAGTGTTACGCTTGTCTCTCCTCACTTCCATTACTTTGGTGGAATAGGAAATATGAATGAATTAAGATTAAGATGGCGCCTACTAACTTCCAACTTGCCTCTCAAAGCTACTATGTGACTGGCAATTAGAATTCTGACTCCCAAGCTCCATTGATATATTTTTTTCCTCCCAAAATGGAATAGAAATCAAGCATAGTGTGCGGTATCCATTGCAAGGGAATCCCGATAGTCATAAAAACTTAGGTGGCGGGTAGAAAGAATAAACCTATAGCACTCTCCTTGACTGGCGTATTGACCCCACAATTAAGTCATGATTTCTTCACACATTTACCAGTATCTCTTGTAAATCCTTCAACCATGAAAGCAATGCGGCTCCTAGAAAGATGTTATTCTTCCTCGATAAAAGGTGCAGACCAAAGCATGTGAAGTGACAGTTCAAAGAATGAAGTGTTTTCTTCATTTTACCGGTAGCTTTTCTTTATTTGATTTTCCTCGACTTCATAATACCACTGCTTCCATTCATGCCTTCTTTGTAGTAAACCACCATAAAACTTTCAACTCTCCATGAAATCTCCTTATGGGCGCTTATAAAGCATGAATTAACGCTTAATCTATATCTTCGGAAAGCCAACTAATTCATATGTGGATTTGTCATACTTCAATACAATAATTAAATAGGCAAGGAAATATTAATGGAATGATGCTCATAACACTCCAAATTTGACTTTTAATCTACTTCGCACCTTTAGAAGAGTCTGCCTCTATTTCGTATCAACAGTTTAAATTTAATTATTATCTCAATAATTTCCAAACTTCACTGGAATATAATCTTCTATTCTCCCTTATTTTAAAAGCGACAGGACTAAAAATTTGAATATTTACTATATTCTGAATTTAACCTCACTGTGATAATTCACGTACAAACCCCTTTTTCTTCTCTGGAAATACTTTTTTAACAAAATTTCAATCGTTTAAAACAATTGAGAAACCTGTGAGATTTCTCCACCAACCAACCAGGGTGGATAATCTCGCCACTGGAACTGATCTTCTTTGTGAAGGTTTGCATCCTCACAAAGCTTGTTGGTGAATTCCGTTCAACCAACACAAACTATTTTCCAATTCCCAAAACCAGCATGCTCCTTCCTCTTCGTAACTCCTCATGCCTTCTTGAATTCTCCTCTTTTGCCTTTTCGACTTTTAATTTAATTCTTTCAAGAATCCAACAAAAGTAACTTAATTAATTCCATTTAACCTTTTTATAACTTAAATTACTTTTGCACCATTAAATAATTAGCTATAGTTGTCCTTTTTAATTTAATCTTTTTGGATAACTTAAGAATTAATTATTTAATTACAATGTTGACTTACAAAATTGGGGACATTACATGGCCAATAAAATAGTTTTGACAAAAGTGTTTCAATCGAAGAAGTTTTGATTGAAACACAATCAATAGTAATCTAAGAACATGCATGCTATGACATGTGGTAAGAACTATAAATTATTAAATAATAAGTAAAGTAGGCTAGTGTACAAAGATAATTTAGGCAATTTATGAAGTGGATAAATAGGATAAGATGATAGTATGATGTGTATAGGCATACAAATTAGCATTCCAGTGTTTAGTAGAATCAAGGATGGCAACCACTTGACTAAATGGAGAGAGGTTAGTTTCTTCGAGGGGACATAGAAAAAAACTTACATATCTTGGACACCATAATAAATATGAATTTAGTAATAGACCATAGTTCTAGGAATTGAAATTCAAAGTTTTAAGGCATGGCCCATCATTAAAACTTAAAACTAGCCTAGAAATTAGGAATGAGTAGAATATATATATATATACAAACACACACACACATATATATATCTAATCTCGGGGGGGCATCTAGGTGGCGGCCCCATCTCTACTTTTATGGCACATATGGAAAGAGTGGAATAGTGTGTCTTCCAAGAGAGGGAAATGTTGGTGGTAGAATTTTTGGACGGATTTGAACAAACACTAGTGGGATTACTTAATAATAGAATGGCACATAATTGTGGGGTATGTTATACTAGTTGGGATGAGCAGATTAGTAAAGCTTGGGTTAGTCTTAGGCCCCCGAGAGTTTTTTATGGGTCAGCCTCAAAAAAACAGACTAAAACTCAATTTTGATGGGGCTTCAAAGGCAAATCTAAGGATGGCTGGATTTGGGTGTATTCTTAGAGATAAAAAGGCGAGATTATTTGGGCTATTGCAGGCGGTCTGGGTCAAGCCACAAATAATGAAGCAAAATTTTGTGCATTTATTAGGGGTGTGGAGGAATGTCTTAAGAGACGATTTACAAACATTGATGTGGGGAAGATTCGTTAATGTGCATAAATGCGGTAAGGAATCATTCTATACAAAACTAGAAACTAAAGAAATTTGTAAAGAAATTGCGGAAAATACTACCTGAGACAGACTTTACCTTGAAGAATATTTTTTGAGAGGCTAATGGAGCAGCAAACTATTTGGAAAACACGGGGGCTCATCTGGGAGAGGGGGAGATCCTTTGGGATAAGGAGAATAAAGATACACGGCGGTGGCAAATTGCAGACTTAGAAAAAGGTGCCTCATAGCTGTATGATGTTGGTAGAGATGAGATGAATTGTGACTAAGGAAGAGAATGAAATAAATGAGATAAGGATGGTGCTAATAAGAATCATAGCTAAGTGAATGTTGCTTCTTCTATACATGCATGTGGTTTTGGAAGTGTTCATTATGTGTTGTTAAGGTGAGTGGTTGCTAAGTGATGATAAACGACAAAAGGAAGTATAGTATAATGCGGAACCCTTTCCCTATAATGAGCAGGTTAGGCATGAGGAAGATAATATGAAATTTCTGTTAAGATATAGCACCCTATGTCTTTGAGCACGTCAAAGAAAGGAGGAAAATGTGTATTTGTACACCCATCTGGGTCTTGTTGATTTATTTTTCTGAGATTTAGTATATGGGAGTGAACCCCTTGTCCACACCTTACCAAAAAAAATATCAATTATACAATCTCACAAACCCTAAATGACTAAATACAAGTGACAAGTATATCAATATTTATTAAATTAAAAGTTTTATCCAATATAGTCTCTTGGTGAAAGAGAGACAAGTTGAGAATCATAATACTAGAAAATTTTGTAACCTTTTTGTTAATAGAACTCTTTTTATGTATTTTATTCATTTTTTTTATTTATAAAATAAAATTATTTATATAAGCACTATTGGTCAAAATGTTTTTGACTGAGACATTTTTGACTGACAAGGTTTCGGTTGAAAACATTCCACCCAAAAATTTCTCAACTGAAAATATTTTGATTGAAAGAGCTTCACCCAAAACTATCTATGTGGCATCCTTGTTGTCAGCCACCTGACCCCCTTTTCACAATTTTTTGAAACTCTCTACTTTAACTAAATATTTCTTCAGTTAGAATTGGTTTTAAAAAAATCTAAAAGTATCATTTTTTAGAGCTTGGAATCTATAATTCGAATATAAATTTTTTTATTTTTTTAATTAATTTTAATATGATAATTTTTAAATATCATAATTAGGTTGTTATAATCAAAGATAAGGTTGGTTAGAAATTAAAAAACATCAAAACATTTTTTTTTTTTTGAAAAATATATGGTGTACTACGGGAGAGAATCTTTTCCAAAAGGGTAATTTCTTTTAATGATAAAAAAATTAAACAAAAGTTGACGTTCCATGAAGACTGTGTCATTCTAGTGAAGTTTGACTTTAAAATGTTTTACAAAAAAAAATTCATTGACTAGATATTGAAGTTACCTATTTAGAGAAAAATCAAAGAAAAAATGTTTGCTCTTTTTTTCTTCACGTCCTATCGACCTCACTTTTTTTTTAATTTTCAACAATCAACTTCTTCTCTTAAATTTATTAAAAAAAATATCAAACAAATTTTATTTTATTTTTAAATTACAAGCATAATCTTCATTGAGACCTCTATATCTCATTAGTTTACATCATTTTGGATTTCAAAATATAAAGACCAATTTTATGTAGTTGAAGTTGAAAATTTATATTTGTGTTAGTCATTTCATTTATAAAAGTGTAACACAAATTTGTAATAAATTATCCAATCACATTCAAAGATGCCTTATGATGTGTCATAGAATATCACAATTCTACTCAAGATTCTAATGTAAACCCCTCTTGCATGCTCTTACACATCATAAAACTTGTAGTAAATAAGTCTCATCTAATAATCTCATAGGATTATTTTACACATCATGATGATATTAGACACTCTTACAACTACTTACACATATTATAAAATATCTAACACATGGAAAAGAGTTCCACCTCAAAATGAGATTCACTCTTTTCAATGTGAGGATAAAATAATAAATAAATACAAATATCAAGATGTAGGATGAGATGCAAATCCCAACACATCAAAGGTTGGTATTGGTTAACCCCTATCTATACCCATTTAACTAGATAATTCTCTTTTTTATGCAGTGATGTTTAATAGGTAAATCAATTGTTTAGTAAATTATTTTTCAAGGGTTCTTAAATATTTAGAATTTTTTTAATATTATTCTTATAATACCCTGCATGTTGCAAGAACATGTATAGTTCTTGTGAGAGTTCAAGGTTATTATTTTTTATTTTTTATAGCTGAAAAAAATTATTAAGTCCCTATTATTGTGGGGATAAATTCAATCACTTGAAAGTTGTCAATAGCAATCATTACATAAATTATCTTTTTCTTGTGGGAATTTAAGGTTCCTTCTTGTTTGACCTCATCTTCTAGTGGTTGTATGTTATTTTCTACTCTTATGAATTAGATTTGTAATGCATCCAAATATTCATTTCATAGATTGGGATCATTATGCAAGAGATAAACCATGTACATTCATTGATTTCATCTTTAGGAACAACAATTATTGTAGTGGGATCATACGTATCTAGAAAATGGGCATTAAATGAGAACATGAAAGATCAAATTTCCTTTAGGTTTCTAGAAATTTCTACATTGGTGTTGGTTGAAATGTTGCAATGTAGGCTTATAAGTTTCCCCCTTTTGAGGTTGTAATGCCATGTGCCTCTTAATATCTACCTTTTCTATATCTTTCTTCTTTGGAGGATCAATTAATGAAGTAGGTTGAAGAGTTATAATTTGATTAAAGAAGGAATCTTGTGATTCACTAGAATCCCTACGTTTTTCTTGTATGTTTTCACTTTTACCATGTCAATGGGTTATGATATCCTCTTTCCATGTATACTTTCCCTAAATATGAGAATCAAACATCTTAGAACAAGGTTGAGGAAATATACTTCATCTTGTGGATCCAAGGTTGTCCCAAAATCATGTAATACCCTGTATCCTTGTCTATGGCATAGAATAATATGATATTATCATGGGGCCAAGAGTGACTAGTAGGATTATTTTTTTATCATTTAAGTTTTTAGGTTATAATATACTTTCAATGTATCTCAATAATAGGTGATGATCATTTTCCAATATCCCATTCATTGTAGAAAGGAGAAAGAGATTGCATTCACTATGTTGGGATTAAGATGTATCAACATTAGAGTCCTAATATTGCTTAATTTAATGTATTATTGTATTTGTATGTATTATTTAATTGCCTACATTGTCTTGTCATCAATTGGGACCCATTGGTTGGGTGGCATCCCCATTGGAGGTAATTGGATGATGCATCATCATCCCAAGTGGAGGTAGGCATCCCACTTTGGAACCTTGGACCTATGACAAGTTAGGACAGCTTATGAAAAATTCTATGACACATCATAAGGTATCTTTTTACATGGAGAAAGTTGGCACCCAAGTTGGGTTATGATAGGTTGTAAGAGAATCGGGTATTCTTGGTTGGTTATGACAGATTCTCTTATAGCAGTAATTGCTATCAGTTATGACATGAGATTCTATGATAGCTGTAAGATGTGTAAGGCATTTGTCATAGCCTATTTTTAGCATATTTTGGGCACCCAAGCTTGAGGAAGGAATATTTACATGTTATGAAAAACGTAAGGGGTGTAAGGGAATATGTTACATGTGTCCAAATACATGTTATGGCATGGAATATTGTGCCATATGGATTTGGACGCCCATCCTCTTCTAGATGCTTCTTCTTTCTTGCATCTTTCTATATATTGAATGCCTTACATTGTAGAATGCATAGTTTGTTTGTAGGAAACGGAGTTCTTCTGGATTCACTCCAGAATAGGTGTTTGTTTTGAAATAGTTGTTGAAGAAGCTTTGTACTTGGGGTTGCATTGTAATCTTTATTTTAGATAATTCAGTAGTACTATGCTTTTGAAGGGTGGAATTTTTTACTCGAAAGGGTTTTCCCCATGTTTTGGTGTTGTTTGTTTTATGTGTTATTGTTTTTACTTTCTATTCTTTGTATGTGTTTCTATTTTTGTAATTGAATAAGGTGTTAAAAGAAAATTTTGTAACTCTCCCCTACTTAGGTTAGTTTAGGGAGTTGTTTTTCTCACCTGGCTTCCTTTTAGTTGGTATCATAGCTTGGCCAACCTTGATTCCTTTGTTGGGTTAGAAGGGTTTTCTTGAGTTGATCTTTGTTTCAATGGGAGTTTTACAAAAGTGTATTTCATGACCTTATTGCAAGAAAATGATGGTAATCATATCCGCAAGGATTGAGATGGAGAAGTTTAACGGTGGTAGCTTTGAGCTTTGTAAGCTCGAGATGGAAGATATGCTCGTAGATCATGAGCTATGGGCTGCTATTTCTAAAACCAAACCATCAGGCATGAAACAAGAAGACTGGGATCTCATGGATCAAAAAGCCAAGGGCTTGATTAGACTATGTTTGCTTGATTCCATTCTCTTGAATATTCATAAAGATAAGATTGTTGCTTCTTTGTGGAAGAAACTTGGAGATGTTTATCAGGATAAATCCCTAGCAAACAAGCTATTCCTGAGAAAGATGTATTCTCTGAAGATGGAAGATGGAGGATCGGCAGCAGACCATTTGAATTCTTTTAACATGTTGATTGCTCAACTGGGTTCTGTTGGAGACAAGATTGTCAAACAAGACCGTTCCATGCTCCTATTGTGTTCATTTCTAGACTCATAGGATCACCTAGTGATGGCTATAGGAAGCACAACAACCACTTTTAAGATGGATGAGGTGGTTTCTTCATTGTTATTTGAAGAGATGTGGAGAAAGTATTTCGAGATGGCCAAGGAGGCCCTTGTTGTTCGTGGTTTGGCCTTGTTGTTCATGGTAGACCAGAGGAGAAAGCAAAAAAGAAGGAAAATAAATCCAAGTCAAAATCTTTTCGGATATATAAGTCTCTTGGTAAGAAGTCCAAGGAAAAATGTTGGACCTATGGTGAAACTGGTCACTTTCGAAAAGATTGCAAGAAGGAGGAGAAGAAGAAAAATAACTTATCTTTCTTAAATTTTGAATTTGAAAAATCATCCCAAGATAAAGGAGAAGCATTTATTACAGCCTTGGAAACCCATGCATCAAAATATGTGTGGTTGATAGATTCAAGTGCATCCTTTCACATGACCTCTCGTAGAGGTTGGTTTTTCAAGTATGAAGAGTACGATGGCGAGAAGGTGTACCTGGGTGGTGACTCTCACTTGAAGATTGTTGGTTGTGGAAGAGTCAAAATCAGATTTCTTGATGGATGAGTGAAGGGAATTGATAGTGTCATGCATATCCCAGGTTTGGCACTAAACCTAATTTCTATAAGTAAATTGAATGATTTGAGAGTGCAAGTTGTTTTCTCTAGTGGAGGATGCAAGATGATAAGAGGAGCTATGGTGTTGGCTAAGGGTGTGCATGTTGGCACTTTATACAAGTTGGATGCATGCATAGTACAATGCAATGGTTCTTTTGATGTACCAAAGAAGAGACCTTTGGATTCTTCATCCTCACCAGAAGATCATGCAATGAAGAAGTGTTTTGTAGTAACATTTAATGGTTGTGCATTTTGGGTAGTGCTCATTCCATGGAAATGAAACTTCCTATAAAGAAGGCAATATTATGACACCAATGACTTGGTCATATTGGTGAGAAGGGTCTTAGAACCCTGAAAAATAAGAGTCTTATTGAAGGCCTTCATGATTGTAATATCGAGTTCGATTTTTGTGAGCAATGTGTTTATGGAAAACATCACGATGTTTCTTTTTATTTTAGTTCTCAGTCTTCTGGGGTTTTGGACTATGTTCACTTAGATGTTTTCAGTCCTGTGAATGTTCCTTCATTATCAAAATCTATATATTTTGTTTCTTTCATAGATGATTACAGTAGAATGACATTCATTTATTTTATCAGAAGTAAAGTTGAAGTATTTAGTCAGTTTAAGGAGTTTAAGGCCTTGGTAGAAAATCAAACTAGCAGAAAGATTAAATGTTTGAGGATTGGCAATGGTGGTGAGTTTTGTTCTGTAGAGTTTAACAAGTTCTATAAAGAGCACAAGATTTAGATACATAATAAAACTCCCTCCACTCCATAGCAAAATGGAGTTGCGGAGAGGATGAATAGAACATTGATGGAGAGGGCTAGGAGTATGTAGAGTGGTGCTAGTTTTGAACAAATTTTTTTGGCCTGAAGTCATAGCCACTACATGTTATTTGATTAATAAGTCTCCTACTTCAATACTTGTTAGAAAGACACCCATGGAGGCATGGTCTAGTAAAAATCCCTCGATGAGATATCTTAGCGTATTTGGTTGTGAAGCTTATGCTCATGTTTCGATTGAGAAGAGATCAAATTTGGAGAACAAGGCAATTAAGTGTATCTTTATCAGCTATGGTGTTGATGTGAAAGGGTATAATCTTTGGGATCCAAAAGCTTAGAAGGTTCTCTATAGTAGAAGTGTTATTTTTAGAGAGATGAAACCTTCCACTATTGAACTACAACTAGAGAAAAAAGAGAAACGAAAGGAGGAGCTAGTTCAGATTCCACCCACTTTGAAGAAAGATAAACAATGCACTCTTGTTGGACCCGATGATGAGGAGAGATCAAGCAGATCTGAAAGTTATGAAGAAGAATAACCTCAACCTCAACCTTTGAGGAGGTCTACGTGAGTTAGGCGGCAACCGGAAAGGTTTGGTTTTTCATTATTGGATTCCAGTTGCATTTTTGCTTTGATTGCTAATACTAATGTGCCCAAGACTATTAGAGAGGCTATGGGTATGAGTGATGTAGATTCCTAGATGAAAGCCATGGACAAGGAGATGGTTGCATTAAAGAAAAATAAGACTTGAGATCTGGTACCTTTTCCTGTTGGATGTAAATCTATTGGTTGTAAATGGTTTTTCAAGAAAAAGTGTGGTCTTGATGGTAGTGTTGAGAAGTATAAGGCATGGTTGGTCGCTAAGGGGTTTTCACAAGTGGAGGGAATTGATTATGGGGAGATATTCTCTCCTTATGCGAATTTGACATCTATCTAGTTCTTGTAATCACTTGTAACAACATATGACTTAGAAGTGGAATAGATGAATTTAAAGGCAGTGTTCCTTCATGGTGACTTAGAGGAAGAGATTTACATGTCACGGCTAGAAAATTTCGTTGAAAAAGGTAAAGAAAGTTTGGTTTGCAAACTAAAGAAGTCTCTTTATGGTTTGAAACAATCTCCTAGAATGTGGTGCCACAATTTTGATACCTATGTGTTTTCATTAGGATTTTAGAGATCTAAATTTGACCATTGTGTATATTATAAATCTGATAATGTCGCATTCTCATTATTATTTGATATGTAGATGATATGTTTTTTATTGGGAATGGTAAAAGTATAATTTAATATTTGAAGTTTTAGTTGTCAACACAGTTTGAGATGAAAGACTTAGATGCAGCTAGGTACTTTTGGGAATGGAGATCATGGGAGATAGAACTAACAAAAATCTTTGGTTAATCTAGAGAAAGTATGTGAACTCGGTGTTGGAGAGATTCGACATGGTAGATTGTAGACAGTTAGTTGTTCCTGTGATGCAGGGGACGAAGCTTTTTGTGAATGATTGTCCAAATATCCTATTGAGAGGGAGGACATGACCAAAGTACCATATGTGAGTGCAGTTGGTAGTCTGATGTATGCAATGGTGTGTACGAGACCATATGTTGCCCAAGTAGTGGGAGTCCTTAGCCATTTTATGGCTAATCTTGGATGGGTGCATTGAGATTCCATTGAGAGAGTGTTTAGATATTTGTGGGGTACTTTTGAGTATGCCTTGTGCTTTCATGGTTATCCTATAGGACCTCAACATTTTGTGAGTATTCATGGATATGTGGATTCAGATTGGGCGGGTGACATTGATAGTAGAAGATCCAAGAGTGGTTATGTGTTTATGATGTTTGGTGGTGATATCAATTGGATGAGTAAGCAGCAAGTTGTAGTTGGATTGTCCATTACAAAGGTAGAGTTTATGGTAGCTATTCATGCTTGTAATAAAGCCATTTGGCTTAAGAGATTGTGTTTTGATATTGGTTTAGATGCAGGAAAAATTACTATTTTTTGTGATATTCAAAGTGTGATTTTTCTAGCAAAGAATCCTACCTTCCATGCCAGAATAAAGCACATCAATGTTCAGTATCATTTTGTTCATGATATGATAGAAGATGGAAAGGTGAACTTTGAAAAGGTTGAAACTTTGGTGAATGTTGCAGATGCATTAACAAAACCAGTAAGCTCAGAGAAGTTCAGATGGTGTTATGATTCCATGGGCCTTGGGGCCCTAAGTAGATGATTTCATATGACCCTTGGCAGGTCTTCGAAAAGTGGGAGAATGTTGGGATTAAGGTGTCTCAACCTTAGAGTCTTAATATTGATTAATTTAATGTATTATTTAATTGCCTACATTTTCTTGTCATCAATTGGGACCCACTGGTTGGGTGACATCCCTATTGGAGGTGAATGGATGACACATCATCATCCCAAGTGGAGATAGGCATCCCACTTTGGAATATTGGACCTATGAAAAGTTATGACAACTTATGATAGATTCTATGACACATCATAAGGTATCTTTTTGCATGGAGAAAGTTGGCGCCCAACTTGGGTTATGATAGGTTGTAAGAGAATCGGGTATTCTTGGTTGGTTATGATAGATTCTCTTATATCTGTAAGTGTTGTCAATTATGACAGATTCTATGATAGTTGTAAGATGTGTAAGTTATCTGCCATAGCCTATTTTTAGCATATTTTGGGTGCCCAAGCTTGAGGAAGGAATATTTGCATGTTATGAAAATTGGAAGGGGTGTAAGGGAATATGTTACATGTGTCCAAATGCATTTTATGGAATGGAAGATTGTGTCATGTGTATTTGGATACCCATCCCCTTTTAGATGTGTCTTCTTGCTTGCATCTTTCTATATATTTGATGCCTTGCATTGTAGAATGCATAGTTTTTTTTGCAATAAATGAAGTGTCATTGGATTCACTCCAGAATAGGTGTTTGTTTCAAAATAGTTTTTGAAGAAGCTTTGTACTCAGTGCTGGATTGCAATCTTAATATCAGCTAATACAGTAGTATTGTTCTTTTGGAGGGTGGGGTTTTTTACCCGAAAGGGTTTTCCCCATGTATATTTGGTGTTGTTTATTTGATGTGTTCTTGTTGTTTTTACCTTCTATTCTTTGTATGTGTTTCTATTTCTGTAACTGAATAATGTGTTAAAAGATAATTTTGTAACTCTCCCCTACTTAGGTTAGTATAGGAAGCTATTTTCGCTCACTCGGCTTCCTTTCACACTATGGTCCTATCATCAACCATTTCCTTTATAACACATTTTTTATAGGTAAGAGAGAATTTCTATTAATATAGAAAAAATATATTACATTGCATGATTGTGGACATTGGGTAAAAATATTTGACCTGAAACAAGACTTGTAACCACCATACACTCGATACTACCCAAACACAAGAACCATAGAGCCCCTAAAATTGATCGTGCAAGGTCATATGCAACTATACTTAAATGCAAGATACTGTCAACAACTATACCTTAAGACATCAAACGACATACACACCAACCACGATTACATTTTTACCAGACATTTTGTTGAGCAAAGACCCTAAATTTGTATTTCCAAGTGGTGCTTTGAACCGCAACAAGACAATACTTTTTCTTGAGAAAATCCACCCCCACAACTGTTAATCTTTGATGCTCAATCAACTCTAGGCTCTACTAATCAAGGAGAAATGGATAATACTTAATAGTTGCCCCCAAGACCTCAAGAAGACCCAAGTCACATGGGTTTGGGATTCCAACCCCTAGTGTGGTTGCCACCAAGGTTTCTCCCAACCTGACCAGGATATCCTTCTTGAAGAGCTTCAACATCAATACCTTAGCCTCCTCCTTAGGAAAATTTGCATCCAAAAGACTCGCCAAAACCCTAGAAGAAATGTGTGTTGAGCTTGTAACCTTCGGCCCCTTCCATGAAGCCCCTTCCTATAATGCATTTCACCACTACAAAGGTGAGTTAATCAGGGCGGTGAATGATGCAACTCAGCTTTAACAAAGTCACAAGGCCCAAAAATTCCATCTGGCACTTGCTACTGATTAACTGAACTAGCATATCCATACTGCTAGTAGCCAATTCACTTGTTGAGACACAGATAATGAACATCGCCATACTAAAATTGGTTGGAGTTGATATATTTGACCACCAAATAGATAACATAAGCCCCAAAGCATTGTCAAAAAGACAACTCACATATTGCACTAATCATATAGAATGAATATTTACACATCATAGCATGTGAGGCCTCAAAAATCATGGTTGAAACCTTGTTACGCCACTATGCTTCAAGCATGTGATCCATTTGATTGATAAGACCACATATCAAGCACACTTAAAACCATAATGAATGAATGTAAGCATACAATCCATATGAATTTGGGTTGACGATCAGTATGTCTAACTCAGCCACCATAGCCCAGTGACCACCAACCAAGAGCCAAATGTCAATCCTCATGGCATATAATACACCAAGAGACACCCACCCAACTTGCCCACTTCCCTTATAATACAATTGTCATATATGTTATTGTAGATTTTTTAATTTTCCTAGTGGGTTAATTTATTTTCCCTTAGTCATAGGATTTTCTTACACTTTTATTAAGATTTCTTAGGATAATAAAGTGAGTTTATTATTTAATAACTAGGATATAAGGTGATGAGGTGTCCCCATCCTAAAAGGGTGGAGCATTTACTATTTTTATCACTTTATTTAATATTGGTGGTCACTTGGACTATTGGTTGGTTTTCCACCTCCATTGTCTCCTTGGTTATATATAAACTCACTACCTAGCTTGTATTTGGAATCTTAGAAGCTATTAATGTATGTATGTCATTCTAACATTGCATATTTCTCAGAGTCACTAGTTTTCATTATTTATGTTTTTAAAGTTTATGTAGCTTAGATTTTTTCTCATAAATTTCCTTGGGTTATCAATCTATAACTGGAGGTTTTCTTACTGGTTCTTTCCTGCCAGTATGCTCCCCAGAACTAGATTTTGTATTATTTTATTTAATTATATATTATATTATAGTGGCTTGCCACTTTCACCAAAAAAAAAAACAATATACCCCCACCTAAAGTCTTAAGATAGGCTTCCATAATCTTATAATCTTAGCTTTGCTTAAGTTTAAAAAAATAAGCTTGAGTATTGAAGGCCCAAGTTTAGTAGATTTATATCTAAATCTACATGGCTAATTTGATCCTATAGGGGTGTACTAAATGATTTAAATATTTGAGTCCAATCACCTTGAGAAGCACAATTCGATGGGTAGGTAAGTTCTCAAGAAGGATTATGGAGGGTATATGTGCAAAATATTTATTAATATATATTCAACTGTATCATATGGGTATTAGACTAGGTGTGGATAAAAATAAGTCGTAAATAGTATGTGCCTCATACTCAATTTTAGAGGTAGGGAAAATAGTTTATTACATTTATAACTCAATTATATGATGTATTATGGATGTTTGTTTTTATCCCAATGAAGGATTAGTGTTCATTTATTTAAGGTTTGAGACAATTGTGAACTATGAGGAAGAATAGTTTGGTTGTATGCTCCAATTTGGACCTCCTCAGCAATGCTCTAAGAAAGGGTTTTGTTAAATCCTTATGTTATATTTTCAGGAAGTGATAGGCCCATCATTATTTGGTGCAAGATAATACTATAGTTGTAAGAACATGTTAATGATAATTAATTAGTTATTTTCTATAATACTTTGAATAAATTCATTATAATTCTAATAGGTTTTAGTGTCATTACCTTTGGTCTTATGAAAGGCATAAAATTTATTAGGTTCATACTCTTGAAGGTTATGATACGGATCAAATCAATTATTTAAAAAAAATTTATTCTAAGGTTGGGAATTTTTTCTAATAGGTTTTAGTTTCATTACCTTTGGTCTTATGAAAGGCATAAAATTTATTAGGGTCACACTCTTGAAAGTTATGATAGGGATCAAATCAATTATTTTAAAAATGAATTTTATTCTAAGGTTGGGAATTTTTTTGATAGAATTTGGCATGTGGATAGTTAATGATAGTGGCCGCAATGTTGACATTTGTGCATATTTGATTTAAATTGATATTTTTGTTCTTACAATTATAATTGTGACCATTTATATTATTATTTTTATTTTGAACAAATAGGACATTTGAAAATATAGTAGTGTTTTTATTCACATCACTCCTTAGGCTCTTTGGGGTGGATAATTTTTTCTTATTTCTTTGAAACTTTGAATCTTGATCTACCTTGAAGTGACTAGCCTCCTATTTAAATCATAAACTCTTACCAATGTTTCTCATTACTTAGTCATTTATTAAAGCACTTTTTAAGGCTGCTAAGACTTGTAAATAAGTATTTTGGACCTCTTCACATATTTATATTTAGGGTATGTAGGTAAATATCACAATGATTTGGATGGTCCATATTAGGAGCACTAGTGGGTGAATATAAGACTTGTATCCAACTTAGGAAACGAGAAATTAACTCATTGTTATATTTCTTCACATGCAATAATTCTTTGATTATAGTTTTGAAAATATTTTTCATATCAAAATTGTCTACAAACTCTCTAATAAGTTGGTAGAAGGAACATGTATTGATCCCTTTTACAATTGGAAATAACAATCAAGGCCCCTCCTTCAAGAGTCTTAGAGCAGATCTTAGTGACAACTATGTCCCAAGGAAAACCCATGGTTTTCTTTCATGGATGATTGATTAGTATTCCTATGACTAAGTTGTGGTAAAATAACATATAGTTGAGTTCCTTGTGAATGGTAGAGTGGATGATTGGGTTTGATTTTGTGGTTCCTAGGGTGAGGCAACAATAAGTGGATAGGTGAGGTGGAATTCCCTAAGTGGCAAGGATTATATTATTTCTTATTTTTTCTTCTAATATATCCACTTGATGAAGGATAATTGTAATAGAAATATGTTTGACCTCCTCCCACAACCCTCTGACGAAATCTAGTCAAATACTTGGGCACATCATATTGCAAGTTTTCTTATGAATGTTAGATTGTATTTTATTTTTGGTCTTATATACTTGGATTTTTTTTATTTGAATTTGTTTAAATGTTATTTTCTTGTTTATTTTATTTATTTGAAAAATGTATTATTTCATTTATTTTATGGTGTTTTTGGTATTTTGTGTTTTGAATAAATAAATCTAATAAAAATAAAGTAAAATGACCTAATTAAGATAGAAAGAAACTGATTTAGTATAATTGTTTGACTTAAATTAAATTAACTTCTAGTTTAACATTATTAAATATAATTATTTCCTTTTTTCCTTTTTGGAATGAATAGAATGCAACTAAATAAATTATTTAAAAATTAATATTTAATTATATACACTAAATTAATTAAATGGTTTCGATTAATTTAATACAATGGTTGAAACTACATGAGTGAGTCTCACTTCAAATCCAAAATAAAAAATGTGGCAAAGAAATATTGTTTAATATTATCAAATCCAATCAAATGGGGCTTCCATCAAACCTAGTTAGGACACACATAATACCCCATGGTGGGACCAATTTGATCAAAGGTGCTTTAGTAGAACTCCCTTTGATTCAATCAAAGGGAATTTAAGTTTAAATAGGTGGTCTAGTTGATCTTTTGTCTTCCCTTTACATGTGAATCTAAATAGAGCCTTATGAACATGGTAGGAACTTCCTTGTGTACCCGGCCATCTACTTCTCCTTTAGTCACATTTCCAAGTGTTCTTTTCTTTTCTCATTTTTTGTGTGCTTATAATTTATTTGGGGGATTTTAACATAACACCATGAGGATAAAGTTGAGGGCTTAGGTTTGGACTGGAAAGATAATGAAAAATATTTTTGGTCTAGAATTAAGTCTAAGATTAGACTCTTTGACCCTTTGGAGGGGAAGAAGAAAGAAAAGATGAATATTTGGTTCACTTGGTTTAATTCTTAGAAAGGAAATAAAAGAATCTATTGTAGGATTGACAGGCTTTATGCCAATAGGGATAATTTTACCTCTAACATATCCCTCTAACAAAAATGATGTTGGATGTACAGTAAGTGTGCACCCTTACTCATTATCTAACCGTCATCCCATAAAATTCAACATTCTTATGAAAAGTGTTGGTAAAAAGAGCACAAAGATGCAAATAGCTTTATTCTTAACACCAATCTCCTAAAGCATGAGGATTGCAATGATGTTATTCTTACTCTCAAGGAGATCAATAGATGGATGTTAAGAGACATGAAATCCATTCAAAGATGGGATCACAACACTAGTGCATGGAAAGTAATCTACCAAACCATTAGAAAAAAAATGATCTATAGATGGAACAAAACTTGAGGGTATTCTTAACGATAAGCTTCTAAATATCGAAGCGCAACTTCAGAATGACCCTTCCAATATGGTGTTAAATAAAGAATTAATAATGGCCAAAGGTGAGCTAAGAAAATTCTAGACTAATTAAGTTCAAGGTCTTAGAGTAAGAGATAAAATGAATTGGATGCAAAATGGGGATAAAGGATCCAAATTATTTTTTAGATTTATAAAAAACAAAGGCACTAGGGAGAAAATTGATAAACTCTCAGTTGATGATAATCTTATATATGATCCCAAGGAGATTAAAGAGCAATTATTTGGCTTTTATAAGAAACTTTTCACCTCTGAAGGAAATTATGTGAATAGACATAATGCAAGATAATTCTACAACAACCCATTCCTACAAAATTATCTAAGGAGAATGCTAACATATTAAATCAAGAGATCACAATTAAGGAGATTAAAAATGTAATCAATATTTTAAACAATGATAAATCTCTTGGGGTTGATGGTTTTCCAGTGGAATTTTACAAGAAAATAAGTGATTGGGTTAGTGAAGACTTGTTACAAATCTATAAAGAGGCTATTAGCGGGGGATCCCTAGGCAACAATAAAAAATAAGGGAGTGATCAAACTGCTCCCTAAGGATGAAGATAAATCACTCATGAATAACTAGCATCTTATTACTTTACTGAATGTCTTGTACAAGATCCTTGCCAAGGTTATTTCTCTAAGGTTGGGTAGACATCCTCCCTAACTTTATTAGCAACACTCAAACTAGATTCATTAAAGGTAGATATATCTTCGAAAATATCCTAACAAGTTGGGAGGCTATGGAGTGAGCCAAGAAATCAAACCAAAACTCTGCCATGATTTTTCTTGACTTTGAAAAATCCTATGACAGGGTGGAGTGGTTCTTCTTTCCCATAACTCTTGAAGCCTTTGGTTTCCTTGACTGTTTTTTCCATATGGTTAAAACCTTATTGAAATATGTAGTTGCCTAGATTGATGTTAATGGTTTTGTATCAAAGACCTTTACCTTGGAAAGTTCTATTAGACAAGGATGCCCCTTGGCACCTACACTTTTTTTTATCGCCTTAGATGCAATATTTCACTTGTTGAGGGAATATTCTTTTATCACTAGGGTCAAAGGTATCTCTCTTCCTAATTTGGAGGACCTTCTAAATATCCAGTTTGTAGATGATACTTCCTTTTTTTGGAACTTAGTAATGAGAACATGAGTTCTCTCATGTAGAAATTGGATTTATTTTATATTGCTCTGGAGAAAAATTATCTAAGGCCAAATCCATCATGCTTGGATAGCATGACTCCCCACCATATTGGTTTGCAAAATATAAATTTTGGTGGGAGGACCCTCTGAGAAAGTTAGATATATAAGGATTCCTTTTGCACTCAATCCTTGTTTGAAAAACATGTGTCTATGGATAAAAGGTAAGGTTGAGAATAAAGTGGACAATTGGAATAAATATTTCTTATCCTTGGCAAGAAGAATCCAAGTTTGCAAAAAAGACTATCCTCCTACACTTTTTAGTATTTTTCTATTTGGATTTTCAATAAATATAAAATTAATGAGACTTAGAAGAAAATTAGGAGATTTTTGTGGTTTGATGGAAAAGGAAAGAGAAATATGCACTCTATCAAGTGGGAATGGTGTTGTTTGGATAAAAAAATTGGGGGAATTGGTCTGAAAGATTTGAGGATACAGGAAATATTTCTTGTTGTCAAGTGTATCCTTGAGTATTTGGATAGGGAGGAGCCATGGAAATTCCTAGTAAGGAACAATATCCAACTTGTTGTCCCCAAACAAGGAAGGTCTTGGAAAAAGCTTCCTTTTTGTGACATACTAATTAGTAATTTACCAATTGTTCCTCTAGGGTCCACTATTTTTAAAAGCATTTGAAAGGATTGGGATTTAGTGAAAAACAATGTTATTAATAGAGGTATATTTGATGAAAACAATAAATTTCATGATTATAGATCTATAGGGTGGAACTTGGAGCATAAAATAAAACCCTTAGCATTACTTTAGGGACATCCTATGTGAAGGCCAATTAAAATCATGGGCCTCTTTGAGTTGTGAATTTGATCTTCCTCCTTCCAACTAGAGGACTTATTCTACTCTTAGAGAGGTATGTAGAATACTCTATATGCCCAAGGAATGTATCCAAAATGAAGACACTTTTAAACAACTTAATTGGTATAATGGTACCAATATTCAAAAAGTTAACACTAAAATGATATATAAAACATTATGTAATAAGTCTGCTATGACTGAATACCTCAATTTGAAATGGGGCTTATCTTTGAATGATAAACAATGGAAAAAAAATCAAATATTTTTGGTCTAATATTCTAGTTCCCCAAAAAAATTCTTTAAACAATTGTTGATTCTCTAAAAATTTCCATATAAAATGAATCATTTTGATGTTGAAATATGTAACATTTGAAGATATCCTAAAAATATAAAGTAGGTCTTTTTTTACTATTTCTATGCAAAAGAAGCATGAAATCTATTTTGTTTGATCAGTTGGGATGGGAGGCACTATTAATTGGAAAGAATTATTGGTTGGATTTGTGAATAGATTGAATAAAAAGAGTAATTTTATCTAACTAATCCTCTCTACTAAAATTTTATGGCATATTTGGATAGTAAGGAACGAGGAAAAAATTTAGGATACTAGGAGGTCCCTTACTAAGTCCTGAAAAAGACTCATATTTTACAATACATTGCATTGTAGGTTATAGTGACAATGGAGATTTACATATTCAAATTCATGAAGTTATTGAGTGATGGTATTGTATGTGTCAACAAGGAAGAAGAGATATATGGTCACACATGGCCTTACAACCTATTTGACAACATACCATTCCTAAAGGGACTCATTGAATTCTAGAAGAGATACAATGACAATGCAACTGAAAATCAAAAGAAAGCCACTAGAACACACGGTACAAGATACCATATCAATGCTAGAGAAGATTCTATTATTTAGGTAACTAGATCTAGTGAGGAGGTGTTAGCCATAGAGGCTCCAATTAGTTGGAGAGACCTAGACCTTTACAACGAAAGCAACAAATTTTATGATAATAGTTTACTAGCTTTTATGTTAATATGAAAATGCATAGATGTTTATGCTACATACTCATTTTTTCTTCATATTACAATCATTTTGAGTTATCGATTTAACTGTTTATATAACAACAACATCCTTTATGACAATAATTTAGTTGTTGGTAGCTTTGATGTGTATGGTAGCATATGACCCTATGTGGTTTGTTGTGAGATGCTCTAAGACTTTATATTTTTTGATGTACCTAAATGGTTTATATACTATATTTAATATAAAATCATTTTTATTTTTTTAATTACTTTTGAGCTATTTTATTTTATATTTTTTAAATATAATATTTATTTAAATGGAAGGAATTAACTAATTTGCTAAATTATTCTCCCTCCATTGTGCGGGTTGCTCTAGCTCCTTTGGAGGGAAAAAATTATGCTCATTTTCCCATTTATCTCTAGCCATAAGTCCATCAAATAATCCATATACTTAGGTAACTCTTAAATAGTAATATCATCTACCCTAATGGTTATAAACAATATCCTTTATTTTTGATATTCAACCATCCTAATTCTTATATTTTTATCTTTTTTTTTAATTCAAAACTTGAGGAGTAGGCTTCAATATCACATTTTTTTTTTGATAATTCATATTAATATATCGGGATGCCTATCCTCTTCTTTATTGAGTTATCTTTCATCATGATGAATTGCTCTAGATCATCTTTCATGACAAATATTTTACCTAGATGGAAGAAGTGAAACTCTTGAAATAAATATGAAGTTACTATCTTCATCTTATTTATCCAAGTCCTTTGTAACAATAAATTTTATCTTGTATCCTTTTCAATAACATAAAATATGGTTGGGACCATTTTGGGTCCTAGGGAGACTAGAAGTGTTATCTTCTCGCTAGTGGTTTCCTTCAAGTTGTACCCCACAACGTATCAATATAGGTGATAATATTTGTATGGTTATATCCCATTCTTTTGAGAAGGGAGAATGACACAATGTTTATTGTGGCACTATCGTCTATCAACATCCTCTTGATTCATGTGTCATCTATCTAGACCTAAAAATATATATGGTAGAATATTCTCTTCTTACTAACTATCCTTTGATGTTCTTTGTTTTAAATTAAAAAAGAAACTAGGATCATAAAGCTTAATATTTGGTGGGTTCAAATACAAATCAACCTAGTTTATTTATTCTTCTAGGGGAGGAGTTATGTGGTTGAGATACTTTGACCCAATTTCTTTCCATAGGGTTGTGTGATGTGAGATAATTCTTGAGAATAATAATAAAGGATATTTTCACATAGGTTTTCTTGAGATATTTGATGAGGTCATAAGGAATGATGAGAGATGGTGTGAGTTCCACCATTGAAATGACCCTCCCATAGAATTTCAATCCTTGAATGATGTTGGGCTCAAAGTTTAGATTATCCTTTTTGGATCATTTGAAATGCAATATTGGGCTCATTAGGGTGTGACACATTCATTTATCATGAGGCATTAATAATATGTGTACTTTTCACATTATTGTGATGAGAAGGAAAATGGTCTTGAAATATCTGTAAATTTATAATTGTAGGGAAATGGGTGTATGCCAATAATTATTGTTATTGGGTGTGATTTTTTGTGGGTTGCGGAATATTTATATGAATAAGTATTGTTGATTCTTAGGGATATTTAAGATAAATCTATTGTACTCCCAACATGATTGTGTTCTATGCCCTTTTATTTTGTGAAATAAATAACATTTTTTGGAATCATAAGAGCAATAGTATGGTTCATACATGTATTCATAATGATGATTTCCTTGTTGATTACCTCTTTGGTAATAACTATTTTTTTAGTATAATCAATAATATTCATTTTGGTTTTCCTTACTAATGTAATCACTTCCGCCATATCCATTATTAAACCCCTTATTATTATTATTTTCATAAGGGTGTATCTATAGCCTTGTTTATTATTGCTTTATGCTTACTTTTCAAAATATTTATAGTGGAGGATATTTTTGTTGTTGGTTCATTAATTTATGTGGTAATTCTTTGGGTGAAAAGTTCTTGACCAGCTCCATAGGTTCTTTTTCCATTCTTAATTTTAGTGTAGTCAACTATTAATACACTCTATAAGGCCTCTTCATATGTTTTGTAAGGTGAATTTTAAAATTTATCTCTTATATTCCTATTGACGGCATACATAAAGAGGTTGCATAGCTCCTAATGGTTCATGTTAGGTGCACTTGTTGATGAATAGAAAACTTAATGCCAAAAATTGATGAAGTGCATGACAAACTCATTAGCATCTTAATTTAAACTTAGGAATTACTTAATTCATATCTTTATCAACTTGTTCATATCAAACGGTGGCACTCCCCTTGGGCGCCCAAACTAACCACCTTGTTGAAGCCATAGGGGCTTTCCAAGTCCTAAATTTAGCCCGTCATTTGAATTTCAAAAATGTGTGGCTTGAAGGGGATTCAAATAATATCATTCAATGTATTAAAGGCCTTCAAAAGCCTTCTTTTACTATAGAGAATTGGATCAACTTGTCTAAGGAGATCATTGGCTCTTTTGAAAATTATTTCATTTCCCATGCATATAAAGAAATTAATATGGTGGCGGATTTTTTTGCTAACAACGGGGTCAAGGCTAACGGTATGATGGTGTGGCAGAGGAGTGATGAATTAGAGGCAGATGTTACTACCTTACTTATGTATGATCGAATCCATGGGAAAGTTCAATTCCCTTATCAAACAATGATTAAGGATGTGGTGTGTCTTTTCATGCTGTTTTGGAACTGTTGCCTCATTATTTTTCTTCATGGGTTCGAGTACCATAGCATTAATTGCCTCTTTGATATTTTGTGCTTCACATGCTTTCTAGGCATTCTAGAGATCAGGTTTTTTGGCCTTTTGGAGTTTTTGCAGAAGGGTTGCACCATTGTTGACATAGGAGGTGACCGTTGCAGGGTGGAACCGATGGAGTGCAAGGAGTTGAAGAGTAATGATAAAATCCGGTGCTTTTTGGAGAAGAGAGGAATCATGAGCTACATTGAAAAGCTCCATGGCAGGGATTAGGAGATTACGAGGTTTTTCGCCAAGGAATGGAACAACGAAAAGATTAATATTTTTGGGAGAAAGGTGCCCATTGATGAACAATTAATAGCTGATGTCACTAGTATGTCTATGGAGGGGCTTAATTTCTACAAGGATAGAAAGCTCTCTGATCAGGCGGTTAAAATTTTTCTAAAGACTAATAAGGAGAAGGAGGACCTACGGAGAGCTACCAAAAGTAGCTACGATTCAACCAAGATTAAACTGCTATGGTGTGAGATTATGAGAGTGATTATGGAATACATTACACTGGATGGCAGATATACAAGGGTTTTTTGCTATCACTTTATGCTCTTGAATCACTTTCGACACCAGGTTAGGGTGTCCCTCCCTTTCTATCTCTCTACTTCATTGAATGCCAGTCTTCAAGACCATCATTCAAACCCGGTGAGGTATCCTATTCTTCACAAGGGTTTGCTTGTTCTTATTTATGAACATTTTAAAGCTATGTCAATTCCTACCCACTAGACCCCTTCTCCCCACTATGTCTCTGCTAAGGAGGAACTGGGTGCTAGCTATATGGATAAGGATGAGTGGGAGACTGATATGGAGGAAGAGGAAGAGAATCCCTCGAAGGTGGTGAGGAAGGGTAGAAATAAAGGTAAGTCAAAAGCCTGTGCCCTTCCTAAACCTAGTGCTATGATCTCAACTGACAGGGCTAAATTCATTTTCCCAGGGTCTAAGGTTACTAAAATGAAGATGAAAGGAAAATCCAACGTTTCTCCTTAGGGGAAGGGCAAGAGGAAGGTTGTGGAGGACCCCTCCTATGAAACCAACCAAGATGAGTCTCAACATACCCATTCGCCAGAGTACTCCAGCTACCCTCCTACTGATAGGGAGGACGGGCCTCAATATCCCAGTGACCTCAAGGAGGATGATCACTACTTTAAGGCTAAACGTGAGTTTCTTGTTGATATCCTTGCTATTGCCTATAATGGGTCCATGGATTTCTTTCGGTTGATCAGGTGGGTTTTCTTTGAGATTAAGGAGATTAAGTTAAATCAAAGGGCTTTTAAAAGCAAGTTGGAAAAGAATGAAATGAAAGATAATACTGAAAAAGATAGAGATAAAGCCAAGGATTTGTGGACTGAAGATGAAAAAAGATATATGGTCGATTTCCTTAAGAAAACTGTGGAGGATTTGCATAAATTCAAGAGCAATCATGATGGAAAGTTATTTGACATGGAGGAAAAGCTTTAAAATGTTAAAGAGTCTATTCAGAAGGTTCTAGAAATGAGTCATAAGATTTTGAAGTCCATTGCCAGTACTATGAACCTGATAGTTGAGAATTTGGAAAAGGCCCATCAGGTTAGGACTGTCGTGGATGTGGAAGATGAAAAAGAACAAAGCCAAGTAGAGGGTACAGGACCAAGCAAAAGAACCAGAGCCAACCTGAAAAGGAAGGCTGACAAGACTATTGTGGATATTTAGGAAATTAGGAAAGTCATAATTAATATGAACAATCTGGAGAAGGAGGTTGCAGATATCCTGAGCAATCTGGCCTAGTGGCTGGATTTCTGTTGGGTTCCTGCTGGTTTTTTGTTGTGCTGCCTCTGGGTTGGTTTTAGTTTTATCTTTGTAGGCAGCTTTCTATTTTATGTTCTAAACTTGATCATGCTTTATCTTTCGTCCTTTTGTTGTTAAAGGGTTTCGGGGTCCCTTCAAAACCTATATTTTCCTTAATCAAAAACTTGTTCATATCAAATACTACCAAAAAATTGCTAATGAGATAAAAATAATAAATGGATGCTTAAGGGAGATGGTATTACTAATCCAAATTGATCCTTTCTAGGGTCTTTGGAAAAAAATTGGCCACAATACCTTCCCAAGAGAGGAGTTCCCTTCTATTGCATGTTATTTGATGTGCTAATTTAGGTCCCCCTCCCCTTTAAACTTTGGTAGATTTGGGAGGGCACACAACAGTCTCATTATGAATGTTGAGGTCTAGGGGCTCTTTTAAATATTTGAGATATGTCCTCATAAAAGGATTTTTATGTGGTTGGTGTTACTCCTAAGAACATGATTTCAATGGGAAGGATTTTTAGACTAAGTTGATCCTAGAAGAGAAATTATGTTTAATATCTAGGCATGACTAGATAGTTCTACTATAAATTTATTAGTTGCAATCCTAGCAATATTAATTAGTTTTATGCTATAAGTATCCCACTAGGTTTAGATTCATAAACTTTTTATTAGAGAGGAGCAAATGCCTCATTACTCATATTTTGAGAGTAATTTTTTCAAGGGGTGATTGATTTACCTTGTGGATTTGATAAATTCTAGTAACAATAAATGATTAGGATATGATCCAATAAATGATTAGGATATGATCATCACCTTGGTGATCTTGGACTTTCTTTGATTTTGTATTGAAGAGGTTATTCGGTACCTCCAACCTCAAGCATCCTAATGTATTACACTGAGGTATCTATAATGTATATAAGAATTATAGTCTCTACTCTTCATTCTTGATATCACTACCTTGAGGTAAGCTGACTTGTGATGGGTGTTGAGTGTGTCCATTAGTTCATTCCTCTAGATTTGTTTAGAAATATGGTGTGTTGTGGATTTTTTAACTTGGTAGGCTACATGGAAGGCTTCTCGATCTTCTTGTAAATTTTATTCTATGTGGATTGCCTCATTGTTTATTTGGGTGGTTGTGTCCCTTTAACTAATGATACACTACAGCAGAAAAGGAAAATAGCGCCTAAAATAGCACCATATTTTAGTGTATTTTAGTTCACGAATTGGGCGATCTGGCTAGCACAAACAGGCATGGTCTTCTCAGCACCGACTTTGGTGTCGAAGTTTGTTTTGGAAGTTGCATTGTACTTAGCACCATGGTTAGAGTCGGGAAATCACAGTGCCCCCATTAACACCTAAAATAGCACTGTTAAATAACGCCAAAAAGAGCGCCTCTATTAACAACTAAAATAGCATCGGAATTAACGTCAAAAATAGCGCCTAAATTGGCACCCAATTTGGCTTCCGATTTTTCTTCTATGTCTACTCCCATTTTTGCTTCTAGTTTTGCTTCCAGGTTTGCTTCCAGGTTTACTTCCAATTTTGCTTCCACTTTTGCTTCCGGTTTTGCTTCCAATTTTGCTTCCAATTTTGCTTCCACTTTTGCTTTTGGTTTTGCTTCCAGTTTTGCTTCCGATTTTGCTTCCAATTTTTCTTCCAGTTTTGCTTCCGTGTTTGCTTCCGATTTTGCTTCCAGGTTTGCTTTTGATTTTGCTTCCGATTTCGCTTCCAGTTTTTCTTCCAAGTTTGCTTCTAGTTTTTCTTCTAGTTTTGCTTCCAGGTTTGCTTCCAGTTTTGCTTCCAATTTTTCTTCCAGTTTTGCTTCCATGTTTGCTTCCGATTTTGCTCCGATTTTGCTTCCAAGTTTGCTTCCAAGTTTGCTTCCGATTTTGCTTTCGATTTTCCTTCCAGTTTTTCCTCCAAGTTTGCTTCCAATTTTTCTTCCAGTTTTGCTTCCAGGTTTGCTTCCGGTTTTGCTTCCAATTTTTCTTCCAAAATTGCTTTTGGTTTGCTTCTATTTTGGCTTCCATTGTTGCTTCCTTTTTTGCTTCTAAAAATTCTTCTTCTTTTGCTTCCATTTATTAATTTAATATGTTTTACTTCAATTTAATTAGTTAAATATATCGTGCCTCTTAAATAACTCATATGATTATAGAGTAAGTAGTTTAATTAATTAACTCATATGATTAAATAACAAGATAAAAAAAAATTGGGCCGGTAACATGAAATTTTTGTATTGCTTGTAAAGATAAAAAAAAGTACATTTATTGTTCAGTGTCATTACCCATCAAAAGAGCTTAACACTTCTCGGATTTGTTTAATTATGTTTTGGAGGTGCCAAGCATTAATTTTACCTTTCATCATGGCCTGAACTATTATTGTAACATGATCATCATCTATAATTAAAACAAGCGATTCAAATATCTATAATTTAATTGAATTTGAAAACATCCATCTTGAGCAATAAATTAAAATCATCATATGTAATAAATATTCATCCAAAAATCATCGACCACTTTTAATATATATAAATTGACAAGTCAATACTGATAAGATCATCATCATATATAACTAAAACAAGTGAAATTCAAATATTCTAGTACATCAAAAACATGTCAAAATGATACATGTCCAACAGTCGACAAAAGTGAAAATGATACATGTATAAATGATATAAATAAAATTGATAAATTATGTGACACAAACTGATACAAGTCAAGATGATACATGTCCAAATGATATAGTGAAAATGATACATGTCAATATGATACAACTCAATAATATAGTACTGTAGGCTGTGAAAATGATACATATAATAGTAACCATGAAAAGAGTCATCATAATAATATATCAGCAATGATCCATGATGCAGTCTATATGATCATGAATGTTACTAGTCACTACCACCAATTGTATCATCATCATCATCACCACCATCGTGATCATCATCATCGTCGTCGTCGTCGTCGTCATCTTCATCGTCAATGTCATTGGCCTCAGTGTCTTTCATATTTGCGTCACCATCATCCTCTGCCATGTGATATGTACTGACAGAACCAATATTTCGTGGATCTATATTATGTTGAGGATCATCTTGATCTTCTAGAAGACCCGTGTTCTGCAAAAAAAAACATTTAGAATGAAAATTTATTATTTATTTCATGCAATAATTTATTTTTGTGCTATATATCTAATATTACAACATATGAGACAAAACCATAATCATATTACATCATATCAAAGTGCACATACCATAATAAAATTTCAAAAAAGTTATAGCTAATACTGGTGAGTCAGGAGAAACTTCATCTTTCAAAAACAAAGCCAATTAGGCTGGAAACATTGAATCCTTTAGATGCAAGGATTCAAAGCACATCAACCATGTGGTACAAATGATTAAATCCTAGAGACGGTTTGTAGCAATGAAGGAGTCTGAAAATTATTAAATCCCTAGCAGTATTTATGTTAAGGAAATTTCCTTTAGATGCAAGGATTCAAAGCACATCAACCATTTGGTACAAATGATTAAATCTCAAAGATGATCTATAGCAATGAAAGAGTCTCAAAAGGCAGAGAGAGCTACATTGGTGACTTGGGAGAAACTTCAGCTTTCAAAAAACAAAGCCAATTAGGCTGGTAGACGTGTGGATCAGGCCAGCATTTGGTGGAAGAGGAAGAAATATGGCTGGAACTCTGGAGGCCCACCATACTAGATTTCGGTATTCAACCATGAGAGCAGAAGAGAGAGCTGATATCATGTATCAAAACATTAAGCATGCATTCTTCCAGACAGTGGAGAAAGAGATGATTACTTTGCTTCATTTTCATTTGCATAACCATATCATGGTGTGGGAACCAAGAAGACCAAGGATGTCTAGTTTTATGTGGAGATAATGGATGTGGTCCAAACTTTAGGAGGGGCAAGAAGGTCAATATATGATCCTCATGAAATTGAGGAAGAACAGCAAGAGAGGAACAGGAAAAATAAAATCAAAATAGAGTTTCAAGGATTTGTCAAGAAAATAAGAGAGCTATGGGAGCAACCTCATCTAAAAGATTTTGAACTAGAGTTTGATATACCATTTGAAGAGCTTGGTTTTCATGGAGTTCCTTTCAAAGCCTCTTCTTTTATTGTTCCTACGGTAAACTATTTGGTAGAGTTGGTGGAATTACCTTTCTTAGTAATCACTATTAGTGAGATTGAGATTGTTAACCTTGAGAGAGTAGGACTTGGGAAAAAGGAATTTGATATAGCTATTGTTTTCAAAGACTTCAAGCGGGATGTACTCCGCATGTACGTCATTCCTCAATATTCGCTTGATGGAATCAAGGAATGGTTGAACTCCATGGATATAAAGTATTATGAAAGCAGAATGAACTTGAACTAGCGGCCAATTTTGAAGACTATTACTGATGATCCAGATAAATTTATTGAAGATGTTGGCTAGAAATTTTTGAATATGGAAGCTAGTGATTTTGATTCTGATAATTTAGAAGAGTCGGATCAAGGATACGAACCCTCTCATGTAGAAGAGGAATCAGAATCAGATTTCATGTAGCCATCATCAAGAGTGTTACAAGCTAATTAACAAGATGGAGGGAATTCTTATATAAGGATAATTTTCAATGTTGCAGGTACCGGCTTTAATGCCAACTACAATGGCAACATTAAAATTCCCTAGCAGTATTTATGTTAAGGAAATTTCCTTTAGATGCAAGGATTGAAAGCACATCAACCATGTGGTACAAATGATTAAATCCCAGAGACGATCTGTAGCAATGAAAGAGTCTGAAAAGGTAGAGAGAGATACATTGGTGACTCAGGAGAAACTTCAGCTTTCAAAAACAAAGCCAATTAGGCTAACAAACATGTGGATCAGGCCAGCATTTGGTGGAAGAGGAAGAAATATGACTGGAACTCTAGAGGCTCACCATAATGGATTTTGGTATTCAACCATGAGAGTAGAAGAGAGATTTGATATCATGTATCAAAACATTAAATATGCATTCTTCCAGCCAACGGAGAAGGAGATGATTACATTTGCTTCATTTTCAATTGTATAACCATATCATGGCATGGGAACCAAGAAGATCAAGAATGTCTAGTTTTATGTGGAGGTAGTGGATGTGATCCAAACTTTAGGAGGGGCAAGAAGGTCGATGTATGATCCTAATGAAATTGAGGAAGAACAGCAAGAGAGGGACAGGAAAAATAAAATTAATGTAGAGTTTCAAGGATTTGTCAAGTGAGTAAGATAGCTATGGGAGTAGCCTCATCTAAAATATTTTGAACTAGAGTTTGATATAGCATTTAGAGAGTTTTTTTTTCATGGAAGAGGAAGAAAGATGATTACTTTGCTTCATTTTATTTTGCATAACCATACCATGGCGTGGGAACCAAGAATACCAAGGATGTCTAGTTTTATGTGGAGGTAATGGATGTGTTCCAAACTTTAGGAGGGGAAAGAAGGTCAATGTATGATCCTGATGAAATTGAGGAAGAACAAAAAGAGGGACAGGAAAAATAAAATCAATGTAGAGTTTCTTGGATTTTTCAAGCGAGTAAGAGAGCTATGGGAGCAACCTCATCTAAAATATTTTGAACTAGAGTTTGATATACCATTTAGAGAGCTTGGTTTCCATGGAAGAGGAAGAAAGATGATTACTTTGGTTCATTTTCATTTGCATAACCATACCATGGCGTGGGAACCAATAAGACCAAGTATGTACAATTTTATGTGGAGGTAATGGATGTGGTCCAAACTTTAGGAGGGGCAAGAAGGTCAGTGTATGATCCTGATGAAATTGAGGAAGAACAGCAAGAGAGGGACAGGAAAAATAAAATCAATGTAGAGTTTCAAGGATTTGTCAAGCGAGTAAGAGAGATATGGGAGCAGCCTCATCTAAAATATTTTGAACTAGAGTTTGATGTACCATTTAGAGAGCTTGGTTTTCATGGAGTTCCTTTCGAAGCCTCTACTTTTATTGTTCCTACAGTAAACTGTTTGGTAGATTTGGTGGAATTACCTTTCTTAGTAATCACTATTAGTGAGATTGAGATTGTTAATCAATTAGGTGCTAATTTCCTGTAGCAATGAAAGAGTTTGAAAAGGCAGAGAGAGCTACAATGGTGACTTGGGAGAAACTTCAACTTTCAAAAACAAAGGCAATTAGGCTAGCAGACTTGTGGATCAGGCCAACATTTTATGGAAGAGGAAGAAAGATAAATAGAACTCTGGAGGCCCACCATAATGAATTTCAGTATTCAACCATGAGAGCAGAAGAGAGAGCTGATATTATGTATCAAAACATTATGCATGCATTCTTCCAACCAGTGGAGAAGGAGATGATTACTTTGCTTCATTTTCATTTGCATAACCATATCATGGCATGGGAACCAAGAAGACCAAGGATGTCTAGTTTTATGTGGAGGTAATGGATGTGGTCCAAACTTTAGGAGGGGAAAGAAGGTCAATGTATGATCCTGATGAAATTGAGGAAGAACAACAAGAGAGGGACAGTAAAAATAATATCAATGTAGAGTTTCAAGGATTTGTCAAGCCAGTAAGAGAGTTGTGGGAGCATCCTCGTCTAAAATATTTTGAACTAGAGTTTTTATGTACCATTTAGAGAGCTTTGTTTTCATGGAGTTCCTTTCAAAGCCTCTTCTTTTATTATTCCTATGGTAAACTATTTGGTAGAGTTTGTGGAATTACCTTTCTTAGTAATCTCTATTAGTGAGATTGAGATTGTTAACCTTGAGAGAGTAGGAATTGGGAAAAAGGGATTTGATATGGCTATTGTTTTCAAAGAATTCAAGTGGGATGTACTCTGCATGTACGTCATTCCTCAATCTTTGCTTGATGGCATCAAGGAATGGTTGAACTCCATGGATATAAAGTATTATGAAAGTAGAATGAACTTGAACTAGCGGCCAATTTTGAAAAATATTACCTGATGATCCAGATAAATTTATTGAAGATGTTGGTTGGAAATTTTTGAATATGGAAGCTAGTGATTATGATTCTAATAATTCAAAAGAGTCAGATCAAGGATATGAACCCTCTGATGTAGAAGAGGAATCAGAATCAGATGACGAAGGTTTAGAAGATGAATCTCTTGTGGAGTCAGAGGAGGACGAAGAAGAAGAAGAAGAAGAAGATTCTGAAGAGGAGGAAGGTAAAACATGGGATGAATTAGAAGTCGAAGCTAGAAATGTAGATAAGGAAAAAGGAGACGAGTCTAATAGTGAAGAGGAAAGGTAGCAACAAAAGGTAAAAGCTATAAGAAAGTCTCGGGCACTTGATATTAGAGATTCAAGAGGAATGCCTACCAAGAGGAATAAATTCAAATGAATTGAGTTCATCTACATCCTTCTTCTATTTATTCATGCACATAAATGGTCATCTTGTAATCATAAGATTTGAGCTCTATTTACTCATCTTATGCATAAATAAACAACTCAACACAAGAGATGCAAATTGACATATTAACACAAGAATATCCAACTAAGTTATTGAAACTCAACTATTAATACCTCATTCTCCATCCAAATTACAAAATCGTTCCACTTTTTGTTTTGTAACATTCTTTTCAAATTTCTTTGGATGGAGGCCATATTTCTCCTCCTATCAAAACATGGCGCATGGACTAGTTAAACTAATTAATATGCAATCATTTACTTTTTCCAAGGAAATAAAAAAAATATATCATTTAACATATTAAATATACTTACAAATGTATAGATAAAGGCCTAAAAACCTTTCTGACCACTACGATGTGTGGCACGAAGTTTCTCAAGCCTAGCCTTGGAGGCCTTGTCCTGAAACATATACTAATTCAATTTAACTATGCACAAATAAAATTTAAATATCGTTTAATAAATTTGATATAATCTTATGAGAAAAATAAAATACCTGTGTACTCTCCTCACCAGACTTCCTCCTTGCATCGGACTTCTCATATGCTTTTACAAGCTCTTTCCATACTTTCACACTTACATCAATAGGCCTTTTTTCTACCTTAGCTCAGGAGGGATTTTTTTTATCTTCTTTGTTTGGTTGCACCAAAATCTCTTGCAGTTTTGAGACATTTGTAGCTTTATCTTCTTTACAAACCAACCTATGCCAAATTCATTCTCCATGTCATGGATAACTATTTTTTTTAGGTGCATGGGTATCTTTGAGAATGGAAAATGTAGATGGTCTTTGAACCATTGAAGGCATGATTCCTTCAACCTATTCACAAACATTTTCCTAGCATCCGTCATTTTGACTTCCCCTGAAACCACCTCATATTTTATCTTCGTATTGTAGCTACCAATGCAAGATTGAAAACATGGTGTGGTGGAAGAAGTCTGTGTCCCAGGAGTGGAATTCTTTGCTCCCTGCTCCACAATCTTAGAGTTTATTGTCACTGATTTCCTCCTGGATCTTTTGCTCGATGCAGGACTAGTTGGGGATTCAATTGATTCCCTTTGACACAATTGATTTGTTTGCAATGTTTGAGGGGCATTACCAGATTGTTTTTCTATGTATCTGGAAAGTGTTGTCCAGTCCACATTAACCAATTTGTTCACTACCTCTACCCCCAATATGGAAGCCAATTCATCTTTATCTTTGTCAGTCTCATGTCCCTATATATATATATATATTTAAATTATATTTCTTCTTTTAAATTTAGAAATAAAAAAGTAAAAATTAAAATTCAAAGAAACAATGGAAACATTTACAAATCTATAAATTGACAATGAATTACCTCATTGTGGCCAGAGTTTGTTGACAATGCTCGCTTCCCTCCATTGCTTGACATTTTGAGGTGACCTAGGGAAAATTATTTTTGTCTAGTCTGTGGAGGCAAACGAAGTACACACTTTCAAGTATGAAATTTTTCGTCCAATTTGTGGTATGAAAGTTTTGTTTTGTGGGAAAATATGTTCCCTGGGTTTGCTTAGTTTTGATAACCTAGGGAAAATATGTTCGCTCGATTTGCTTAGTGTTGATAACCTTATCATGAAAACTCTTTCATAATGCAATCTTGCATGAATTTTTCATGGCATCGGTGACTATGGCGTGACTGAGCAAAACCAAGTAGTTTATGTGTTTATTTTCAACAGTTGCTCAACAGTGACCGACCCAATTCCCAAATTTTCCAAGCAGTTCACTATTTCCTTGATACCTAGGTTAGGGAAAGAATACAGAGTCATCCTCGCTTCGTGCTATAATATTTTGAGCCAAATCTCAAATGGGTAGGGTAAAAAAAATTGTTGGTTTCTCAAAGGTTTTACAATTTTTAATGATGGGACAATTTAGAGGTTGTCGGGACTTGTTAGGCCATGAACCAGTAAACAATCACGAATTCAAATGCAATACAAAGAGCAATAAACAATCACGAATTCAACCAAGAAAAAAAATTGTAACCTTACCTATGGTGTTGCAAACTATATTGAATTTATCATCAGTTGTTGGTAGTGCCCTGCTCTCTTCCTTCACGCGGCATGTCACAAACTAAAACGAATTTCTCATCAATTGTTGGTAGCACCCTACTCTCTTCCTTCATGTGTCTTTTTTCCCTTTTTTGTCATCTAATTTCTTCCTTCACATGGGAAAGTTTTAAATTTTTTATTTTGATTCATTAGTCAACGCTTTAGTCGGCATTAGTTAACGCCAACTTTAGCACCGACTCTTGGCTGTAAATGTAATATGTTTGGGACATGTAAGGCGACGTCAAGTGCCTATCATTGTTGTATAGTGACTATTTTCATTGTTGTGTATCACAGGATCCATAGTGTTGGAAATAATTCCAACTCCTACCTTGTTTTTCTGACCACCGATGTCTTGTGGCTCCTTCATCAGCTCGGTGTGATAGAGCGATTTTTACCACGGTCCCGCAAGGTGCTTCATCCTTCTCGGCGGTAGCGCAGTGAAATATTTTGTGGTGCCACTCGAGTCTTCCTTTTGTTCCTGGTGGTATTGTGATGACTCCCACAGTCACACAAGTCTTCAACCATTGGTGTGCGGTAGTGCGATGACCACTGTTGTCCCGTGGCTCCTTCATCAGCTTGGTGTAGTAGAGCAGTTTTTATCATGGTCCAAGTTGATTTTTCCTTCTTGGAGGTAGTGCAGTGAAAGCTTCTATGGTAGAATTTTTATTCACTAAGGAGGCCATGGAGAGAGGACGTGGACAGCATAGAAATACTAAATCGCTAAGAGGAAAGTGGGTGGAAATAGATGAGACAACGGAATCTGCAGATACAATAGAGGTAAGAAGAGAAAGAAACCTCAACCAAAGGAGGAAGGTGTTTATGAATTCACAAATGCTACAACATAGAGGAGATAAAGTCATTTTTTTTTCCATGAGGCCTCTGAGGTCAAACTTATTGGTTGAAAATGCATAGGAATGGTGATTAAATGTGATTCTATGATCAAGGGAAAAGTTTGAAAATTAGGATAGCCAAAACATGATATCAATATGTCAAATATATGACTAAATTGAGGTTTTGTGTTGGATAGCATATTCGTTGAAATGATATAATTGGTGTACTAAACATTATTTACTATGTTGTGTATTATAGGGGCGAGACGAGGCCATGGCAATAGATTGTGTCATATCAAATGAGGATACAATGAATGAAGCGGGACATCAGGTACTCAAATTTTGACTTAACTTAGGAAAAAATGATCTGATGGCATTTTGTGATATGTCCATCTTTTTTCATAGTATTATTGAAATTTATATGTATTATCCAATCTTGACATAAATTAATGCATTTTGTTGATTATTTTAGATGGAGATTGGAGAAAATGCAAAGCATAAGCTCTCAACTAGCAAAAGAACAAGATATGTACGTGGGCATGGACCTAAAATCGTTAAATCATGTAGATTACAGTGGGTGGAAGAGGATATGACAATGGATACTACAGACACAACAAATGATTGCAATGAAGAAGAGGTAGGTCAAGACTATAGTACATGGGATGAATACTTTGAGAAAATTGTTGTTTGTGGATGTTTTTTATGTCATGGAAAGAAACAATTCAAACGAGTGATTGTACAAAGACATTACATATATGATGAGCTTCCAGTCGGTAGTATGCCTCCTACAATTGATTCAAATCCAATAGGAATTGTGGTGAGGAATTTTTCAATTTGATATAAATAACATGTATACTTCGTTTAAACATTGTTTTATATTTATTTAAATATATATATTTTTCTTAATGGATACTTGCAAGATAAATTTATTGGTTTAAAGTTTCCTAGATCATTGACTTCCAACCTAGAGGGCAGTGATCATTTATCAAATGATACATCTAACAAAGATTTGTGCCAATATACCAGCTCAGAAGATGAGGAATTGATGAAAACAAGTAACAGAACAAGAACCGGTGTGAAGATGCATAATTTTCTTAAAGACAAGGGGATGGTGGACTACATACCCTATGAGAATGAATGTGATGGAGATGATGACTTTCCCCTAAGTTTGAGATCAATTTACAAAGATACATTTGATCGTCGATTATATTGCACTTGGCCTAGTGATCAACAACTACCTAAAGTGTATGACGTGTTTCAATTTTGGGGATACTGCTACATGATACGACCCTCCAATATTCATGGAGTGAATCTAGGCCGCTTTATTGTCCAAAATTTACATGTGGGATCCAAACATAGAAACAATTCATAACAAACCACTAGGAGATTAATGTCATATTATGGTCCATCATATTACAGTGGTGAATGGAGAAGGCTAGAAAATAATAAGCCTAGCATGTCAACATATGGTCTAAATTCAAATATGTATACACATTGTCTTTAATTGGAAAGTGGAAAAGAAATAAATAGAGGTCATCTTATGTATATAGATGGACATGCATACACACACAAAAATATTGCAGGATTTATAAATAGTAGTAAGGGAAGGGACCCTACTGTAAGACCGAATTGTAAATTTGTTGAGGTTATAAATGATAAAGATAGAGATATGGAAAGAGAGGTTGATAGATTGATAATGGTTGAGGCTATTATGGACCTTACCATTGAGGATGAGTTATTGATTGATTACCCCTTCTTAAAACGCACTCCTACACAAAAGAAGAGGGAAGAACAAGGCCTCCCTAAGGTTGTTCTTAAGGGCAGAAAACCAAAGAATAATAAATGAGTGTGGACTGATGTTTTATAAGCTATGTTATCAAAATTTTGTTTTATAGCAATTATTGTATAAAAAAAGTAGTCTATAAAATAGTATTCCATTATTCAATTGATGTATATATGCTTATACAATCTGTATGATGTCTAATATATGTATGGCGTTCATGTGCAGGTATTTTTCTATGAAGATATTTTTGACCCAAAATGGATATTTTTCATACATTATGATCCAATATTAAGGAATGTATTTGATGATGCATTAGTGGATACTGAGAAAAACAATGATGGCCAACAAATTAAGAGAGATGGATTAGAGAAAATTGAAGAAATTGACATCCATGATGATGTTGAAGATGGTTATGTCCAAGCACAAGAAGACAACAATCCAGAGTTAGATGATGTTATGGAAGACAACAATATGGATGGTATAGAAAATGATGATCCAAATACATCTGGTAACAATATAGATGGTCTACAGTCAAATTTCAATGATGATGAAGATGATGCAGGTCAAGATGAGGATGATGATAATATTAAATACTTGAAAGAACATATGAACATTGACAATGATACACTATATGCCATTGTAGAGAACAATAATGTTAATGACCAAGACTTCTAAATTTTTAGAATTATTTGCAATCCATGTTTAAAAAAGGATGATTCTTATGGCCTAAACTTTGAAATGCTTCGGTAATATTATTTTGTACTTGGACAATTGAAAACATGTTTTATTCTCCTAGCAAGCTTTTTTATGTTCCATTATAATTCTAGACCAAACAACATTTGTGGGGATGGCCTTTTACACCAATCTTAATTTGTATGAAGTTCATGAACCTGTTGTCAAGCAGTAAATTCCTTTCATAGACAGTAAATGTAAAGGCTTCATTTAAGAAAAGATAAGTAGTCTCTTTATGAGGGTAATCCACATGCAAAAAGTAAAAGGCACATAAAAAAAACAATTGTACAGTAGAAAATTAGATTCAATCAGTTATGTCTTATTTTGCTTGCACACTTATCTGAAAGACATAGGGTATTCACCATACATTTCCCTTGACAAAGAAAACATGTGCTTTCATTTATTTTTACTGTATATCTCAAAAGTGAAATTTTTGTTACATAATAATGCATTGAGAAAATAATATATACAAAAAAAAAAGCAAAGAAAATGTTTGAAATTTAACATGCAACTTACTGTGTTGTGCTTAAAGGAATCAAGATTAACTGGGACAAGAAATAAAAATAAAATTTTGATGATTGTACTTCAAAGTGAACAGGATATGAAAAGTGTGGATAATGATGGTGTTGAAATTGAAAACCCTGATTTTGATGATATTACTGTTTTACGTCATTCGAGATAAAGAGCACATACAATTTTATTTACATAGAAAATGAAGATTTGAAACTAGTAAACTGAAAATGTAAACACTGTAAGATTTTTCCTTAAACAATAATTCACATACTCACTTACAAAAAAGGGTGAAGCATTTTTTATTCAAACTTTGTTTTATTTAATAGACATAGCAATAAAAGAATATTTACAAGTACAAGAATATATACATTGTTTCATAGAATATACAAGTACAAGAATATATCATCATCATCATATCCTTAATCACCTATTGCAATATCCTTAAATTGTTCAATCTTTGGTATGAATTGTTGGTAGAAAAATTTAGGATTACTTGGATGCTTCTTCCATTCATTTTGTATCAACATATGTTCGTGAAGACACAAAAGTTAATAAAATATTAATGCACGTAACTCACAATTATTTAAATAAGCAACTTTGTTAACTTTATTATTTTTAAATAGTTTCCATTTTTATGTTGAACATGTAACAAGGCAAAATAAGCTCAAATTTTCAAAAAAAATAGCAGCTCTACCAACATCCAAAATAAATGCTTTACTATATCAGCATATTCATTCACATAAGCACAGTATTGAGGCCCAATAACTGATATTCATTCAAATTTAAGAATAAATAAGTATGGAAAACATAAGAAAAATACATAATGATAACATAGTCATGGAGAATCTTTGATAATAAGATGTTCTCCATTATATTGCTTCAATTGATATATTAATAACAGAAGTCTTCAAAATGGAAATGATATATGATGATGATAATTTAAAACTAGGCCTTGGTTTCCTATTTATATAGGAAGCAACAAGCTACAGGCCTTTTACAAAAAGAAACAACCTTTCATAACTACTTCTTTTACTAACAACTATTTAATTAGCATAATTAAGGAAATAACAAGACTTAAGACATTTTGACATATGGTTCCATTATTCAACGTAGAAGACCCGTGATAATTGATCTGGCAAAGTCTTCCTCTCCATGATGAACGTCCAAATGATATTGCCTTAGTGTCCTATTCTTCTGAAACCAAATACTTTTCCTCCCACTGATACACCGTAAAATCTTATGGCCACTTATATTCCTGGATCTTTTGCATGTTTGCAAGATGAGTTTTCCATCGACTATCTAGTAATCCCTTTGTATCATTGACAAACTTTAGGTATCCTGCATCAAGAATAATTTTTTGGACTAGCCACCAGCATCTCCCTTCGGGTTTGCAACATGGTTTAACCGCCTCCCATGGATCTTAACTGACGCTTGTATCGGGCATTGATAGGTCGGTCTTTTGGTGCAACGGCAAGGCCAACAATTGGTATCAAAGTCGGTCATGTGTTTGAACCCCTCAGGTGACACTGAGGGGGGGATTGTTGGACTAACCACCAACATCTCCCTTTGGGTTCACGACATGGTTTAACCGCCTCCTGTGGATCTTAACTAACTCTTGTATCGGGCATTGACAGATCGATCTTTTGGTGCAACGGCAAGGCCAACACAATCAACCCATCCATGATCTGATTTAGCCTAGGAAGACTAGTATCATCATCCTCATGTATATGAGCTATGCACTTATGAACAACCTAACTAAATTCTTTCTTCCACTTATCCAAGTCCTTCAACTGATCACCATCTCTCACGATTTCAGGTATAAACCACCATTTCCAGGTATGGAATAAATCCATTCGTGTTACAATCTTTTTATCAAACCCTTGTACATACTGAAATTCATCAGTAATCATCTTCACAGTTTGTTCAGTTGACTTTAATGTTGTGGGTGCATCGAGACTTCTTTGTATAAATTTGCATAGCTTAGCCAAAGTGTGGTGAATAGGTTACCACCTTTTGAACAAAGGATCTAATACAAGCATATGTGTCTTTATTTGATCCATTGCCTACTTAAGTGTTTTATGACTATCATGCACATTCTCCAGTTTATCCATAATTGATTTTATCCTATGCTCAAGAATCTTTTCCATAACTTCACAAATTCATATTTTCACTTCATCCTGGGTTTGATTGCTAGCCTTCTGTACATCATCCACTTCCTTCTTTGTATTTTTTACCTGTTCTGTAGAAATGTTCTTCACAATATCCATTGGAGCAATAACAGGCTTGTATAACACCATCTCCTTGCTTTTTGAGGGTCCTGCTCCTCTTAATTGTTCTTTCAATTTGACATTCTCCATGAACAGTTTATTAACTTCATCATTTACAAACCTTTTTTCCTTTTCATACTCCTTCAATCTGTCTTCTAATCCCTTAACAGTTGCTCAAGTGAACATGGTTGAATGCATGGTCATTGTGGCTACCTCCAAAGGGGCGGTATCTTGTATTGTCCTTACCATCGCTGCCCCTTTCATCCCTTGAATTACTTCCAATAATTTTGGCTTCTGTGTATTTTTCTGTTTGATCCATATGGCCAAGGTTTCAATATTTGGGTTATACCCAGGTCCACTCACACCTTCATTGGAGTCAAATTCTGCAACTAGCATTGGATCTTCCTAAGCCCGCACTTGATCAAGCAGAAACATTTTCTTTAATTCCAAGCCAGGGAAAATGAGCATATTTCTCTTCAAGACCATTTCTCTAGCCTTTTGGGGGCTAATGTCAATGTTGTCAACTCTTAATTCCTAGAAATTTTGTGCTACCATTTAATTTTTCTCTGATTCTTCAATTCCTACTTTAGCTGATTTCATCCTCTCTTGGAATTATTTTATCTTCATCTTCATCCAGAAATCCTTAAACTCAAGAGTCTTAATGAATTCATCATCTTCTATGAATCTCCTAGCTACAATTTCCCTTTCATCTTCATGTACCTCTATACTTGTTTTTCCTACATCGCCCATCCTTTCCTCATGTTTATGGGTACTGATCTCAAGGATGGGCTAATCAACTTCAATATCACCTATCAATTATTGCACTATTATAGCCACTTCCTCAGTATCGCCCACCTCTTCAATATCCTCATAATGTACTAATTGTTCAATGCTTCTTGTCTTCTAACTTTTGGGAGGTAACTGCTCCATGGGAGGCTCAGAGGTTTCACCTGGGGTATGCTCTGCAGTTGCACCACTACCATGTTCTTCGAGATATGCTTCCTTCTTTTTGTACAAGTCTTCAAATCTACCAATTATTAATTCTATCCTCTTGATGGGGTCCTTTTCCTCAACAAAGTATCCTAGGAAATCCTTGGACCTCTGCTTCATCCTTTCTTCAAGCTTCTTCATATATTCCCATTTTTTTCTTCTACTAAATACATCATTATAAGTAATGTAGTTCCTTATGACATCTTCATCAAAATCCACTTGGTGTGGCACTGTCATTTTGGTAAGAATATTGTGCCTTATGTTGTTCATATGATTTTTAGGGTCAAAGGTTCTTTCTTTTCCAGATTTCAATGCATATCTTGTCTTCAAATAATACTGTAACTCCTCTAGTGTGTATGAGCCTACAGTCCAATCTTCACACTTTGTTTGGTTTGGTAGGAAAGTTCCTTTCTTCTGCTTGTGCATTACATATTTCTCCATCCACATCATTTTCCACATAAATTCAATAAATGCTAATCTGAGGGGCACAAATTTTGGTAGTATGTGTGGAGCAACAGGGCATCCATAAAGTCTTATTATTGTAACTTCTGGGAGGAAGAACCAATCTCCAAAATTGTGTGTATGACCTTGCTCTGGTCTTAAAGCCGAAGGTCTCACTAGTTGCAACATTTTGGTTGAAAATCTTGGTATTGCATACCCAAGAACTCGAATGATTTTGTGTACAACGTCTTCGTAGAATACAAGAAAGCTTGAATTCTTGCACCGACTGTCCCAAATATAGCACCATTTCTAGACAAGTGTGGGATTCCCTTGCTCATCTACTGTAGCCAAGTCCATTCTTTTATTCCAACGGTTCCTATTCTAGTACAATATCATATGACATAGTAGGGAATAGTGTCTAAATATAATTGGTGCTCTATCCTATAACTTGGGAGAATTCATCATCTAACGCCTTCTCAAGGCATGAAGAAAAGTCATATTCAATATTAGTTTCATGGTTTTGAATTCTCATGGCCATCATCATTAGGCCTATTGGAATTTTATTTTGAGCATCTATCCCCAACACTTGGCAAAGAGCTAAATATGTATTCACAAAGTAATACTGAAAATATGTCACATTAAAAGGTTCAGTAGTGGTAGTAGAGATGGGGAATGTTCTGTGACCAATGCATCTTTTCATATATAGGAGTACCTCGTCACTTCTATAAGTATTTTTTAACCTATCATAATCCTCCTCACTTTTCTGCAAGTTTATCTTGGTCAGAGCCTGCTTGTTTAAGCCAAAACACTCAATGATGGCTTTTCTGGTTACTTCTACCAATACTCTGTCATTTGGAAACCTTACTGTTTTGGTAGTTGATAGTGTTTGGCTATCAGTCTAATAAATTCTACATCAACAAACACATTTGGGACAAACAACCTTGCTATATCCAACATCCAAGTGTTTGAAACTGGAATCTTCTCATTTCTCTTACTGTAAAAATACCGAAATAGGTCCCATCCAGATGTGGAAATGAGGGCATCCCTACAACTTTGTGCGGTGTCCATGAGAAACTTCTTATTACCCTCTTTAGTAGACCCTGTAAGTATATCTAATATGGACTAATGGAGTGGTCTCTTCTTTACTTTAGGTTCTTCATCTTTAATTTTAGGTCGACTTTCTTTTAATTTTGATTGTTTTGTTTTAGGATGGAGTGATTTCTTCTTTACTTTAGGTTCTTCATCTTTAATTTTAGGCCAACTTTCTTCTACTTATGATCGTTTTCTTTTAGGAGGCATGTTTCAATTTTCTCTACTATGGCTTCAAATGCCAAAACCTTGAAATATTTTTTAAATTAACATAGCTCTTTCAGAGAGTTTTCGTGCACTTGCCCGAGTATTTCACGCTTGCAGGACTTCTTCTTCTCATATCCTTAGCTCCTTCCACACTAGTGCACTACAATTGAGTGTGATATTGGGAAAACTCACTTATCTTTGGATGGCATGCTATTCAGTCATATTAGTTTTGGCAACTCTTAATAATTTAATAGCATTTAATTTTGGCAATTGATGTGATTTTTTGTATTTATTGTTGTAAATTGTAATGATGCCATGATTAATGTACTACTATCATCTCTTATTATACCTATTGTCGTATGGTGGTGTTTTTCCCTTCCCTTCTATTATTTACCGTACTACTACCTTGCTCAAGGCTTCTTGTTGTGGGGTTGCGGTGTATACCACTCTACCGCATATGTTGCTCACCTTCCCGGTGGTATAGCGGTGTATGCTTTTGATCATTACTTGAAGAGTGTCGATGAGACAATCTTATTTTTCTTACCGATATCTCAATGTCTCATCGACATTAGATCTTATGTTCCTCTTATGTTGGTTGCCGATGTCGATGAGACAAGTTAATATCTCTTCCTGATATGCCACTGTCTCATCAATATTTTCCTTCGGCGGTATTTCTTTATATATCAGTGTAACTCTTCCATGTCGGGGAGACTTGTGATTATCACTATGGTATAGCGGTGTTTTTCCCTTCCCTTCTATTTACCGCACTACTGCCTTGCTCAAGGCTTCTTGTTGTGGGGTTGCGGTGTACACCACTCTACCACATATATTGCTCACCTTCCCGTCGATATAGCAGTGTATTCTTTTGATCATTACTTGAAGGTTGTCGATGAGACAATCTTATCTATCTTACTAATATCTCAATGTCTCATCGACATTACTTCGTTATATCCAAGAGTTGTGTTTCGTCGAGCACTTGTAGATATACCTTGTCGATGTGACATAAGTGATTCTCTCCTCGATATGCATGTATCTTGTTGATATTTCACTGTTTTACATCATCGATGAGACATATAAATAAGTCTCTTCGACATAGGGGTGTCTAATCCGGTGCTAAACCCGAAGCTAAACTCGAAGCTAAAGTCGGAGCTACACATGGTGCTAAACTCGAAGCTAATACCGACGCTAAATACGGTGTTACTTTAGGCACTAATTAGCACCTAAATTAGCACCGACTTGTACTGATCAGTGCAATAAATGCCAAAAATTGCACCATTCCTGATAAATAGTGCAGACATTTTCAAAAAAAATCCAAAAAATACATTAAAACAATGGGCGGAAGCAAAAAACAGAGAAAATCACAGGGATTTTTTGTAGTGATAGGATAATATTTTTAATGTATTTTAGATCAAATGAGAACCTACTATACTCTACCTTGATTTGGATTTGGCTAGAGTACAATATCTTAAATCCAAGATAGGTTGTTAAAATTCATAATGTAATGTGGTTCTAATCTAACAATATTTGAGACGATATATTTTATAATTGAAGTGATTAGAAATTATTGTCACAAGGTCTGGTGGAAGATGCCTATCCAATGTGTGGGTTATAAGATCACTATAGGGGACCTACCCTAAGCCTTATCCAATTATAACATATTCTGGGGGTATCAAAGATATTATAGAATAATGGAATGGATGCAAAGAGAGAAATAGAGGTGGAAAGAAAATAAGTGTGGAAAACATGAATAATCTCACCTAGAAGGGTTTGATAGCTCACATTATATTTACCAAAATATGTGATGATTTTAATTAACTCAAGCACAATGCAAGTGAATCAAACTATTGATAGCACATCTATTGTACCCTTACTAAAAGGTTACTACTGAATCACTCCTCTTCTCATAGTAATACCCACTCGAATGAGGGTTGGATTGAGGGGTTATTCACTTCATGCAAAAATAAAATGTCATTGATGGTAATGGGGTTATGTTCTAGTATATTATTTTTTTGTGATAGTTGCATGTGATGTTTATCGATGGTTCATTTTTTCATTTTTGATTTGATTATATCTCTCATAATAAGTTAAAATTCACATTTTCTATTTTGTCAATGATTTTTAATTCTTATCTAGTGTTTGTGAGAGTGTGGTTTGTGAAATGATCTTATATTTGAAATATTCTTGTTTTGTTTTATTTTATCCTATTTTTCTTTATTTCTTGTAAGATTTGTGCTCATTCTTAGAATTTCTCTTTGGTGGGAATCTCTTGAATAGTAAAATTCTCCTAAATTTATCTTAAAATTATTTCAATCCAAATTTCTCCAACTAATATAAAGTTTGAAATTCGAGTGAGGAGGAAGGAATATTTGAGAGAGAGACAATCTTTGTTCATTCATTGAAATATTTTTGAGTGCCTCATGGAATTACTAAGGGATTATGTCTCTCTTTATTTTTATTTTTATTTTGATGATAATGTAAAAATCTAATTTGAATGCAAAATTTATTGCAAAGTTAAATATTTATTATTTGTCATAAATAAATCTTTATCTAACTGAATACAACTAGATGATTTTTTTTCTAAATATATTTCTATTTTTATTTTTATTTTTTTTATTTTGCTATACCTTGTATTGGGGTCAAGGGTTTATAAATGGTGTAAATAGAATTCAATATAATCTATTTTAATTTAAAGAAACAAATAAAATTTTAATTTGTTTAAGTATAAATCCTATTATATCCAATAAGAGGCAACATAGTACTACATAATAAAATTTGAAGTTTTTCTAATTACTACTAAAATATTTTCAAGGAAAAATAAAGAACCCATGAGCTTAAAAAAATATTTTTATGGTGCTTGTGTTGGTCGACATCCTTAGAGAGTCTAACTCATTTTTTATACTCATCTATAGGTATTGGGACATCTTTCTAATGACAATATGGATAAAGGAAGATTGAATCTAGGAAATTAGAGATTGCTTGGAAAGTATAGGTAGCATTTAAGCTTCTATGCTAAAAGAGAAAATTCTCAAATAGTACTATAAGAGCATATAATGCTATCACAAAGGTTGAAATGCAAAATGGATTGGTTCTCTATAGGTGATTCACTATCCTTGTGTTGGGATCAATGGATTGGGGAAAATCGGATATTAACTTGAACTTAGAAAAAATATAGAAATAATCAACCTCCTAGATGCCAAAGGAAATGGGAGTATTTATATTCTAGAAGCTTCTCAATCTTGGTGAAGTGATTTGGATAAGACTATAGAGTTGATGGTAGAAGAGTGAAGATTTGATTGAAAATAAAGAGGGGATGACAATTAGTTAAGGGGAGTGAAGGCTCAACTACAACTAAAAGAACTCTCAATCATAAACAAAAATGGTGGAAAGATACCTATAATTGAATTAATTATATGTTTGAAAAATAATAGGGTTGCCTCTTTTAGGGGTTTGAGTCCCTCTTTTACTATTTCTAGTTGCTCAAGTGACCCTACAACTTAAGACAAGTCACTTGAGTGACCCTATAGTCTCCTTAGATACTCTTTAGTTGAAGGTCTACAAAATGTTTTTGTTGTTGGACAAGTACTTGGAACCCAATTCAAGAGTTGAATAAGATAGATAAGGGGCTAAAAGAGATGATATATTTGTCATTGAGATGGGTACTAAGAGGAGGTATAATTCATGCCTCATAGTCCATGATATGGATCACTAAATAATAATCAAATTTCCATGTTAGCCTATGTACTTTTGATCACTTACAAGTACATGTTTTTATCAAAAAAATTTGGTGTAGATCATAAATAATTACTGGGTCCAATTCATATAAGAATGAGTCTAGAAATTCATTACAACCATTATATATAAATAAATAAATTATTTATTAAATTAACATGGAGCTATTCAAATGAAAATTAATAATCTAACAAAACATGAATAGTTTCAAAAAAGCACTATCCCACTTTATAATGAAATGGTTCAATTTGAAATCAATTTTCATGTACAAGAGCTTCATCTATTGTAAGGAAATGAGTTTTTTCTTCTACTATATAGAATTTTATCAAAATGGAACCTTCTAAAGTCTTTTGTTTTTTGGGTGATTATTTTTCTCCATCATGTGTAGATATATATTGCACAAAAATGTATTTGCACCTCTAGAAGATATAGGATGCATTCATGATTGCTACATGTATTCATGGATACATTTCAACATCAATTATAATAATTATAAATAATGTTGGTATCAATTGACACAACATAAGAGTAAATAAAAGAAAAAGAAAAAACATGCCACAAATGACAAGTAAGATGATAAAAAAACCCCAAATCTTAAGCCACAATGACTAGTTGAAAATGTTTTTTATACAAATTAGTAATATTCTTAAACATAAAAAGGTCATCTAATAAATCCAATAAGAAATTGAATATTTTACATGCTTTTATGTAAAATTTAACACTTTGTGTGATTTACATCAACTATAAAAGCTAAGTTTATTACTTTGAACTACCTAATGATTATGGTCACTTAAAATGCTCTTATTCATGGCTAATGCCAAAATATATAACAATGATTGCAAACCAAGTAGTTAAACACTCAATGGATTATGCAAGGAAGGGAGAGTACATAACTCCATGATTATTTTTCACGAAATTTTGAAAATGGGTTTGTCTCCTACATGTGTCATATTTAACACTTTAATGCATGGCTGTTGTAAAATGGAAAATATTGAAAATGCAATTAGGTTATTTGAAATCACTTTGTATGAACATAAACCTACATTGTCTCTATGACATATTTTTTAACTTGTTTGAGAAAGAATTGAAACTAAATTAAGTAAGCTACACACACTTGGTTAGATCAAAATAAATAGTTATCAACCAAGTTTCTAGCAAAGTGGGCAAGCACACTTGCTATTTGTTTTTGCTTCACATTATGATTCTTAGTTAGAATAGTTGCAACAAATAAATTATGCTTTCTTTATTTTTCTTATTTTGTTGATAATACGTAATGTAGACACATAAATTTGACTAACTCGTTTCTTCCACAACATCACCAATTTCCATCATAATCTCTTGTCAATTTGTCTTCTCTCTCTCTCTCTCTCTCTCTCTCTCTCTGAATTCTATACACATGTTATCTTAAGTATTTTTGTGCTAAAAATATAAGAGAAACCATACATATCATTCTTGAAGGTGAATTGAACAACAATGGAACTAAGCAAGGTTATTATGTGTGGTTTCCTTGTTTTATATACTTGATTTCCTTATGCTTCATTAAGGTTATTGAGTTGATTGTGTTTGTTTGTTGATTATTGTTCATTATTCACAGTCATTTTATTGATCCACATGTAAAATAAAAGAATGCTTCTAATTCTAATATTTTTATCATACAATTTTTTCTTTTGAAATTTTATATTAGTTTCCACTTGGTCTTGATTTCAATTTTGAGTCAATATTTTTATAATTACAAAAATTATTCCTATTATGAATTTGACACAAAATTCTCTTTAGAACTTGTAAGGAAAAAAATTTCCAACACTTGTAGGTTTGCATTATATTTTATAATCACTTTAGTGTCTGCCTCCCTTAGTAAATTTTTAGGGCCATTCAACCCTTGCCTTAGCCTCTTTTCTCATTGTCCCAAGGCCCTACCTCCTAAGGTCCTTTTTCATATTTTATTTCACAACTATCTTTTCCATGTCATTTGGTCCTTTCTAAAGTTGGAACTATCTATACACTAGCATGATGTGTAGATTTCTATGTGATGCACTAGTTTCCCATGATAGTTCATTATTAATAGTTTTATTGGAGTATTATGGCACTTGTTACCTACCCAAGTTGGTGGTAGCATCTTCAGAGAAAAATTTAATGGCTACCCAACTTCCTTATCTCTCTCCATTCATCTCATTTTGAATTCCTATCTCATACACTTTATTTTTAACCTTTTTAGTATTCTATACTATTTTTACCAGCATTTTGAGTAGTCTACCAACATTCTTAAGCATTTTAGAAATTTATGTGAAGACCTCATTTATCTATTACACTATTAGGAAGTGTAGTAGCATTTTTAAACTACACTATTGCCTCCATTGGTGTCATCAAGCTTGTGGGGTGATTTTATACTGATATTTTTCTTTATATTATCATTTTATCTTTCATTTTATAATTGTAGAATCTTGTTGCTTCTATCGTTGCCACATAGGATCTCAATTACTTGTTATCAACCCTCTCATTTTTCATTCTAGTTTACTTAAATTTTTCACCACTCTTTCGATTCCTAGACATAAATAGGATAGGATAACACACTTTATTTATCATTTCCTTCATTTGGATACCCATTGAGGATGAAAAAACAAAGTGGGGACTTGACCATTCATGGAAATATCCTTTATAGCCATTTTTTTCTCCTTCTCCAACTTGCAAGTTATCACTTGGAATATTTTGTTGAAATTGGGGTTTCCTATTTCCTTCTCCTTCTCTTGTCCTTTATTTTCATTTTAATATTTAGTTTAAGTTAATATTTTCTTTATCTTTATCATACCTCAAAGCCATTTTTATTTCTCAATTGATCTATGTGTATCTATAATTCAATTTTGAAAGCTTCAGTGAGTTTTCTAAAGAGTTGATTCATGAAATTTTATGAATGATAGTGTGTCACATCGAAATATAAAATTCACAAAGACATCTAGGCCAAAGAGATTCAACCTTTGATCATAGGTTCTTCTATGTTCACTATTTTGTGTTTTGGTGTTGGTTTTATGTAATTTCATTTAATTTAGTAGTAACTAGTAAATATATCATTTCAACTCTCTTTTTTTAGCTAAGTTATTTTCATAGTTTGATTCACATCACTAGGTTATTCTAAATATTTAATCTTGAAATAACATAGATAATATTTAAAACACTTCATTTTCAAATCTAGGTTAACCATAGGAGGAAAATTGGAAATATTGAACCTAATTTGGAGATTTTTTTATACTTTCTAAGTTAGATTGTGTTTTTCCATTATTACATTTTTGTGAACTTGTCACTCTTAAGCATTTTGTTTTCTTTCAAAATGTAAAGTCTAAAAAAATAAAAAAATAAAATAAAAACATAAAATAAGCTCAAATTATTGATTGTGTTGTGAGGCATTTTATAAGCTTCGCAACCCAATCACTTTACTCATGCATAATTTTTTTGAAGGAGTTTAAGAAGCCTAAACATGTCTCTTTTAAGAACTCGCACAACTCCCATTCAAACCACTCTAGATTTTTCAAACTTTTCTTTTGACTCAAATAATATGACTTTTCCTTTGTTACCTACATCTCCTCCAATATATTTCTATGATATGGAGGGTGGATTCAACAATGAAGTAACTCTTAATCCTGAGATGTGTAAATTGGATAAGAACATTGCTAAATTTAAAATTGAGTAATTACAATAAAGATCTATCAAATACTTATGAAAACATACTAGAATCCATACGAATAAAATTATTCACTAATTTCAAATCCATAAATTTATTGTGTGGGATAACCCTAGTCACCAATAGTAATGTTTCAACATTAGAGGCTACATGTGAGAAAAATCACGAATACCCCTTTTTCCCCCCTCTGACCTTGTATGGAAATATTATTTATAATCTATCAAAAGTATAAAGAGAATCAGATTCCATCTCTCACACCCTATTTTGTTACTTCTACAACCCAATAGTTAGTTATCCTTTTTATGGTTTCTCATGTTCGTCCTCCTACCCCCAAGGCAAGAAGAAGAAATAAATCCATGGCAGTCGATCCTTCTTAGTCTTCTTCTACATTGAGAATGGTCACATGAGCTCAATATGTTTCTTTTGTTCCACCTCCTATCCCTAGGATAGAAAGTGGAAAAGCAACCAAAATTAGATTACCTTGCTCCTCTTAGCATCAAGCCTAGTGTGAAAATAATGCATAACCAATTAGTTATACTACACAAGAAACAACATTGTGTCACCACTCATGCTATTATTGATGCATCCCCACCTCCTTTATCTAGTATTATTCATTATCCTCCACCTCCACCACCCCTCCTAATCCTATCATTTCACTTCTACCTAGCCAACCTCCTCTTTTGAGATCCTTGCACCTAGGTTGTCTTACCTCCATCACTTTACCCTTCCCTTCATCCTTATATTCATGATTTCCAACATTTATCTACTCCATTATATCTTGATAATGTGAGTTTCATTTCTAATAGTACTCTCTCCTCACTTGTACCCCTTATTTGCATTTTCCTCAAGTCTTCCCTAAGCTTCACCCTACTATTATTGACATACATATTCCTTGCCCTCTTCCTAGGCACAATCTTGAGAATTATCCTATGCCACCATTTCACTGATCTAATCCATATCCCATCTTATCATCACTAATCCCTTATGCACCTCTTCCCCTAGTGTGGAGATCATTTCTCCACCCCAGCTTGTTAGTTCTCCTAATCTCAACATTATAATTAACAATGAGCCACAATATTTGGTTTCATATACAAACTTATATTCTTGCACTCTATTTTTAGAGGAGTGTATGCTCAAGTAAATCTTGGATATTATGGCATTAATTTTGATTTATAAAAACATTGTTGACAATTGTCACTCTTAGGAATACCTTGGAAGATGTTTCTTTGGCCTCCCTTCTAGTTCCTTTGATTGTATATTTTTATACTAGTGATATCATCATGGTGTCCTCATCACCTATTCACCTTGTTCCTACTCTTGATCTAGATTTCAAACATGATAGTTTACTTGATTGAGAACCACGAGTGTGTCATCCTCATTTCATGTGTTTGTACATTTAAATTAGAGTTTCTTGATTAATTTTTCTCATGCTTTCATGAATGTATTTATCATTTTTAGTTACCCCTAGAGGACCATTTTTACCCTTGTAGGAACTTGAGTACAAGAGGAATTCCATGCTATCTTATTCTTATATGTGTATATATCATTTCCATATATGTTTTCCCTTTACTTTTATGAAATTTTGGGGATGATTCAAAGAATTGATACATTTAGGTATCTTCCATATTGACCCAAACTTTTTATTTTCACTATATGTGCAATTATTCCTTTGTATTCATAGTTATACAAGCTTGGGGATGACAATTTATTCCCTACATCATCACGATTAGTATTTCTATATATGCATAATGATTCCAAACCTGTAGATACAATTTTGTGCTTCATGTGATGTTTCTTATTTCCATGTGACATCCCTATTAAATGTGATTCCATTCCATGATAATAATTGCTAATATTTAATTCTTATACTATATTATTTGTCTCTCCTTGTAGGAACCCTCATTTCTCTCTCACATCTTAGAATCAATTGCATTTCCTTATTTTCCGCCTTAAAATCAACTTAATTTCCTTATTCATGTATATTTTAAGGGGGGAATCCATTTACGCACAACCACATCATTGGTAGCATATGAGTCACCTAGAAACACAAATTACCAAATCATGTACCCTTGATATGTCCTAATTTGGTAGCTTTTCATCTACCTAGAAATTACATTTTCTAGCTCATGTGCATCATATTTCTTAATTTTTCATAGCATGTGAGTCACCTAGAACACAAATTTCTATCTCATTTTCCCTTCACATGACTCATATTGATATCATGTGAGTTACCTGCAACACAACTTGCTAGACCATGCACTTCACATGACCTACTTTAGTAGCATATGAGTAAACTATAAAAGACCATTTCTAGCCCATACAATTAATATTTATTACCTTTTTGAAACTTTTCATGGTCACCTTGTAACTTAGTTTGTATTTCTTGTGATCCGTGAAGGTATTCTATGGTTCCTAGCTACATAGCATTCTAGTCCTTGAACCATACCTTGCATTTTCCTAACAAAAAGCATGTTGGGATTACTCCTCTTTCTTCATCATTGTTTCTTATTGTGTGTTTTTTAGTGTTACATTTTATTTTGTGTGTGTTTAGGCTATATAATTTGCTAACATGCCTATTTTATAGTTTACTTTTGTCTAATCCTTATCTTGTGCAAGTTTTGTGTTGTTTTAACACTATTTTTGTGCAGCTTTTTATTGTTTAATGTGTTTATTTTGTAGGTTCTTATCTTAGGGGAATAATCATCCTAATCAAAGAACTCTTTGATTCCTATACAATATCCTTTTTTAGGTTTCATGATGTTATTTAATTTTATTACTTTATTTTATGTACTTTAGTATGGATATTCACTTAGAGTCATAAGCCCACTAAAGTGGGAGAAAAATAATGATGAAAATTGCACATCCTTACAATTTTATATTATGTTTTGGAATCACTTTAGTGTCTATCTTCCCTAGTGTTTTTTCAAGTCTATTCATATCTTTCCTTAGCCTTTTTACACCCATGGTTCCAAAGTCTATTTTGTCAAATTTAATGTTAAAAATATCTTGACCATGTTATTTCCTAGTGTTTGGCCCTTTCTAGAGCTGAAATTATTTGGAAACTAGAATGATGTGTAGACATCCACATGATGTGCTAGCATCCCATAATATTTTATGATCTAGTGGTCATTTCAGAGAATTTTTCCACTTGCTACCTACCCAAGTTGGTGGTGACCACTCTGGAGTGAATCTAAAAGGCTCCCTAGCTCCCTTATCTCTCTCTACCCATCTCATTTTTAATTCCTATCTCATAGAATATTACAATTTTTTCATTATTAGAATTCTACACCATTTTTATCAATATTTTGTGTATTATAGCAACATACTTGAGCATTTGAGAAGTGTATAAAGACTTCAACTATCTATTGATGCATTGGGAAGTTTAGTAGTATGTTTCAATAAAAATCCTACCTCTATTGGTGTCACTAAGATTTTGATGTAATTTTGTATTGTTATTTTACTCTAGCTTCTCATTTTGTATTTTATTTTATCACTATAGAATCTTGTTGTTACTATCTTTGGCACCTAGGATCTCGTTTCCTTATTATCAAAACTCTCTTTTTTAATTCTAGTTTACTTTAATTATTTTTATCATTACTCTTTTAGTTCCAAGACACAAAAAGGATATGAGAATACACTTTATTTATCATTTTCTTCATCTAGCTGCCCATTGAGGCTAAAATATAAAATAAAGGGATTGATCGTTCATGGAAAGCTCCTTTTTAACACAAAACAAATCCTCTTCTCCATCTTGTAGGTTATCACTTGGAGAATCTCATCAAAATTAGTTTTGATTATTTAATTCTCCTTCTCTCGTCATTTATTTTCATTTAAATATTTAGTTTAAGTTGGTTTTTATTTCTCTATCATACCTAGAAGCTACTAGTATTTCTAAGTTAGGTTGCAAAGCTTCAAAAATATATTATTTTATCTTAGGACCCAAAAATTGAGATGATTTTTCCTTATACCTAATATTATTATCTAATAGAATATATTGGTTACTCTTTATCTTTCCATCTAAGATGTCACGTATTCTTGGCATATTCTCCCATGATGAAAATATTCCAACCACCAAATATTTTATCAATAGAGAAAGTAAGTGGTAGCATAGATTAGACATCAACAAACACATTATGTTTCTCCTTCATGTATTCTATTTCATAAGAATAAACTTGAATTTTTCTTATCCATTTTTATAATCTTCTTTGCTCCAAAATTTGTAGCTTGAATCCCTAGATGCTTAGCATGAGAGGAAATTGTTTTTTCTTCTAAGATTATCTTTTCTATTATCATTTTTTTCAATAGGAGATATCTTCTTCTATTCATGACTAGAAGGGGTGCCTTGTGATGAAACATGTTTTTATGAATTGATTTCTCTAGTACTTTGGTTTGTTTGAAGGATTTTTTAGGCTTTTGTCTTAATTTTTCTTCATTTTGCTTCTAAACCCATTATTTTTTGAATATTTAGAGATCCTTGTGTAGTTGGTTCTATTTAGATCCCCTTGATGGGTATCTCCTTTCCAAGTTATAAAATATCAGGATCAATATTTTATACTTTTTATGACAATATTTTATGTCATCAACTATTTAAATTTTCTTTCCAATCTCAAATTAAAAAATATTAGGAATGGATCCGCTCTATGATCCTTTCTTGTAGAATGGAATTTTCCTCACTAACTCAACATATTTTTCAAATGTTAAGGCTATCCTTAAAGCTTTAGATTGATTTTGGTAGCTCACATGCCACTAAGCAATGCCTTCTATTGAATGTTCAGTGGAAGTATTGGATGCAATTGTAACATCTTCTTCCCCTCTAATTGAGCCTTTTCCATCATTATTGACTTTTGACAAGCTCATTCCATCATGCAAAAAATTGAAGAAGGAAAAAGATGGGTCCCCCTTTTTGGTTTTTGTCCTTGGTTGTTTGTCAAACAAAGTTTGGAGTCTTTATTTTCAACACTTTGTTTTTCTTTGGTTTGTTTTGTCGGAACCGGAACCGGAACCGAATCGAGTTTTGAGTCTTGTTTCAAATATTGATTCCGTTCCTCGTCCCAACAGTCTTTCTTTTTACCTTTTTTGTTTTGCTTTTATCGGAGCTGGAGCCAGAGTGGAAGTTCAGTTCGAAGTTATTCAAAGTTTCCAAATCAAATCTCGTTCCGCCTCTGCCTCCGCTTTTTGGTCTTTCGTTTTGAACTAGGCTTTTTTTGTTAAGTTTTCTTGTTTCGGTCTTTTTGTTTTATTTTGTCATTTTGTTTCACTTTCTTTTTGTTGGCGGAACCAGAACCAGAACCGAGTTGGAAATTTAAACAAGTTTCTAAATCGTTTCTCATCCCGATTCTGCTCCCGTCATTTTTTATCGTTGACTTTACTGAAGTCGCACAGCAGTAATGTACCAGTTCCTTCTGTAGTTCTGACTCCACTTTACCACACTTATGGCATTGATTATAGGTGCCATGCACATGTCTAACTATGATTTTTAACCTTAATTAGGGATTAACTCGAAGTTATCATCATTATTGAAAGAGATCAAGAGTGAAGTTGCAGTGGAGCGTTTGCGCATGTGAATCGATTGAAAGAGAGATAATCACGTGTGGAATTGCTTCACGGAATTAACCTATTTATTTGCATTCGAGGTAGGGTTTTATTTTCCTGTCTTTCATATTTTATTTCACGTTTTTCATTTTTGTTTGCTTTGGATTGTTGGTTTCATGCGAATTCGTGTTTCTCTGTGAGTTCGTGTATTTTTTTTTGTTTCTCTTTTGTTTAAGTTTTCTTGTTTTCATTTTACTTTTCTAGTTTTGATTCTGATTTGTTTTTTTTTTTAACACGGTCGTTTTCATGTTGTAATCATGATCGCATCGTGGTGTTCTAAGTTTTTAAATGCGTAGGTTAGTTACTATTTTACAGTGAGTAGAGTTTGGTAAACTGTCGATTTCACTTGCAAATCCTGTTGTGCATCGATCTATTTAGTTTTGAATGGGATTAAATTTGTGCCCTAGTTATTTTGAATCAACGGTTTTTTTAGGGTTTTGACGCGTTCTAATTTTTAAAAAATGATGCCCTAAATAGTACAGTCACCTCTCGGTCATATGGGGATGGTCATATTAGGTTCTTTTTAAGCCCCTTTCGTTTACGTGTGACCTAGTCCTTAAATCATGAAGTTATTTATTGAACTATTAAAATCACTTATGACGTCATGGTTATTTTAGGCGGAAGCAGGATCAGAATTGATTTAGACTTTGAACCAAGTTTTATAACAATTTTTTATTCCATTTTTGTCTCATTTTCGACTCCGCTTATAGTTAGAAGCAGGCTTTCAAAATAATGATAACCTAGGTGGAAGCGGAACCGGAACTGAATGTGAAATTAGAAAATCTGAATGAAACCAAATCAGTTTCCATTCCAACTCCGATTCCGGTTACCATTCCAGTTTCGACTCTGGTCTCGCTTGTTATTACTATAAGCTCAATGACTGTTTTAACTCCAATCTCGGCAGTGTTTTGGAAAAGAGACTGTTTAGAATGTTTTATGCCTGGTTCCACCTCCGGTAGATATATGAAGGGTAATATTTTTAATTATATTTTGTTATGTTTATTCAAGGATCTAATTAGAGGTTTTGTTGTAGGAAACTAAATAATGTCAGGAGTATCAGGGGAAGCTTCCCAAAGCAATCGGCCTGCAGAAACTTCAAAGGTTGCCACTAAACCTAAGAAGATTAAGCCAGAGCAGTTACCTTATACCTTGAGGTATAACCATAGGAGTCCTGTTGTCATTACAAGCAAGGTGGAATTAGATTGGGCGGATGTAACTGATACTAATTTAGGCCCATTCAATTTTGAGGAGCTATACTAGGAAACATTCACTAACGATGTAACAGGGAGGACCGAAACAATAGTTGAGTCTAGATTGGCTCACATTACTGTATTTCCTTTTTCCATCCAGTGCCCAGAATTAATCATGACAGTTGCAGGAGCTTACAATCCGGCTACCATACAATGCATGGATTCACAGGATAATGTAATTATAGATCTAACTCCTCAGATGTTTCAACATATGTTTAGTGTCCCTGATCCAAAGAACTTGGTACAGTTAAATGAGGTAGATGCTTTAGAGATATATAGCAAACACAAGGAGGCCAACAAATCTTATTTGAACAATAAGTGGTTGAGAGCATAGAAGAAGTCCCTGACCAAGCTCTCAGATCAACCAAAGAGGGCAGATTTTTACAAAGAGGTATCGTACCTAATAATGATGTTGTCTAGGATCTTTGGGAAGAGGGATGTATTTCATTTCAAGGAATGGATGTTTCCCTTCATTCAGACAATCTTCAATGGCAAGCAACAATTTGATTGGCCCATGATTGTCTTAGATACCATTCATGATCAGCTCACAAGAATAAGGGAAACCAAGAGCTTTTTCATGACTTCTTATGCTGTTTATGCAACAGCCAGAGAAGGTATCTTTCCAGGTTTGAACAGAGTGGAGATATTGGGAGAAGTTGATGGACAAAAGAAAGTGTGGAATCATTATGACCAGCTATCCCTACAGGTGTCTGAAAAATAGTTTAAAAGGGTTTATGATGCATTTCTATATGTAGTTATTAACCAACTTAATGGAGATGTTGGATACAAATTGAGTCAAGAAGCCATGGCATTTATCACGGAATGGGGATGTTGGTACATCCAATACCCCAAGTTCACATATTTCAAGCTGGCTAGATTTGAGGGTCATCCCCACTTACTTCCAAGGTGTTGCAGCAATAGGATGGTAGTGATGGAGTTTTTCTATCAAGCTCTAGGGGTTAATGCCCGATTTGGGATGAAACAAAAAACAGGTTGTCATAAGTTTCCCATGCAATTGGATGAATACAGCTGCCCACACCTTGTGGGAGCTAAGGTGGTTTGCAGTGAATTAATACATTTGAAGTTGGGCTTGTATACTTACCAAAATCACTTCGATCCAAAGAAGAAAATGAATGCTTTGTTGGCTTCAGTCTTTGACAAGCATTTCAACCTATTAGAGGACTTTTGGAGTGATCTGCAGGATGAATATGACCTCGGGAAAAGGAACTATGAGAAGTTGCATGTTTCACTCATGGTGGAGTTCGGGATCAAAGATGACATTCCTGATATATTAATAGATGATAGAGTTGTGTTGGATCCATCATATGAGGCATTGAATATTGGAACCAAATGTTTGGATCCTATAGATTGGGATGGTGAGGAGACCATCGACATAAAGCAAATAGGGAGACCAGTCTTGGATAGAAGTATCCACTGGGCTGTTCTAAGAACCAAAACTCCTCAGGGACCACCTCCTAAGAAAGGGAAGGGATATAAAAGAATCAAGAGGAAATTTCCTTCCAAAGAGCCTTTGGAGTTCTTCCCTCCTGACATTGAAGAGATTGAACTTGATGCATCTACACAAGATTTACCTGGAGTACAAGAAGAGGATGCCCAAATAGGACCTGTGGTTTCAACACCAGCAATAGGTGAGTCATATTCTCAAGTCCCTCTTACAGAGCAACCAAGCGGAGAGATGCCTGAAGGAACTCTTCATGGTATAGCTGAAGCATTTAAGGGAAAAGCAGTAGAGTTGGAGATCCATGATGTTGAAACGGACTCTGATGAGACCTTATCAGAGAAAGATAAACAAGAAAAGATGCCTCTAGAGGAGGAAATTGAACATATTTTAACAGAGGAAGATCAATAGGCACTGTTTGAGGAAGCAAAGAAGGCTTCGGATGCTCAAGTACATGCAGAGGCAATAGAGAAGCAAAAGACAATTGATGCTAATGCACAAGCTGATGCCTTACTTCAGCAGCAACAAATGGAAGCTAAGCTAAGGGTTGATGAAGTGTTGAAGCAGCAAAGGCAAAAGGAGCAGGAGCTCAAGATCAAAGAAGAGAATGATAAGTTGGAGTTAGTACAGAAAATTCATGATCTAAAAGAAGAAAAGGAAAAGCAATGAAGGGAAAAGAGAAGTTCTTGTGGCCAAATTGAAGCTAGTTGAAGAGGCCTATAAAAAGAAAGAGGAAGCATAACATGTGCAAAAAGAGAAAGATGTCAAGGAGCTGACCAAGCAACAAAAGGAAAAGGAAGATGCATATAGATTTAAGGCATTGGAGGAAGAGAGAAACCAGGAACTTGAGAAGAAAAGATTAGAAGAAGAAAAATTGAAGAAGGAAGAAGAAGACAAGAGGATACAGGAACAAAAGGATAAGGAGGAAGCTGAAAAGCTGGGATAGACAAATGTGGAGCAAGAACAACAAGAGGTACAAAGGCTTCATTATGAACCTAAAGTAAATGTGCCACAGCCCTCTACTACTGATACTTCTTCTTCAACTATAATGACCACTACTCCAAGTGCTCCCACTTGGTTGAAGTTGGATCTTCAAAAGAGATCAGTGACACCCTCATAGCCTCTCAATTGGGATGATATGATGAAGGAGATTGAAAAGGAAAGGCCCAAAAAGAAGGCTAAAATCCTACATTCCACTAGACTTACTGAAGCAGGGGAGATTGTTGTTGAATGTATAATATCGATGGTGGACAAGGATGTAGGGGACATGCAGCTAACTGATTATCAGTTGGGCACGGTTAACTTGGGGAGACTCACAAGAGATCAACAGATGAACTTGGTAGATGTGGTAGCATCATCCACTAAATCAAGAATGATGAAAGATAAGTAGAGAAAGGATGAGCTTAAGACTCAATTAGATCAGTTGCATACTTTCTTAAAGAGTGTTTCTACTCCAAGGTCACAACAAATTTCCACCATTGAGACACCAATTTTGGCTTAGCAAGAAGGAGGTGGATGATTTGGTGCAAGTAAAGAGTAAGGAGGAGATGTTAGATAGATGGACTGATAAATTAAATCAGGAAATAAGTGAGGTGCTGGATAACAGTTTTGAGGTTCACAAGATGATAGAGGAGTTAATAGAGGAGATGAATCAGTATGTCAAAGTATTGGGAGAACAGGACGAGGAGTACAAAGGATATAGCTAGAAGCTGAAAGAGGTTAATAAAATGTTGAAGTCCACTCTTCTAGAACAATCAATACTTGAAGAGGACAACAAAGATCTCTTGGAAAAGACCTCCAGCATACTACGGTTTAGATCGTACTTTTTATACAAGCATAAAAATGAAGTTCAAGATTTTGTCAAGGATTTGAATGAATAGTTTGAGGAGTTAGAAGCAGTTATTGTTGTTATAGTAAATGTTGATATACCAGTAAAAGAGGACCTACCTTTGAGCCAAATAAAGGAGAAATGGGATGATAGGTTTAAAGAGGTCATGAAAAAGGGAGATGATGGAGAGGATTTGATGTTAGATCGGTTAATGGATATTAAAGAAGAGGTTAGGGCAGCTAAAAGGGAGTTGACAAAGCTAAAGGACATGAGAGGTTTTGTTGTTGTGGAATTAGAAAGGATCAAGTTTGAAGACAGTTGGGTTGATGGGCCGGATTTGGACATTCTTCAACAAGTCTTCTCTAGTTATGACGAGTACAGTGCAAAGAAAACTTCGCATGCATAATTGATAATCTCATGCATGGATGGATTTCTTCTCTTCTCCACGTGCAGGACTGGAAATATTAGAGGCGCATGGCTATCTTTTCTCTTCTATCTTCTTCTCTCTAGTTTAACTAAATGATCAGGATGGGAACTAGAGATCAAATTGATCTAAGTTTCCAAGAAGACTTTAATTCCTAAAAAGGTGGATCGACTTAAGATAGAAAGGACTTTGGATTTTTGTACATCTATAAATACCCATGGGGTATCATATTGTAAGGGTCGGCTAATAAGAATAAAATTGGCCACCTGATATTAGGAGATAGAATTTTATAGCTTTACAGAGATACTTTGTTATGATTTAGTTACAGTTGAATACAATTACAGGTTTTTATTGCAATATGGTGTTAGAACTGATTTTATTTGATAAGGTTAACGAATTATAGTCTATTTGTATGCCAGTGATTGTGTTGAAGCATAAGTGTTTCTTATGTGATGAAAGTCATTAGAAGAAACCAGATTTAAAGATTATTTCATTAAATTATCTATGGATTAAATTATTGAAAGTCTATTGATCTATGATCTTGGCAACGAATGAGAAGTTTTGTTCTTTTTAATCTTTGAATTTTTATGATGTGTGGTTGTGATAGTTAAATTAAGCACCATAGATGTATGCAATAGTATGGATTGTTTCTGTAAATTGCATCATGTTATGGTTTTCTTGAGATAGTGGAAGAACATTCATTGTTGAAGATATATGTCTGGATATTAGATAAATTTCATATATGTTTTATTGATGTATGCCTTGATCTATCTTTTTCTTTTATTTAAAACCCTCTTTTCATTAAGAACATTCCAATGAATCAGTCATTGCTTGCATTCCTTGTTACTAGCACAGGCCCCTTGAATATTATAGTTGCATGGACCAATTGAGTGACACTAAAAAGTTGAGAACCAACTACCAGGACCTTGGGAGTTAGGCTACTATATGTTGTCTTTCTTTTTCAGGAGAAATAGAGTAGAAATATTCTATTTAAACGTTGTTTGTTTCATTTCACCATTAACAAATCTAGCGCTAGAAGGAGCGCTTGAAGGAACAAGTTGGCTCGCATTGTGTCATTCTCACCAGAGAAATACGAGAGGATTCTCAGATCCTCCACTGATCCTGAACCATTACAAGAACTCCAAACCCCAGTTAGACCTAGACCCCATGCTCGTAGAATATTGATACCTACATTGCCACCATTGCTTACTCCACCTGGATTTCAACCAAATCCACCTACACCACCACCAGTGCAACCTACATCACCACTGGTTAGGCCTGTGTCACCACCAATTCGGCCTATATCACCATCACCTGCTCAACCAATCCTACCCATGGCTTGCTTTGTGAATAATCCCTCTCTGTTAGGAACTATTCCAGGGGGAATCCATGATCTACCAAAGAACCCAAAAAAATTTTGTCCTAAGTACATGCATGGTGAATCAAGAAGTGTTGAGAAGCATATACAAGCATTCAAAGATGCTTGTACTTGTGCTCAATTTGCTCATCAGGACATGGTATGTAGATTGTTTCCTTATTGTTTAGGGGACATGGCGTATAACTAGTATCTAAACCTACCACGGGGATCTATTATGGGTTGGATAGATTTAGAAAATGCATTCATTAATCAATTTCGGGTTTATGTGGACCTTGCCATCTTGTATCACTAGTTTTCCACCATAACAAAGGAACATCATGAGCCATTGCCTCTATTCAACACTAGATTCCAAAGGATGTATCATAGGCTACAAGATCCTTAATTAGTGGCTGAAAATATGGCCATATAAGCATATTTAAGAGTTGTTGATCCCTTGATTGGCCTATTCTTGTAGAGAACTTATCAGGCCAATGAGATTGACTCTTTGTCTAAGGTGTATCATCTAGCTATCAAATTGCAACAACAGATAAGTCTGCAATTAGGAGGTTTATGAGCAGCTCTTCCTCCCATGAATTATCAGGTGCCTAACCCACCATTGTACAACACTATCCCAGGGATGTCTTATTCCCAATACAGACCGGTGTTTGAGTTACAAGCCCCACCTACTATGCCCTTTTTTGGCAATAGCATGCAAGATTCCTCCCAACAACCTCAAAATCAATAGCAAAAAGCAGGAGGATCAACCCACGTTCATTCCCCATCCATAGTGCAGAATGTACAAAATGAACAAACTGTTCAACTTACCAGTGAGTTAGAAACTCTCAAAAAGACTCTATCTCAGATGTCAAATGATGTGGCACAGCTTAGGAAAAACCCTCCCCACCACCAAAATCAGAATTATCAGAACCAAGGAGGTTACAACAACTAGGGAAATTACTCCAATCAAAATGGGAATCAGAACACCAATTGGAACTTCCAGAATCAGAACTCCTCTAATCAAAATTACCAAAATCAGAAAAGAGGATATAACCAGAGGTTCAACAACAACAATAGGTAGTGGAATATTGGACCTAACAATGGGGGATTTCCTCATAATTATCAATTAGGTGAGGAGAGATCACATACTGCTAATGTGGCTGACCTTAATTTCATGACTAATTGGTGTAGGCTACACGATACTACAGCGCATTCTGAGGTTAATTGCCCAGAAATGGAAAAAATTGTAAAGATTGCTAAAACTGATACCCATCCTCCAGTAGGAAACTCTAATTAGGATAATGGGCCAGTAAGTACTGCTATGACTTATGAGACTATTGAAGAGAAATACCAATTTCTCATGCAAGGAGATAATGAGCCAGAGGAAGATGTATATGATGCCCAAGCTTTTCAGCCCAAAGGTGGTCATTTTCTGAGAAATCAGAATAAGGGTCCATTTACTACATCTGCACCCCCAAACAACATGGTCCCACCCAACCAAAATGCATATAATAACCCACCGCTGCCAAAGGGACCTTCTAGCTCTCAGAATAGAGGCAATTCGTCTCCTTTTCCTAAATATCAAGTGAGGAATGATTTAGAATTTGATTTTATTGCAGAACTACAGAGACAGAAGACATCATTTTCATTCTTTGACATCATGAAGTGGTGCCCAGCTCAACTTGAGGTGGTATTGAAGGCTCTGGAGGAGGCAGACCGCTTAAAGGGAAAAGGTAAAGTGACTTCAACAAAGGAAACAAATGCAGCCATCTATAAAGGTAAGACCAATACCCCACCTTTCCTTTTAAGTTTAAGAATTTTTGGAAAGAATTTGCATAATTTTTTATTGGACTCTGGAGCATTGGGTAATGTTATTCCCTTTTCAATATGCAAGAAATTAGGATTAATTCCTATCCCGACCAATAAGAAAGTCATCCAGTTAGATAAAACTGAAGTCAATTTTGTAGAAGAACTAAAGAACATGCATTTACAGGTTGGATCAAATCCAAGGATCCAGACCTACATAGATATCCAAGTGGCTGACATCCCAGAGACATATGGTATGCTTTTAAGTTGGGAGCTAATGAAGAGTATTGGGGGATATTTTTCCTTGGATTTCTCTCACATGTGGCTACCCTGGAAGGGGGTACCAACACAGATAAGGATTGAAAGTGAACCAAGACTCAAGCATATGATTACAGAATATGATGCTTCAAATGAAGTAGCATATTTTGAGACTGAGATAGGAGTTTACAAGAAAGAGGAAGTCCTTACATTCTCTGTATTCAATCTTGAGGATATATTGCCCCTAGAACATAGTGACCCAATGATCTGCATCAACCAACAAGTTCTAATAAGAAAATTGCAACAAGATAGGCTGGTATTAGGAGAAGAAACTGATTTGAGTAGTTTTTTAATGCCTAATTGGTGTAGGATTCATTATCATAATCATTCGGAGTTAACATGCCAATCATGTCTAAAATTCAAGGAGAAATTGAGGTGTCTCAGTTCCTTTTCAATACACCTACCCCAGATACTCTACTAATGCCCAAGGCATTGATGAAAGATGAATCGGATTGCAATTTAACCCAAGAATTCATTTAGGAAGTGATTTTTTAGCAAGTTGAAAACATAGAAAAGCCTTCAAATGAGTATGGCCCCAAGTCAATCTCTGAGGACCAGCAAAAGTCTGAGCCACCACACATCCCAAGTGAGTTATCTCCCGTTATCCCTAAAAAGAAAGAACTTTCAGCCAAAGACCAGTTGTGGACTCTTAAATTTGATAGTTCCAAATCCAAAGTAGGAAGTGGAGCAGGGATTGAACTAACCAACCCGAAAGGGAAGACTTACTTTGCTTCTTATAGATTGCAGTTTGGTTGCACAAACAACGTGGCTGAGTATGAAGCACTTGCTCGAGGACTTATGTTTTCTCATAAAAAGAAGGTTACTGCTCTCACAGTTATGGGGGATTCTGAAGTGATTGTAAAACAGGTACATAGCCAGTATACGTGTCATAACAAAAGATTGGTTGCGTACAGAAACAGAGTCTGGAACTTAATTGAAGATTTCGATGCTTTTGGGATTACTCTGATCCCTAGAGAAGCTAATCAAATTGCAGATGCTCTTGTTGTTGCTGCTAGCACTTTGGAACCCATGCAAGATTCTAATCTGAAGACATTTTCAATTGAATTAATTTCAGTCCCAGTTGTTCTTAATAATGTCCGACATTTTCAGGTATTTGATGATGATCAGCATATATTGGTCTTTTTGGCAAGTTCTAATGTTTTTGAAGGGCAGATAATAGATGAATCTGAAAGAGATCAGGGAGATTGGGATCCTGAGAAGGATAGTGAAGAAGGGATATTGGATTTGAAAAGTAATAGCATTCTAAAAGGGATGGTTGCTTTGGAGATAATATTTGACTCAGACCCACAGGCTCGTCAAAGGGTGCCTACAGAGAGTGATGGAGTGAAATATGAATTTGTTAATTTGACTCACTCAAGCCCTGAAAGGAATGTTCTTATAGGAAAGACTTATCCTTAGGAAATTAAGGACAAGATAGTTAAATTTTTGGAGCAGAACATTGAAGCCATTGCTTGGAGTTATGATGATCTAAAAAAAATTGACACTTCGGTGATCACTCATACCATACCTCTCAAGCCAGAAGCCAAGCCTTTTCATCAAAAGCAATGCTCGTTAAATGCTTTAATTGAGCCCTTGATTCAGAAAGAGGTGCAAAAGCTCTTATCTACAAGAATAATCTTTCCGGTTAGACATTCTACCTAGGTGGAAAATTTATTTCTTATATGCAAAAAGAATGGTGAAATCAGATTATGTGTTGATTTCAGGAATCTAAACAAAGCCTCTGAGAAATATAATTATCCTTTGCCTTCTCTTGATGAAGTATTACAAAAGGTTAATGGGTCTCAGATGATGTCATTCTTGGATGGTTATTCTAGGTAAAATCAGGTCCTTGTCAGTCATGAGGATAGGATGAAGACCGCTTTCACCACCAAATCAGGCACATTTGCCTACAGGAGGATGCCTTTCGATCTTATCAATGTTGGAGCTACCTTTCAACGGGAAATGGATGTAGCTTTCAAAGATCTGATAGGAAAGTGTATAATCATTTATGTGGATGATTTAACCATCTTCTCCAAGAATAGAGAAGACCATGTTGTTGTTCTGGAAAAAGGTTCTCAAGAAATGTATAAGCTATGGTGTCTCTCTTAATCCGAAGAAGTGTGTGTTTGGAGTATCTGAAGGGAAACTCTTAGGTCACATCATATCAAAGGATGGGATATCTATAGATCCCGATCGAGTGGAGGCTATCTTGAAATTGACAAGGCCAGGTAGCAAGAAAGAAATGAGATCCTTCTTTGGGAGGATCAATTTTGTTAGAAAATTTATAATAGGGTTTGCAAAAATCATCAAACCTCTTAATGAAATGATGAAGAAAGACACAAAGATTGAGTGGAGTAATGAGGCTAAATCTGCTTTCTCACAGATTAAACAGTCTATATCTAAGGCGCCTGTTTTGATAAGCCCAGATTATCTAAAACCTTTTTATATCTATTATTTTTCTTTTGATCATTCATGTGCAGTTGTGTTAACACAACGAAGAGGAGAGGGAGAGGAAAGACCTATTGCCTTCATGAGCTATCCATTTAAGAATGTAGAAGTGAGATACCCACCACTGGAGAAACAAGCCTTCGCATTGGTACAAGCAGTAAACAAGTTCAGGCATTACATTCTTCGAAGTCAAGTAATGGCCATAGTTCCAGATCTAGTTGTGAAGTCTCTTTTGATGCAAAGTGAGTTGGGAGAGTGAAGAGGAAAGTGGATGGCAATTCTACAAGAATTTGACTTGGAGATTCACTCGATGAAACTCGTTCGAGGGAAAGGTTTATCAAAAGAAATGGCAGATGTGGACAAAAACATCACCTATTAGCAATATACTATCTAATCATTTACCAAGGATCCCTGGTATACAGGTTTGATTTTCTTCCTCCTCAATAACATATGTCTAGAAGGAATGAATGCTACTCAAAGGAGAGCATTGAGGATGAAGAGTGCTCATTAAATGCTTAAAGGGGGATCCATCTATAGAAATAATTTTCAAGGGATTTACCTACGCTGTTTGGATCAGCAAGAGGCCAAGCATGCCATTTCTGAGTTTCATGGAAGGCATGGAACAGGGCATGGATCTATGGATGCTTTGGCCCATCAGATTCTTAGATCAGGTTATTATTGGCCTTATGTATTTCGGGATGCACATCAACATGTCAAAACTTGTCATGTATGTCAAAATTTTGCACTCAGGGAAAGAAATCATGCAATGCCTTTGCAACCAGTGTATGAGGTAAGGTCATTTGCTCAATGGGCACTAGATTTTGCAGGTGTTATTAATCCTAATTCTTTTGCAGGTCATAAATTCATCTTGACTGCAACTGACTACTGCACACGCTGGACTCAGACTCAGCCCTGCAAAAATAGCACCACGGAGGTGGTGATCAAATTTTTGACTAAGAACATCACAACCAGGTTTGGAGTTCCATTTGCTCTGGTATGTGATAATGGCCCTGCTTTTTCTTCTGCTAAATTCATTCAATGGGCATATGAATATAAAATTATTTTGAAGTATTCATCCAATTACTACCCTCAGGGAAATGGAGTGGTTGAGTCCACAAATAAAAACCTATTAGAAGTAATAAGAAAGTTGTTAGAGAACAATCCTAGGGACTGGCACACCCAATTGAGATTTTCCCTCTGGGCAGATCGAATCCGAATCAAAGCAGCCCTAGGAAATTCACCTTTTAAGTTATTCTATGGCCAAGACCCAATCTTCTTGATCCATTTAAAAATACCTGTTCTTAAGTTTATGTAGGAATTTTACTCCAAGGATGATAGGATCGAGGTTAGATTATTTAATTTGCTTAACATGGAGGAACAAAGAGATGTTGCTTTGCAGCAATTCTCTAAACATCAGGTTGTTGTCAAACGCTGGTTTGACAAAAGAGCTAAGATAAAAGCTTTTAGGATATCAGATCTTCTATTACTATTGGATAAAGCCAAAGAAAAGAAGGGAGATCACCAGAAGTTTGATAGACTTTGGTTAGGTCCTTATCAAGTGGCTGAGATACTAGGCGACAATGCTTTTCATTTGAGTACCTTAACAGGAGAACCTGTTCCATTTCCAGTTAATGGTCAGTTTCTCAAGCACTAATTTGGTTCATGAAAGGTCTAATGTTTTGAAGAGGAATGTATTATACTGTATCATATGAAATTAACTTTAGGTTTTTTTTTTTGGTTCTTTTCTTTCTTTTTGTTTGTCTTGTTTCGTTAGGGATCTTCATTTTTGTTCATCTCAAGACAAGGGGTTGTTATTCAAAGTATGCTACTGGTACTAGGAGAGAAATTGGTTTAGGTATTTTCATCATCATCATTTGAAAAAGGATTTCGTTATGAAACTTATGTCTTATGATTATTCTAATTTTGGTTTGAAAAGTTATTTAAAGATAAAAGATACATTGTGAATATCTCATGAATTATGATAAAAAATCTATCACCAAATTAGAAAAACATATGCCTAAGTAAATGCCTATTTGTTTTAGAGTGGCTCTACCTTTGATTCAAGTGAAAAATCTGATTCCAAGACTATCATGAAATCCATTGTAGTTCTCAACCCATATGTCAGATCCATTGAATCTGAGTATTGAGGAAGGTGCATAAAGATATCCACAAGTAAAGTAAAGGAAAAAAGAGAGAAAGAAAAGGAAAGCTCAATATCAAATGGGTAATCAAGTATCTCTATTGGGGCTATGGATGCCTGGCTGGCAATAGAGCAATGCTTTGTGAGAACTAGAGGTATCTTCGTTGGGGCTATGGACACCTATCTGGTAGCAGAGCAATACCCAGGATTTTATTGCACGATAGTTAAAGGACTCAACCTATGTACCTTGAATCTTAGGTATAGTTGTTCAGGAGTAGAGAAAGTATCTTTAAAGAATGATGCACAATATACGCACACACTTAGATTCAGAAATAGCTCATGAGCACATACATCTGAGATTCTAGCTCAACCTTATCTAATATATAACTGATCTTATTCAAATTAACATGTTTCATAAGCAGAGTAGTTTTTGGGTGACTCAATTTTTCTTGGGTGTCTTGAAAATGGGTAAACCATTTTCCCAGCTGAGTCGCCATTTGTTATGCCTTGCATAACCACCCCATCTTTTTCCTTGGTCAAAATGGGTCCCCCATTTTGGTTTTTGTCCTTGGTTGTTTTTCAAACAATGTTTGGAGTCTTTCTTTTCAACACTTTTTTTTTCTTTGGTTTGTTCTGTCGGAACCGGAACCGGAACCGAATCAGGTTTTGAATCTTGTTTCAAAGATTGATTTTGTTCCCCATCCCGACAATCTTTCTTTTTACCTTTTTTTTTTTGCTTTTATCGGAGCCGAAGCCAGAGTGGAAGTTCAATCCGAAGTTATTCGAAGTTTCCAAATCAAATCTCATTCCGCCTCCACCTCCGCTTTTTGGTCTTTCATTTTAAACTAGGTTTTTTTGGTTAAATTTTCTTGTTTTGATCTTTTTGTTTTATTTTTTCATTTTGTTTCGCTTTCTTTTTGTTGGCGGAACCGGAACCGGAACCGAAACTAAGTTGGAAATTTAAACAAGTTTCTAAATCATTTCTCATCCTGATTCTACTCCCGTTGTTTTTTATCATTCACTTTACTGAAGTCGCACAACAGTAATGTACCAGTTCCTTCTGTAGTTTCAACTCCGCTCTACCAAACTTATGGCATTGATTATAGGTGCCATGCATGCGTGTAACTATGATTTTTTACCTTAATTAGGGATTAACTCAAAGTTATCATCATTATTGAAAGAAATCAAGAGCGAAGTAGAGTTGCAGTGGAGCGTTTGTGCATGTGAATCGATCGAAAGAGAGATAATCGCATGTGGAATTGCTTCAGGGAATTAACCTATTTATTTGTATTCAAGGTAGGGTTTTCTTTTCCCATATTTCATTTTTTATTTTGCGTTTTTTCACTTCTGTTCGCTTCGGATTGTTTGGTTTCATGCGAATTCGTGTTTCTCTGTGAGTTCGTGTATTTTGTTTTGTTACCCTTTTGTTTAAGTTTTCTTGTTTTCGTTTTACTTTTTTGGTTTTGATTCTGGTTTGTTTGTTTTTTAGCACGATCGTTTTCACGTTGTAATCATGACCGCATCATGGTGTTCTAAGTTTTTAAATGTGTAGGCTAGTTAATGTTTTACAGTGCGTAGGGTTTGGTAATTTTTTGTTTTCACTTGGAAATCCTGTTGCGCATCGATCTGTTTAGTTTTGAATGGGGTTAAATTTGTGCCCTAGTTATTTGGAATCGACGGTTTTTTTAGGGTTTTGACGCGTTCTTATTTTAAAAAAATGATGCCCTAAATAGTAAAGTCGCCTCTCGGTCATATGGGGATGGTCGTATTAGGTTGTTTTTAAGCCCCTTTCGTTTTGGTGTAACCTAGTCCTTAAATCATGAATTTATTTATCGAACTGTTAAAATCACCTATGAAATCATTGTTATTTTAGGTGGAAGCGGGATCGGAATCGATTTAGACTTTGAACCGAGTTTTATAACAAGTTTCGATTCCATTTCTATCCCGTTTCTAACTTCGCTTATAGTTAAAAGCAAGCTTTCAAAATAATGATCACCTAGGTAGAAACGAAAACGGAACTGGAACTGAATGTGAAATTAGAAAATCTGAATGAAACCAAATAAGTTTCCCTTCTGGCTTCAATTCTGGTTACCATTCCAGTTCCGACTTCCGTCCCGCTTGTTATTACTATAAGCTCAATGACTATTTTGACTCTGATCCCGGCAGTGTTTTAGAAAAGAGACTATTTAGAATGTTTTCTGCATGGTTCCACCTCCGGTAGATATATGAAGGGTAAGATTTTAAAGTACATTTTGTGATGTTTATTCAAGGATCTAATTAGAGTTTTTGTTGCAGGAAACAAAAGAATGTCAGGAGTATCAGGGGAAGCTTCCCAAAGGAATCGGCCTACAAAAACTTCAAAGGCTACCACTAAACCTAAGAAGATTAAGCCAGAGTAGTTACCTTATACCTTGAGGTATAACCATAGGAGTCTTGTTGTCATTGCAAGCAAGGTGGAATCAGATTAGGTGGATGTAACTAATACTAATTTACGCCCATTCAATTTTGAGGAGCTATACTAGGAAACATTCACTGAGGATGTAATAGGGAGGACCGAAACAATAGTTGAGTCTAGATTGGCTCACATTATTGTATTTCCTTTGTCCATCCAGTGCCCAGAATTAATCATGATAATTGCAGGAGCTTATAATCCGGCTACTAGACAATGCATGGATTCACAGGATAATGTAATTATAGATCTAACTCCTCAAATGTTTCAACATATGTTTAGTGTCCCTGATCCAAAGAACTTGGTACAGTTAAATGAGGCAGATGCTTTAGAGATATATAGCAAACACAAGGAGGCCAACAAAGCTCATTTGAACAATTAGTGGTTGAGAGCATGGAAGAAGTCCCTGACCAAGCTCTCAGATCAACCAAAGAGGGCAGATTTTTACAAAGAGGTATCGGACCTAATAATTATGTTGTCTAGGGTCTTTGGGAAGAGGGATGCATTTCATTTCAAGGAATGGATGTTTCCCTTCATTCAGAAAATATTCAATGGCAAGCAACGGTTTGATTGGCCCATGATTGTCTCGGATACCATTCATGATCAGCTCACAAGAATAAGGGAAACCAAGAGATTTTTCATGACTTCTTATGTTGTTTATGCAGTAGCCAGAGGAGGTATTTTTCCAGGTTTGAACTGAGTGGGGATATTGGAAGAAGCTGATGGACAAAAGAAAGTGTGGCATCACTATGACCAGCTATCCCTACAGGTGTCTGAAACATAGTTTAGAAGGGTTAATGATGCATTCCTATATGTAGTTATTAACCAACTTAATGGAGATGTTGGATACAGATTGAGTCAAGAAGCCATGGAATTTATCACGGAATGGGGATGTCGGTACATCCAATACCCCAAGTTCACATATTTCAGGCTGGCTGGATTTGAGGGTCAGCCCCACTTACTTCCAAGGTGTTGCAGCAATAGGATGGTACTGATGGAGTTTTTCTATCAAGCTTTGGGGGTTAATGCCCAATTTGGGATGAAACACAAAATAGGTTGTCATAAGTTTCCCATGCAATTGGGTGAATACAGCTGCCCACACCTTGTGGGAGCTAAGGTGGTTTGCAGTGAATTAATACATTTGAAGTTGGGCTTGTATACTACCTGAAAGCACTTCAATCCAAAGAAGAAAATGAATACTTTATTGGCTCTGGTCTTTGACAAGCATTTCAACCTGTTAGAGGACTTATAGAGTGATCTGCAAGATGAATATGACCTCAGGAAAAGGAACTATGAGAGGTTTCTTGTTTCACTCATGGTGGAGTTCGGGATCAAAGATGGCATTCCTGATACATTAATAGATGATGGAGTTGTGTTGGATCCATCATATGAGGAATTGAATATTGGCACCAAAAGTTTGGATCCTGTATACTAGGATGGTGAGGAGACCATCGACATCAAGCAAATAGCGAGACCAGTCTTGGATAGAAGTATCCACTAGGCTGTTCTAAGAACTAAAACTCCTCAGGGACCAGCTCCTAAGAAAGGGAAGGGATATAAAATAATCAAGAGGAAATTGCATTCCAAAGAGCCTTTGGATTTCTTCCCTCCTGACATTGAAGAGATTGAACTTGAGGCATCTACTCAAGATTTACCTGGAGTACAAGAAGAGGATTCCCAAACAGGACCTGTGGTTTCAACACCAGCAATAGGTGAGTCATCTTCTCAAGTCCCTCTTACAGAGCAACCAAGTGGAGAGATGCATGAAGGAACTCTTCATGGTATAGTTGAAGCATTTAAGGGAAAAGCAGTAGAGTTGGAGATCCATGATGTTGAAAAGGACTCTAATGAGACCTTATCAGAGAAAGATAAACAAGAAAAGATGCCTCTAGAGGAGGAAATTGAACATATTTTAACAGAGGAAGATCAATGGGCACTGTTTGAGGAAGCAAAGAAGGCTCTGGATGCTCAAGCACATGCAGAGGCAATAGATAAGCAAAAAAAAATTGATGCTAAGGCACAAGTTGATGCCTTACTCCAACAGCAACAAATGGAAGCTAAGCTAAGGGTTGATGAAGTGCAGAAGCAGCAAAGGCAAAAGGAGCGGGAGCTCAAGATCAAAGAAGAGAATGATAAGCTGGAGTTAGTACATAAAATTCATGATCTAGAGGAAGAAAAGGAAAAGCAACGAAGGGAAAGAGAAGTTCTTGTGGCCAAATTGAAGCTGGTTGAAGAGGCCTATAAAAAGAAAGAGGAAGCAGAACATGTGCAAAAAGACAAAGATGTCGAGGAGTTGGCTAAGCAACAAAAGGAAAAGGAAGATGTAGATAGACTTAAGGCATTGGAGGAAGAGAGAAACCGGGAACTTGAGAAGAAAATATTAGAAGAAGAAAAATTGAAGAAGGAAGAAGAAGACAAGAGGATACAAGAACAAAAGGATAAGGAAGAAACTAAAAAGCTAGCACAGAAAAATGTGGAGCAAGAACAACAAGAGGTACAAGGGGTTGATTCTGAACCTAAAGTAAATGTGCCACAACCCTCTACTACTGCTGCTTCTTCTTCAACTATAATGACCACTACTCTAAGTGCTCCAACTTGGTTGAAGTTGGATCTTCAAAAGAGATCAGTGGCACCCTCATAGCCTCTCAATTGGGATGATATGATGAAGGAGATTGAAAAGGAAAGGCCCAAAAAAAAGGCTAAAATCCTACATTCCACTAGACTTACTGAAGTAGGGGAGATTGTTGTTGAATGTGCAATACTGATGGTGGAAAAGGATGTAGGAGACATGCAGCTAACTGATTATCAGTTGGGCATGGTTAACTTGGGGAGACCCACAAGAGATCAACAGATGAACTTGATAGATGTGGTAGCATCATCCACTAAATGAAGAATAATGAAAGATAAGCAAAGAAAGGATGAGCTTAAGGCTCAATTAGATCAATTGCATACTTTCTTAAAGAGTGTTTCTGCTCGAAGGTCATAAAAAATTGCCACCATTGAGACACCAATTTTGGCTTAGCAAGAAGGAGGTGGATGATTTGGTGCAAGTAAAGAGTAAGGCAGAGATGTTAGATAGATGGTTTGATAAATTAAATCAGGAATAAGTGAGGTGCTGGATAGCAGTTTTGAGGTTCACAAGATGACAGAGGAGTTAATAGAGGAGATGAATCAGTATGTCAAAGTATTGGGAGAACAGGAGGAGGAGTACAGAGGATATAGCTAGAAGCTGAAAGAGGTTAATAAATTGCCAAAGTCCGCTCTTCTAGAACAATCAATACTTGAAGAGGACAACAAATATTTCTTGGAAATGACCTCCAGCATACTCCGGTTTAGATCGAACTTTTTATACAAGCATAAAAATGAAGTTCAAGATTCTGTCAAGGCTCTGAATGAACAGTTTGAGGAGTTAGAAGCATTTATTGTTGTTATAGTAAATGTTGATATACCGGTAAAAGAGGGCCTACCTTTGAGCCAAATAAAGGAGAAATGGGATGATAGGTTTAAAGAGGTCATGCAAAAGGGAGATGATGGAGAGGATTTGTTGTTAGATTGGTTAATGGATATTAAAGAAGAGGTTAGGGCAGCTAAAAGGGAGTTGACAAAGCTAAAGGACATGAGAGGTTTTGCTACTGCAAAATTAGAAGGGATCAAGTTTGAAGATAGTTGGGTTGATGGGCCGGATTTGGACATGCTTCAATAAGTCTTCTCCAGTTATGACGAGTACAATGCAGAGCAAACTTCGCATGCATAATTGATAATCCCATGCATACATGGCTTTCTTCTCTTCTCCACGTGCAGGACTGGTAGTCTTAGAGGCGCATGGCTTTCTTTTATCTTCTATCTTCTTCTCTCTAGTTTAACTAAATGATCAGGATGGGAACTAGAGATCAAATTGATCTGAGTTTCCAAGAAGTCTTTAATTCCTAAAAAGGTGGATCGACTTAAGATAGAAAGGACTTCAGATTTTTGTACATCTATAAATACCCATGGGGTATCATATTGTAAGGGTCGGCTAATAAGAATAGAATTGGCTGCTTGATAGTAGGAGATAGAATTTTATAGCTTTACAGAGATACTTTGTTATGATCTAGTTACAGTTGAATACAATTATAGGTTTTTATTCCAATATGGTGTTAGAACTGAGTTTATTTGATAAGGTTAACGAATTATAGTCTATCTGTATGCCAGTGATTGTGTTGAAGCATAAGTTTTTCTTATGTGATGAAAGTCATTAGAAGAAACCAGATTTAAAGGTTATTTCTTTAAATTATCTATGGATTAAATTATTGAAAGTTTGTTGATCTATGATCTTGGCAACGAATGAGAAGTTTTTTTCTTTTTAATCTTTGAAGTTTTATGATGTGTGGTTGTGATAGTTAAATTAAGCACCATAGATGTATGCAATAGTATGGATTGTTTCTGTAAATTGCATCATGTTATGGTTTTTTTGAAATAGTGGAAGAACATTCGTTGTTGAAGATATATGTCTGGATATTAGATAAATTTCATTCATGTTTTACTGATGTACGCCTTGATCTATCTTTTTCTTTTATTTAAAGCCCTCTTTTCGTTAAGAAAATTCCAATGAATCGGTCATTTCTTGCATTCCTTGTTACCAGCACAAGCCCCTTGAATATTATAGTTGCATGGACCAATTGAGTGACACTAGACAATTGAGAACTAGCTACCAGGACCTTGGGAGTTAGGCTACTATATGATATCTTTCTTTTTCATGAGAAATAGAGTAGAAATATTTTTTTTAAATGTTGTTTGTGTCATTTTCACCATCAACACTATGGTTCAAAGGATGGTAAAAAAACTAGCTTTGATACCACTATAATATCCTAGACAAAATTTTACAACAAATTTTACTCTTTTTTTGTATTTATTATTTAAATTAAATTTAAATACTTTATCTAGTTCTAATATGAAGCCCAAATTTCTCTTCAATAGTTTATACATTAACCAATGCAATAACCCTAGTAGTTATTTTAGGGAAATAAATTATAGATTCAAATATTCAACTAGAAACTTATGGGAACCCAAATTTTCTTCCATGAATTTACATCATCCTTAATACCTAGATTAACAAATAAAGATAATAAAAAATTACAAGTAAATGTTAAAACCTTATTTTTATATATTAAATGTAATTGAAATACATGTGAAAATTAAAAATTCATGAGGTTGAAAGATTATTGATCAAAAAATATGCTACATAATAGTAGATATAACCACATAAAATGTTATGCATAGCAACCACAAAAAATAAAAAATGGCATAAACCCGATACCATTGAAATTACATTAAATGTGTCTAAAATAAATTAATACATTGTTACAACAATAATAGAAAATGGGAATACAACTCTTAACCCATGAAATTACCTACAAAATGTATAACTTGATGAAGTTGAGATTCTATTGTAAGGAAAGCAAGATGCGGAAACGCCTTCCAAATGCCAATCTAATAGGAGAAATAATGCAGATGGTACTTTTAATATTTCAAATACAATTACAGTTCATTTAAGAAACACATACATAGGAACAAATAGATAAATCCACACTCCATGTAAAGACACTTCGTATTACAATAATTCAATTTACATACAGAGTTCTAGACTTCACTCTCAGGTGTTAATTCACGGTAGCAAACATTTCCCAGATCAACCTCATACCCAGATTCTCAATATAGATTTTGTTCTTGCACACTGTTACATTGCTCATAAGCATACAATGCACAACATTGACCAGTTGATCAACAAAAATAACCCCATCACATTACAGAGTGATTCAATATATACAATATACAATATACAACCATGGTCATTTCGGTTTCTGAACATCATTCGTTTCAATTGTACACTAACTGTTACAAGAACGTAACTGTTATGGCTGCATTGAACTCATTTCGAAATCCTCATAACTTTCCAAGTAATCATCATTTAATCAATCAATAGTCTCTAGTTAATTATAGATTTCCAACCTAGCACCAATCAGGTCCCACCTAGGTACTCTTCACAAGTTACCGAGTCAACCATCTTACCACTTAACAGCTTGGCATTGGTCGAGTCCACCACGACACATGTTCAAAGCCTACACACCCCGCGAGAGTCACTTGGGACCCACCACAAGAGGGGTGAGGCTATCGGTCACCGTTATATTTAATTTAATCATTGATGATGTCAATCGCTTAGAAAATTCCACTCACTTCACAAGAGTTTGTCGGTCCTCACCACAAAGGAGCATAGAGTAAATGAGCACCATTCGATTAAATTCATTCCAATTTTTTATCAACATCATATTATATCACACTGTTGTAGTCCCCACTACCTCCTTCATTCACCATGATTTATTGAGTTGGCAAATGTCCACTGCTTAGTCAATCTCGTATGAAGTCACTATGTGGCCAGAAATACTAACTTCATAACCTCTACCAAAGGTTAGGAATTTCTCAAAAATCGCGATATGTCGATAACAAAGAAAACCTCAATATTGCGAAGTCGGGAGGTTGTGAAAATTCAAAACTCTACGACATGAGTTCCAAAGTTATGATTTTCAGCAATCCCGCGACATACCAAACAACAAAAGGAAATAAAATGCCAAGTTCAAAACTTCCAAGCCTGCAAGTTGAGGCACATTTTCCAACATGCTCCCAATTGATGAAGACTTACTAGCTTCTCCCAAACTCAAAATTATTTAAATTCATAGGCCCCAAGGCCCATCGAACTGGCACACCACCTATACTTATTTGTGCTCACAAGATTTTTCAATGCATCAGCAATATTCTCCAGAGTATCCACCATTTCAAGATTAACATTTCCATCCTCCACCATATCACGAATGAAATGATACTGAACATCAATGTGCTTCATCCTAGCATGGAAAGTGGGATTTTTTTCCAAACAAATAGCACTCTAACTGTCACAGAAAATGGTAATTTGTCTTGCATTAAACCCAACATCAGAACACAAACATCTAAGCCAAATGGCTTCCTTACACTTGCATGTGTTCTTGCCATATACTCCACCTCAGTAGTAGATAAAGCGACTACAGCCTATCGCTTGCTCATCCAACTAACTGCACCATTGAATAACATGAAGATGTATCCACTGGTGGATCTTCTGCTATCAATTTCCCCTACCCAGTCAAAATCTACATACCCACGAATGTTAAGAGACCTCTATGATCCAATCGAGTTGCCATGATAACATAAATCAAACTCAAAAGTACCCTTCAAATATCTGAAAACTCTTTTCACAACATCCCAATGTGGTCTTCCTAGATTAGCCATAAATCGACTAAGAACTCCCACTACTTGGGCAATGTCTGGCCTAGTACAGACCATTACATACATTAAACTACCAACTACACTTACATAAGGCACATTGGTCATGCCCTCCATCTCAGCAGGAGACTTAGGACAATCTTCAATAGATAGCTTTGTTCCCTACAACACTGGAATGACTAACTGCTTACAATTTTTCATACTAAATCTCTCAAGGACAGAATTAATATACTTGCTCTGGTTGAGCCAAAGCTTTCTACTTCCCCTATTCCTTCTGATTTCCATGCCTAGAATATACCATTTTGGACCTAAATCTTTCATTTCAAACCATGCTGACAACTGAGATTTCAAAACAAAAATCATACCCTTACTATTCCTAAAGAATAACATATCATCCACATATAGGGCAATAATAAGTAAATGATCATTTTCAGTTTTGTAATACACACAATGATCATATTTTGATCTCACAAATCCCAATGGCAACACAAAAGTGTTAAAATTTTGGTACCACATTCTAGGTGATTACTTTAAACCATACAAAGATTTATGTAACTTGCAAACTAGACTTTCCTTACCTTTTTCAACGAAGTGCTTTGGTTGGGACATATAAATTTCTTCTTCCAAATCTCCATGAAGAAACATTGTTTTCACATCCATCTTCTCAACCTCTAAGTCATATGATATTGCAAGTGACAATATAAATCCGATAGATGCTAGCTTAGCTTCAGGAGAGAATATTTCTCCATAATCAATTCCCTCCACCTGGGAATAACCTTTCATGACCAACCTAGCTTTATAATTCTCCACACTGCCACCCAGACCAATTTTCTTCTTAAATACCCATTTATAGCCAATAGGCTTTTGAACTTCACCAAAGGTACCAAATCCTAGCTTTCATTCTTTTTCAACAATGCCATTTCCTCATTCATGGATTCCAATGAAGAATCTAAAATAGACATATTAATAGCATCCTTTATAGTCCTGGGCTCATCAATGCTAGTAATCAAAGCATAGGCACAGTTCAAATCCAATATAGAGAATCCATACCTATCAAGTTGACGCTTTTCATGTGTAGACCTCCTCATAGGCTGAGGCTGAGCTTGTGGTTCTTCTTCCTATTTAGAAATCCTAGAGCTACTAGATCACTCCTCAGTTTTAGGTACACTTTGAATTTTTAGTTCCTCTTTATCTAGAGTTCGGGGAATTTCAACTACACCATTATTATTTTCTTCTTATTTTTTCTTTGACTACAGATCAACTGTAGAAGGTTTCAGCTCCCAAAATATTACACTTCTATTGTACACAAACTTCTCAGTAATAGGATTCCAAAACTTGTATCCTTTCACACCAATGTCGTAGCCAATGAAGATACATTTTATAGCTTTGTTTTCCAACTTAGACATTTTCTCATTTGGAACATAAACATATGCTTCACAGCCAAAGACATGAATATGTCTCAGAGAGGCTTCTTACCATGCCATGCTTCCATAGGTGTTTTGTCAACAAGATTCAAACTAGGTGAATGATTAATCAACAAGTTGTAGCCACAACCTCAACCCAGAACTTCTTCTCCAAACCAACACTACTCAACATACTTCTCGCTCTCTCCATTAGCATCCTATTTAACCTCTCAACAACTCCATTTTTTTGTGGAGTATAAGGTGTAGTTTTATGCCTTTTAATTCCATGGTCTTTACAATACCTTTCGAAATCTGCAGAACAGAACTCACCACCATTATCCGTCCTTAAACATTTAATTTTTCTTCCAGTTTGATTTTCAACCAAGTTCCTAAACTCTTTAAATGGATTTAACACTTCTGATTTACTTTTAAGAAAGTATACAAACGCCCTTCTCGAATAATCATCAATAAAAGAAACATAATATTTAGACTTTGATAACGAAGGAACATTTACTAGACCAAATACATCAGAGTGAACATAGTCTAGTACACCAGAAGACTTATGAGGACTAGAGTAAAAAGAAACATGGTGTTGCTTTCCATAAACATAATGTTAGCAAAAATTGAGCTCAAGGTTACAATCATCAAGCCCTTCTACTAGGATTTTAAGCCTTTTTCTCCTATGTGACCAAGTCTATGATGCCACAACATGGTTTTCTCTGCTAGGAGTTTCACCTCAAATAGTTTTCACCCAGAGGAACTTTGTTCTCCTTCTCTACAGGAGCATCCTTTTCAGACTTTATAGAGACACTATTACATTGAACATCTTGTGCATCCAACTTATACAGAGTGCCAATACATGCACCCCTAGCCAGCACCATCGAGCCTCTAGTCATCTTACAGCCACCACTCAAGAATGTAACGTGCACGCCAACATCATTAAGATTACTAACAGAAAGAAAATTTTGAGCCAAACCTAGTATGTGCATTACACCATCAATTCTTTTTATTCTTTCGTTAGGGAGTTGAATTTTGATGCATCCTCGACCAACGATTTCCAAAGATGAATCACTTGCTAGGTACACCTTTCCACCAACATACTTTTCATACTTCATGAAACAATCTCTATGAGATGTCATGTGAAAGGATGTACCTAAGTCAATCAACCAGACATCATTTGATGCCTGAGTTGCCAAGGCTGCAACGAAGGCATCTGCATCGCTCTTAGAAGAATCATTATCTAAAGATTTATTCTTCTTCTTTTTCTCCTCTTTACAATCTTTCTAGATGTGACTAGTTTTCCCATAATTCCAACATTTCACCTTGGACTTCTTGCTAGGAGACTTATATTTTCCCTCAGATTTGGATTTAGACTTCATGTCTTTCTTCTTACCTCTTTCCTTTGATCTACCCCAAATAGCAAGAGCCTCCTTAGCTATCTCAAAATATTTCCTTCGCATTTCTTCTGACAATAATGAAGCAACCACATCTTCCATTTTAAAGGTGGTTGTTGTAATTCCAATAGACATTACCAAATGATCCCATGTATTAGGTAAGGAGCATAACAGAAGCATACAGCAATCCTCCTCCTCTATCTTCACACCCATAGAGGCCAACTGAGCAACAATCATATTAAATGAATTCGGATGGTTTGCCACATATGCTCCTTCTTCCATCTTCAAGGAGTATAACTTCTTCCTCAGGAATAACTTATTCACCATATACCTGCACTGATAAATATCACCAATCTTATTCCATAAAGAATGTGTAGTCTTCTCCTCATGGATGATCGAGAGTATAGAATTGGCTAGACAAATTCTTATCAACCCTCTAGATTTTCTATCTGCAAGGTCCCAATATTCTTGTTTCATGCTTGATGGTTTTTTCCTCATAATAGAAACCCAAAGATATCTATCTACCAACAAGTCTTCCATTTTGAGTTTCCACAACTCAATTTTTTTGCCATTGAACTTTTCAATTTCTATTCTTCCTGATGTGCTTGCCATCTCAACTTGTGATCAAGACAACCAGTTTTCTCTATAAGACTCCCACTGGACAAGACTAGCACAAAAAACCTGACTCACCCACAAGGATAACACAACTGGCTAGGCTCTGATACCACTTGTAAGGAAAGAAAGATGTGGAAATGCCTTCTTACTGTCAATCTAATAGGAGAAATAATGCAAATGGTACTTTTAATCTTTCAAATACAATTACAGTTCATTTAAGAAACACATACACAAGAACAAATAGATAAACCCACACATAGAATTAAACACCAAATTTGTGTGGGAAAACCCTTACGAAATAAAAACCCACACACCAAGTAAAGCCACTTTGTATTACAGTAACTCAATTTACATACAGAGTTCCAGACTTCACTCTCATGTGTTAATTCATAGCAGCAAACATTTCCCAGATCAACCTCGTACCCAAATTCTCAGTACAAATTGTATTCTTGCACACTGTTACAATTCTTGCAATCATACAATATAGAATATTAACCAATTGATCAACAACAAAAAAACCCATCACATTACAAAGTGATTCAATATATAAAATATACAATATACTGTTGAGAAATTGTGTCTCAACTTCCAGCTTGAAGCCCCTATTTTAATGACTTGGAAAATTTTGGTGTTTCTGCAGTTTACCGCCACACCGCGCCTGACTTATTTCTACCCCTGGGGGTACCACGATGAAATCCCTGACGGTTACCTCGCTACCGCTCGCGGTCTGTTCCTTGGCTGTGGTGACTGCGGCTGGCTTTTGTTCGGCCTATCTTGTCAGTCACCACCATACCACAGGCGGTTAAGTCCTTGACCATAGTGGCCGCGGTGAGACCACCTACGGTCAGGTCCAGTAGTTACCACCATACCACGGGCAGTGGTTCCACTCGCCGCATTGGCTGCGGTGAGACCGTATGTGGTCGGGTCCAGTGGTTACCGCCATATCGTGGGCGGTGGGTCCACTCACCGTGGTGGCCGCAGTGAGACCGCCTGCAGTCTGCTAGGATGGCTACTGCCATATCGCGGTTAGACCTTGATTGGGTTGTGGTACCGCGGGTATGGTCGATGTGAGCTCGGACGAGCTCACCGCCATACCGGGAGCTGGTCGAACGAGCTCGGGACCAGTTTGACTGAGTTTGACTCAGAGTCAAAGAGAGGTAGTCAAATGGGATGCAGAAACATGGATTAGTGTCAGAGCGATAATTATCTAAAGGCCAAAGTCATAACAGCAGTTATTACAGGTTGACTCAAGGTGGCGAACAAGACCCGATTTGGGTAAAGAAGTTAATGCCTGAGTGGCTCAATCCAGGGATATCGACATGGGAAGATCAATTGCATTATTGGATCAGAGATTGATGTACCTAGTGATCGGCGATTGATTGATAACAATTGAATGCAACGTGATAGGCTGTCGTTAGGTCCTACTACTTTAGAATAATTGAATGTCAATTAGTCGACCGGGCAGTGTCCAAGGCAGTTTGTAGAAGGAGAGTATTTGGATAACTCATTTTATATCTTTCTATTTTTCTTTTAAACTACGGAAATCAGTTCTAATCTAAGGCCATTACTATTAAACTAGAGCATAATCTTACTCTAAGAAAAACCAGAATTACTAAATTAAAAAGCATAAGACAACGAATTTAGAAAGCATTACGACTAAACTAGAAACCATGGAAACAAGCAAACTAAATAAATGATATACTACGGAAACATAAAAGTAAGGGAATAGACAATTAAACATCTTTTAAACTACGGAAGATAACTTATACAAATTAAAAACAATGGTGCTCCGAAACTACAGACTCGACTCTTCAACAACTTAGTTACTTCCTATTGAATAGTAATTTACCTTTAACAAAGAAAATAACTTAACAATAAAATACTTATCTATCTAAGCTAACTTCCCTCGAGTGGCCAGCTCGCGGGTTAACACTTCGTCTTTAAATCACATAAGCTACAGGTTCTCAAGTCTTTTAATTACAAACAGTCATCATCATTCGAAATTCAACAGTTTACCAATAGATGGGAATCAATAACTCATTTCAATAGTGTTTTGAAAAACCATGTGAACAGCATAACGATACTTCCTCTGTCTTATTTATCACTTGTGAAATTACATTCTTATAGATAACTTTTTAACTAAATCCTAAATTTAAGATGGCGTGGATAGCCATTGAAAAAGTTTTCCTCAACTTAAAACTAGCTTTGATGTCTTTAAAGCTCATAAACATATGGAAGGCTCGAGAAGAGCCATAAAGTTTTTCAACAACAGAAATTTAAAGAACATAAACTACATCTTCGGTGCATCATCCAGGCATCTAGGAGTGGGCTTGCAGCATTACTCTTGAGGCACGTGTTGGATAAACTTCTATAAAAGTTGCATGATGACCTATTATTCCCTACAAAAATGCTCAAGTCAACCCATTAAACCCATTTTGGTAAATTTTCTCAATTGATCAAAAGAAAGAAAGAAAGCATAATTTTCCTTAAAATAAGAAATTACTTCTCATAAAGTTTAATAAATTGGCACAGGCTTAGGATTGAGTTAACAAAAGTAAGCTTTCCAAATTTTATTATGATGAGGTTATTTTCACCTCATCATTTCCTCCCCTACCTAATTTCTGGCAGGTCCTCCTGCTCCATAGTTAAACCCCTGAGTCCTATTCCATTCCTCATAAAGAGTACTGAGATCATGTGTCTCCCTAGCTGATGCATCGAAAGCTTTGAGGTTATGAATGAACCCTCTGTGAAACATCACACTCTCCCTCCATTCATTAAAAAGTCTGTCATTCTGATCTATGGAAATATTGAAGGCTGGGGGTGGATTGAGTAGCAAGGGAGGTCTGTATTTCATTCCTATCCATTTTGTCCTCAGATTCTTTAGGATTTTAACTAAGGCATCTGCCCTTCTAAATGACCACCTGATATTTAGAGGGGAAATAACCTCTCTTTTCTTTAAGTAAGCTGGTAGAGGGGTGAATCTTTCTTCGCAAGCATGCCATGCTTTTCCTATCAACTTTTGTCCATTTTCCATGAAATTATCATAACACAGCTTGAGGCTATTGTCATACCTTTCCTTCATCTTATCATTAACCAGGAGAGACAAAAATGTAGCTTTGAATCCATCAGGCCTTGAATTTGGGGACCTTATTTGGAGACCCACTGTTCTCTCTGCCTGTGCAAACTCTTTTGTCTGATCCTTCCAATGAATTTGATTCCTCATGGTGGAGAGAAATGCTCTCAGTTCGACCTCTCCAACAAACAAGTTGATAAAGAAATCTATATGATTTTCTAATAACAAGTCATGCAGAAATAATTCACAAATTAAATCTTGGTCTTCAGAAGTTGATTCTACAAATATTTTAACAAACTCTTTATCATTAGGCTCTTAGGGTTGATCATTATAGATCCTAAAAAATTTTCATCTTAGCCATTGTTCATTCAAAAACATAAAGTAAACTCTTGATGGTCTTCTACAATTCAGTAAACAGTCCACTAGTTGACATGCATCTTGCTTCCCCCTGTAGGCCTTGTGAAATGACTCCTTCAGGAGCACCAGTTCCTTCTTTAGCCTGTAATTTTTAATTTGGACATTCCTGAGGAAGTAACACTTTTCCATCCATTTCATTAGCAGAGGTGGAATACGGACGTGGAACCAGTCAGTTAAAACTGGCTCAGTTTGAATTTCTTTTGACTCCATTTGAGGTTTTACATTGCATTCCTTCAAGTCCTGCTCTAGTTCAACTACCCTGCTGATGGAAGCGTTCAACTCTTCAGTTTTTATTTTGTTGTCCTCCTTGAAAGCTGTGAGCATGAGCACAAAATTTTGCTTTATTTTTTCCATCTCTGCATCTTTGTTTACAATGTCAACACTATACATTTTATGTTTTTGATTCTGTTCTTGCATCTGCTCTTGTAGCTTATAGATTATTGAGTCCTTTTCCTGCAATTGAAGCTTCAAGCCCTTGATTTCTTGATCTCTTTTATTTATTATTGCAATTTGCAAAGCCGATTCTTCTTTCTGCAATTCTATAAGTTTGTTAATTTTAAACAATTGTCTTTGTAAATCATCAATTTCTACTTTACACTTTTCCAATTCAGCAATGACACTACTTGTTTCAACTGTTCCAACAATTTTATTCACAATGGGTGATAAATTTTCTGGCACATCGCCATCCCCCTCAGGTTCTCTTCCCTGAATTTCATCATTGAAGATTTCCTCCACATGTGCAGAGTGGAAAGGAAACTCTTCTCTTGAATCTTGTTTATTTAGGGGTACCTCCTCTTCACTGGCAAGCTCTAAAATTTCTATGGGCTCAGGTGGTCGCTTAGGCTTTTTCTTTCGTGAACTTCCCTCCTTACCCTATATTGGGGTTTTAGAGAATTCAAAAGCTAACCGCTTACTCCTTCTGATTGGAGGCAATTCTTGGAAAATGATGGGTGTTCTATTTTTCCCCTTTTTCTTCTTTCTGGGTTTACTTGTGTTAGAATAAATAATATCAACCTGTTCTGGCAGGTCGGGGGTTTTGAATTCATCCCCGAAGAAGGTTGGAAAATCCTCACCAGGAGTGGTGGGATTAAGAGCTTACGGAGCTAGAGAGCCCTTAGGGGAAATTGCTCCGGATGGAGGAATAACCTGATGGGATGGTTCCCCTAATTCTATGGTTCTTGCTATTACTGGCGTCTCCATTTTCTTTAAAAACTTCTCCCATTTTCCATCCGATTTCTTATAGAAATGGTACTTGCAAATTAGTTGAATTAACCCATGATGTTTCAAAGGCCCGGTCCCTATTTTATACCTTTCTATGGAAGTGTTTAAGGAATCATACAAGAATTCAGGCATGATAACCCTAAGAGCTAGGTCCTCCTTCCCATGACGTAAATGGGTCAACATGCGAAAGGCAGGTCCTACAACTATAGCTAGCTGAACCTCACAAGTAAAATACTTTATAATCCATGCAACTGCAATGCCCCATGGTTCTAATATGGAGGTTCTCTGGAACCCTTTATTTTGTCCCCTGGTACTTATTACTAGCATTGGGTGTGGGTCTCCCTCTCTAACAAATAATTCAGATAATTTATGGTACGTAATTTGAGAGGTTTCCTTTATTTTTATGCCTGAATTCTCTAAACGAGATAAGCGGGAAATAATTTTGGAACCTACCTTGAAATGCTTCCCATGAAGTACCACCTCGCCATTAGTGTAGTTCTCAGCAAAAGAGCTTATCAGATTTTCATTATAGCCCTCAAATTTTCTGATGAAGTTTAACCACCCTACTTCTTCGAACAACCTGGAGATATTGCTCAATCCCAACAATTTTTCTGTTGAATCTGGCTCTACCTTTCTTGTACCACACTCTGCAAAAGATTTTTAAGTCTGGCACAAAGCTTTTACATAGGTTTTTGAAAATATTTCCTCTGAAATCACTTATTTATCTTATTTGCAGCTTACTCTTCAATAATTTCCACTCTGCATGGAGGCATGCGAAAGGCTTTGTTGTACAAGTAGTTGATCGCCCAATGGCACAAATTGCTAAATTGGGAGTGAAGTTTGTGCCAATTAATTATTCTTTATTTGAAAATAATTACCTACTTAAAGCAAAAATTAATACTTACTTGCGTTCTATGATCGTTCGAAGATCTTATACCTTACAAATTTGACAGGATGACGTGAAGGTATTGGCTGAGGTGACGACGGAGTTATTATGATATGGGTGTGGAATTTTACTGGGGACGGAGCTACCAATGAGGAGTATGGAATTAGGTGGCTTACTTATGATTAAATCAAAAATAGAAAGACATATGTATGGGATATTCTGGCGGAAGAATCGCGAAAATTTGAAAATTTTGAAAAAAGTGGAAGAAAACAAGCGAACAAGTTCAGGAGCATGTAATTTACTAACGTGCTCAAAATGAGTGCATAAGTTCTGAAGCATCGGTGTGAGGTGCGACCAAAACAAAAATGAAATGGAGGTTTCAGAGCATCATCGAAAGATGCAACTGGAGCAGCAATGGAATGAAAGGTTTTGGAGCATCGCTGAAAGATGTCGTCGGAGCAGCAACGGAATGAAGGGTTCCGGAGCATCGCTGAAAGATGCAGCCGGAGCAGCAATGGAATGAAGGGTTTCGGAGCATCGCTGAAAGATGCAGCCGGAGCAGCAACGGAATGAAGGGTTCCAGAGCATCGTTGAAAGATGCAGCCAGAGTAGCAATAGAATGAAGGGTTTCGGAGCATCGTTGAAAGATGTAGCCGGAGCAGCAACGGAATGAAAGGTTTCGAAGCATACTGAAAGATGTAGCCGGAGTAGCAACGGAATAAAAGGTTCTAGAGCATCGCTGAAAGATGTAATTGAAGTAGCAATGAAATGAAGGGTGGAGTGACATGTAAAATAAAGGTTTCGGAGCATCATTGAAAGATGCAACCGGAGCAGCAATGGAATGAAAGGTTTTGGAGCATCGCTGAAAGATGCAGCCGGAGCAGCAACGGAATGAAGGGTGGAGTGACATGGAAAAGAAAAGAATTTTTGAACTTCATGAGCTTTGAACCTTAGTGCAGAACATCTCTTCGACATGATGAGATTTATACAAGTTTCGAAGCATCGGGCTTGAAAACGTCAAGTTTCGGAGCATCGGTATTGGCATCATAATGTTCTAGAGCATCTTTGGAGGGTATGCCGGAAGTTATTTTCCGCTTTTTGAGAAGTCCTGCAAAATAAAATAAGAAAAATTAGCTAATTCCAAAAATGAAGAAAGATTTAATGAAGGAACATATCTCAGCATACATGTCCATTTATTGCCCATTTTCAAATTATTATCATTTTTTATTTTTTTATTTTTATTTTTATTTTTTATTTTTTTGAACAGCATAGCATTGTTACCAGATAGACTCTACCTTGGTAGAGTCAACACATTGGACCTCTCCCTGTATTTCCACCATCCTTGTAAAGTCTTCCCTGTTGACTAGCTTATGGTAGACACATAAGCGATGACCATTAACAAAAAGAGTTCGCGTGTCACCATCGATTGGTTTTAACCGGACAGTTCCATTTGAAAAGACTTCATCAATTTCATAAGGTCCCAGCCAATGAGTCCTGAGCTTCCCCTTATGATCCTTGTATCTTGAATCAAATAATAGGGCCCAGTCCCCATTATGAAACTCCTTTTCCTTAATATGTTTGTCCTACCACACTTTTCGTTGATGTTGAATTAGTTCAGTTTGATGGATGGCATCTAAACGAAGCTCATCCAATTCATTTAGTTGCATAACTCGTTCAACTTGGGCTCATTTTAAATCTAGAACTAGTTCCATAGCCTTTCGTAGAGTCTGTAGTTCAAACTCAATAGGAAGAAGAGGCTTCTTCCCAAAAATGAGCTTGTAGGGGCTGAATCTAGTTGTAGATTTTCAAGTTGTGTTGTATGCCCATACAGCTTCAGTTAGTTTTCTGGCCCAATCTTTTCTTCCAGAAAAAATTGGTTTTTTTTGAATGTTTTCCAATTCTCTATTAGTTACTTCTACCTGGTCGTTCACTTGAGGGTGGTAAGGGGATGACTTCCTATGGCTTACCTGAAAATGATTGGTAAATGCCAAGAGCACTCGGGACATAAATTGGGGTCCTTGATTAGTTACAATAGTTCGAGGGGCTTCGAATTTAAGGAAGATTTTATTATAAAGGAAGTCTGCAACCTGCTCTTCCCTAGCTATTCTTAAGGCTTGAACTTCAGCCCATTTTGTCAGGTAGTCAGTGAAAAATAGTATATACTCTTTCCCTTGAGAGGAAGGATCTATGGGTCCGATAAAATCTAAACCCCATTTCTCGAATGGTTCAAGCACTACCTATTGCAGCAATGGCATTTCCGAAGAAGTCGTTGGTCTTCCTACCCTCTGACATTCATCACAATGATGAACATAGTTCTTAATGTCTTTGTGCATTGAGGGAAAATAGTATCCGGCGCCTAAGACTTTATGGGAAGTTCTCTTTGCAGAGTAATGTCATCCCGAAGGGTCATCGTGACAGGCCCTTAGAATGTTGTAGGTTTCATTTGCTCTTACACATCTCCTCAAGATCATGTCAGGACCACAATGAAATAGAATTTCATTAATCCACTTGAACGGGGCAATTTCCCTGATTAGACACTTCTTTTGCTTAGTCGTAAATCTAGGAGGTACTTCTGAAGCAGCTAAATAGTTAGCGATATCTGCAAACCAAGGTGATTTTACAAAAAATGCAAACAAATTTTCATCTGGGAAATCATCCTATATAGGAGTTCTGTCATCTTCTTCATGTTTGATTCATAAAATAAAATCTCCTACCACATTATATTTCCCTAGTTTATCAAGAATCGTGGCATTAAACTCCTGAAGGAGCAATAGCCATCTCATAATTTGACCATTAACTACAGGTTTGTTCATTAGGTACTTCATAGCTAAGTGGTCCGTATAAATTGTGACCTTATATCCCGTAATATAATGGAGGAATTTCTTAATAGCGTGAACAACAGCCAGGAATTCCTTTTTTGTTGTTGTATAATTCCTTTCTACACAAGTAAGATTTTTACTGATGAAATATATAGCATACTTTCCCCCGTTCTCATCTTCTTGTCCCAGAACTGCACCGATAGCATCGACAGAAGCATCTGCATAGATATGAAAGGGAATACTCCAGTTTGGCCCTCGCAGAATAGGAGAAGAGACAATATTTTCCTTGATTGCTTTAAATGATTGTTGACACTCAGATGTCCAAACAAACTCCACTTCTTTCTGTAAAAGAGAGAACATAGGAGCTGCAATTTTACTAAAGCCTTCTATGAACCTTTTGTAGTAACCAGCATGTCTAAGAAAACTTCTTACATCTATCTGAGTTTGAGGGATTGTTAACTATTGGATGACTTCAATTTTCTTAGGGTCAACCTTTATTCCCTGAGAGGAAATCTAATGACCCAAGACTATTCCTTGTTCCACCATTATTAAGCATTTCTCATCGCTAAGGGATAGTCTATTTTCCTCACAAACATGTAGAACTCGATCTAAATTTTGAAGAGCTTCATCATATGTTGACCAATAGACTGTAAAATCATCCATGTAGACCTCGACACAGTCATTAATGAGAGTGGAAAATATGGGAAGAACGACTCTCTGGAAGGTCGCTAGAGCGTTGCACAATCCAAAAGGAAGTACTCTATATGCAAATGTGCCCCAAGGGCAAGTAAACATGGTTTTGTCCTGGTCTTCTAGAGCAACCTGTATCTAATTATAACCACTAAATCCATCAAGAAAGAAGAAATACTTCCTCCCAACCAAGTTGTCCAGGACCTGATCAACGAATGGTAAGGGAAAATAATCTCTATAAGTGGCTTTATTGAGTTCTTGATAATCTATGCAGATTCTCCACTTCCCCTTTTTCTTTGGGACTACCACCATAGGTGATACCCATTTCCTATCAGAGATTGGATAAATAAATCTAGCACGAAGGAGTTTCTCAATCTCAATTTTGACCAAATCCTTTAATGCAGGATTGAGTCTCCTCTACGGCTGGAGAACAAGCCTTATACTGATGTCAGTGTAAATGTGATGAGTACAAACACTTGGGTGAATTCCCCTCATGTCTGTATAATCCAAATCAAAAGCTTTATACTTTTGTACCAACACATCAAATAACTTATCCTCCTGAGTTTCTATCAACCAGCTATTGATATTCAAAAAAATTCCTTGTAATAGCATTATCGATTTTGTTCTAGGATGAACCGAGGTTAAAGTATATGTAGGTCGCAATAACGTGTTAAGAGGACAACTATGAGGTACCAGTTGGTGAAACCTTGTGATATCCTCATAGAAATGACTTGTTCTAGGAATCATATTTGCTAAGGGACAAGGCATTCCCATTATAGCATAGTTGTGCTCCATCCCATTTATATCAATTGGTTGCCCAAAGATTCTTGGGGCATCCATCACTTCTTCCTCATTCGGGGTTATAGCAAGGCGTGCTATTTCATTTACTAACTCTTCCTCCAGTTCTTCCCCGTGTTGTTTAATTACTACCATGGCTAGGGAGGCTAAACTCTCTGAACCATTGGTTTCCTCAGGTTCATCAATCCAAAGTTTGTTATGCTCAGTAGGCTTAGTAGGGGGATATAAGAACAAATGGTTACTATCTTGACCATGCAAAATGGTCATTTCCCCTTCCCTACAATCAATCTTAGCAGCAACCATGGTGAGCCATTTGGTTTTCCAAGGATTATAGGATAGCTATCCTTAGGTGTAAGTGATTGGATTATCAGGAAATTGACAGGATAATCCCATCCATCAACTTTGACAAGGATTTTTTTAATGACACCCTTTGGGATGGCTATAGACTGATTTGTCATTTGTAAGACTATGGTAGGATGTAAATCAGTTAAACCTAATTTTTCCATTACATCCACAGTCATCACGTTAATAGTTGCTCCTAGATCCACTAATGCATTTGGTATTGCTATCTCGTTGATTGTCACGGTTATTAGTGGACTCCTAGGATCATCATATTTTGGAGTAATAGTCTTTCCAGACATAAAATCAGCTAAATAACCATCAATATGAATGGTATTTATCTTCTTTGGCTTTCTCCCTGGTGTTTTGATACTTAGTTGTTTCATTAACTGGTTTAATTCAGGAATTTCCTTTATTGCCTGCAATAAAGGAACTTCAATTTGCAACTGCTTAATCTCTTGAATTAACGCAGTTTTTGTAGCCAAGGATACTTTCAGAGTATCTTCCAGAGTTATGGACTTTAAAAATTTTGGATATGGTGCCATCCTTTTCTCTCTTGGAACAGAATCATCCTTATGTTGACTTAAGGATTGACCTTCCTCCCCCTGAGACAAGTCAGCAGCCCCTGCCGCTGAAAAGGGCTCTTTGTCTTTAGGAGTGGTATCTTGATTAGACGATGTGTCTTTTGTTAGACTTTTAGGTTCAGTTTCCTCCACTATTTCTTCAATAGTCGGAGGTTGAAGAGTTTGACCAAAGTGCAACTGTACATTTCTAAAGTGTATTGCATTAAGCCCTGTAACATTTTCATGTTCGGTAGAATAGACTGGTGTATTCTGGCGATTATTCTTAGGATTGGGAAGCGGTTGCACTGGAAGCTGAGGTTGGTTTACTTTCTCATTCTGGGGAGGGTTTTGAGCTGAAGGTATTAGATTTTTTTGTTGATTCCTCCTAGGTTCAATATAAAACTGATTTTGTGCCCGATTCCATTGGGGGGAAGCATGTTGTTGGTACCACTATTATTGGGGTTGATTTGACCACTGCTAATTTCCACAAGTGTGGTTTGTCCATTCAAGGGATCCCCAATAAGGAGTTCCCTAGTTAGGTTGAGGTGGAGGCAACTAATTCCAAGATGGAGTCTATTGATTATGAGCCCAGTTATTTTGTGGTCTCCATGTAGGATTAGAATTCTGTCCATAAGGAAAATTACCTCCTTGACGTTGGTTTAAGGCATTTATCTCTTCTTCTACCTGAATGGTTTTTTTCTTAGTATTCTTGATATCCGTCAAAATTTCACACTGATTTGTAGGATGGTTTTTCTCACACAGTTGACAAACATTGACTTTATCCAAAGGACACTCACGCAATAGGTGTTTATTCCAACACCTTGGACAATAAATTGAAAAAGTCTCAGGGTTACGAGTTTTAGCTTGTATACCATCTAATGTGTTATTCAACTGCACGAAAATGTTCATTTTCAGATTTTCTATTTCTTCGCGGAGCTTACCTATCTCGTTATACCCTTTAAAAAGATTAGTTTTGTGGATTCCTCCCCGAGTACGGGAGAAATTCTGACATAACTCACATATTTCTTCAAGAGTTAATTGAGATACGTCACCTTTTCCCATTAAATCAAGATTTCTTCGAGCGTCGTCATCAAGGCCTTTAAGAAATATTGTTTTGAGAATCTCTACGCTAATGGTCATTTCTCCACATATTTTGGAGAGGAAGAGGAACCTATCGAGATAATCCTCTAAACTTTCATCCTCATTTTGTCTCAGTTTAAACAGCTCCTCCTTATGATCACTTACCCTAAAGTAACTCTGGAATTTTTGCAAGAAGACAGTCTCCATTTCCCCCCAGGGTATTATACTACCATAACCCAATCCCATAAACCAACTCATTGTTGAGTCCTTCAAAGTTGACAGAAAGAGCTTCAACTTTTGGTTGTCGTTCTTATAATCATGTCTGACACAGGACTTTAAACTTAAAGAGAAATTGGTTTGGGTCTTCTGAGGATAAACCGCGGAAGGTTGGAAGGAAATCTGGAGAAATGTTCTTCATGACAGTATCATCGTCAGCATCCAATGTAATAGGATAGGTAAACATTCTAGGAGGTTGAGGTTCATTGTGGTTAGGTTTAGCTCTACGATCTCCCATGATGTTCAAAAGAGTATGTTCCTCAAAAACAATTTTCTCTATAACTGGTTGTTTTGCTAGTTGCTTGACAGGTAAATAATGGAAAGCCTTGGGTGGAGTAGGCTCAAATAATTTTTTAGAAGTGTGGTCGGTACTTTTTTTGGGGGGGTCTTTGGTATAAAACGTCTATGAGGGCCTCTTTTCCAGACCATGCAGAAAAGGAGGCCGACGAAGAAATTTTTGACATAAAACTTTGTATTCAAACCGTCTCCTAATAATTCTTAAGCACAAAGGCTTTTTAGGGTCCCCGGCAATGGCGCCAAAAAGTGATAGGTTGTCGTTAGGTCCTACTACTTTAGAATAATTGAATGTCAATTAGTAGACCGGGCAGTGTCCAAGGCAGTTTGCAGAAGGAGAGTATTTGGATAACTCATTTTATATCTTTATATTTTTTTTTTAAACTACGGAAATCAGTTCTAATCTAAGGCCATTACTATTAAACTAGAGAATAATATTACTCTAAGAAAAACCAGAATTACTAAATTAAAAAGCATAAAACAACTAATTTAGAAAGCATTACGACTAAACTAGAAAGCATGGAAACAAGCAAACTAAATAACTGATAAACTACGAAAACATAAAAGTAAGGGAATAGACAATTAAACATCTTTTAAACTACGGAAGATAACTTATACAAATTAAGAACAATGGTGCTTCGGAACTACAAACTCGACTCTTCGACAACTTAGTTACTTCCTATTGAACAGTAATTTACCTTTAACAAAGAAAATAACTTAACAATAAAATACTTATCTATCTAAGCTAACCTCCCTCGAGTGGCCAACTCGCGGGTTAACACTTCGTCTTTAAATCACATAAGCTACAGGTTCTCAAGTCCTTTCATTACAAACAGTCGTCATCATTCGAAATTCAACAGTTTACCAATAGACAAGAATCAGATAACTCATTTCAACAGTGTTTCGAAAAACCATGTGAACAACATAACGATACTTCCTCTGTCTTATTTATCACTTGTGAAATTATATTCTTATAGATAACTTTTTAACTAAATCCTAAATTTAAGATGGCATGGATAGCCATTGAAAAAGTCTTCCTCAACTTAAAACTAACTTTGATGTCTTTAAAGCTCATAAACATATGGAAGGCTCGAGAAGAGCCATAAAAATTTTTAACAACAGAAATTTAAAGAACAGAAACTACATCTTCGGTGCATTATCCAAGCATTTAGGAGTGGGCTCGCATCATTACTCTTGAGGCACGTGCTGGATAAACTTCTGTAACAGCCGCATGATGACCTGTTATTCCCTACAAAAATGCTCAAGTCAACCCATTAAACCCATTTTGGTAAATTTCCTCAATTGATCAAAAGAAAGAAAGAAAGCATAATTTTCCTTAAAATAAGCAATTACTTCTCCTAAAGTTTAATAAATTGGCACAGGCTTAAGATTGAGTTAACAAAAGTAAGCTTTCCATATTTTATTATGATGAGGTTATTTTCACCTCATCACAATGTATGACTTAGCAAGTCGAGTACAGTATTGCATTGGTAGATGATTTGAACTGTATGAGAGATAATATTGTAACAGTGAGATAGATCTGGAAGTGCTAATGTGAGCTGATCAGAGAAGACTGAACATTGTATGTATTTTTTTTATTACTGGAATACAATTTTCTTGACTTTGTGTTGTGGGTTTTTTACCTGAAAAGGTTTTCCCACGTATATAATGTGTCATCTGTGAATGCTTATATTATGTTATCTATTTTTCTATTTGTATTCATCTCAAGTAGTTTATTAGAAGCTATTAGAACTCATTTTTTCTCTTCTCCTCTATTGTATTAGTGTTAAGGGAATGTATTCCACACTGTTGGGTCATTAGATCCGCCCCATTTTCCCTTCAAGTGGTATCAGAGCCTGGCCCATTGTGTTATCCTTGAGAGAAAGCTCAATTTTTTGTGCTAATATTGTTTCAGTGGGAGTATTGCATTGTTGAAACTTATTTTTGTTTGAGATGGCGAGTACATCAGGTAGAGTAGATATTGAAAAGTTTAATGGCGGCAACTTTGAGTTATGGAAACTCAAAATGGAAGACTTGCTGGTGGATAGAGACCTCTGGATTGCAGTGTCTGGAAATAAGCCACAAAGTACAACTCAAGAGGCTTGGGCTCTTGCTGATAGAAAAGAAAGAGGTTTGATAAGACTGAGTCTAGCCGATTATGTATTCCTGAACGTCCATGAGGAGTAGTCTACAGCTTCATTATGGAAGAAGCTTGGTGATATTTATCAGGGAAAGTCTCTGGTAAATAAGTTATTCCTAAGGAAGAAGTTGTACTCCTTGAAAATGGATGAAGGTGCATCTGTTGCAAACCATCTGAACTCGTTTAACATGAGTGTTACTCAGCTGGCATCTATAGGTGTAAAGAATGAGGAGGAGGATCATTGCATGTTCCTATTGTGTTCATTACCTGATAGTTGGGATCATCTGGTAATGGCTATTGGAAGCACAACCACTACATTCAAGATGGATGACACAGTTGCTTCGCTCTTGTCTGAAGAAATGTGAAGGAAGTCTTCTGAGATGGCCAAAGAGGCTCTTGTTGTTCGAGGTAGACCAAAGGAGAAAGACAAGAAGTCAAAATCCAAATCTGCAGGGAGATCAAAGTCTCCTGGTAAAAAGTTCAAGGTGAGATGCTAGAACTGTGGGCAACCTAGCCATATCTGGAAGGACTGCAAGGAGAAGAAGAAGAAGAAGAATGCTTCTGAAACTGAATCTTCTCAGAGTGATGTAGACGCCTTCATTATAGCAGCCTTGACAACTCAGGCATCAGATGATGTCTAGCTGGTTGACTCAGGTGCATCCTTTCACATGATGTCCAATAAAGAATGGTTCTCTAAATACGATAAGTATGATAGTGGAAAGGCGTACTTGGCAAGTGATTCAACGTTGGAGATAGTTGACAAAGAAAGAGTCATAATTTAGTTTTCTGACGGGAGAGTCAAAGGTATTGGTGGTGTACTTCACATACCAGGTCTGGCTCGAAATCTTCTTTCTGTTAGTAAGTTAAATGATGCTGGTGTAGAAGTTTCTTTTTCAAGTAAGGGATGTAAAATGGCTAGAGGTGCAATGGTGTTGGCTAAGGGTGTTCGTACTGGCACTCTGTACAAGCTGGATGCATGACCTGTTCTTTGTAACAGTGCCTCCATAAAGTCAAGCATTGCTACTTCTGTAGAGAAGACTATGCTATGGCATCATAGACTTGGTCACATAGGTGAGAAAGGTTTAAAAACCTTGAAGAATAAAAATCTTGTAGAAGGGCTTGATGATTGTAACCTCGAGTTCGATTTTTGTGAACATTGTATCTATGGAAAGTAGCACCATGTTTCATTTTATTCTAGTCCTCATAAATCTTATGGTATACTGGATTATGTTCATTCAGATGTGTTTGGTCTAGTTAATGCTCCTTCATTATCGAAGTCTAGATATTATGTTTCTTTTATTGATGATTGTTCAAGAAGGGCATTTGTATACTTTCTTAAAAGTAAATTAGAAGTGTTCAGTCTATTTAAAGAATTTAAATCTTTGGTAGAGAATCAGACTGGAAGGAAAGTTAAATGTTTGAGGATAGACAATGGTGATGAATTTTGTTCTACAGATTTTGAAAGCTATTGCATTGATCATGGAATTAAGAGGCATAAGACAGCGGCTTACACTCCACAACAAAATAGAGTTGTTGAAAGGTTGAACAGGATGTTGATGGAAAAGGCAAGGAGTATGTTGAGTGGTGCTGGTCTGGAGCAAAAGTTCTGGGCTAAGGCTATGGCTATAGCATGTTATCTAATAAATAGATCTCCTTGCTCTGCTCTTGTTGATAAAATGCCTTTGGAAGCATGGCCTGGTAAGAAGCCCTCTCTGAGACATGTCTATGTGTTTGGTTGTGAGGCATATGTTTATGTGTCAAATGAAAAGAGATCTAAATTGGATAACAACACTGTCAAGTGTATTCTCATCGGCTATGGAGTTGGTGTGAAGGGATACAAGCTTTGGAACCCTGTTACTGAGAAGGTTTTGTACAACAGAAGCGTGATATTTCGTGAGCTAAAACCTTCAGTAAGTGATCAATAGCTTGAGACAGATCAGAGTGACAAGAAGAAGGATGTAGTTGAGATTCCCCAAACTCCAGAAAGGGAAGAGTTGCATGGTGTACCCGAGACTGGGGAGAGCTCAAGCAGCTCTGGAAGTTCTGATGATGAAGAACAACCTCATCCTGTAAGAAGATCTACACGAGAAAAATGGCAACCTGAAAGGTATGGTTTCTCACTGTTAAATTCGAATTGTGCCTATGCTTTAATTACCAGCACTGATGAGCCTAGGACTGTGAAAGAAGCAATCAGCATGGCTGATCCAAATTCTTGGTTGCAAGCCATGAATGAAGAGATGGATTATTTGAAAAAGAATGAAACCTGAAATTTGGTACCACTGCCTAAAGGGAAAAATCTTGTTGGCTGTAAGTGGATATTCAAAAAGAAAACAGGCTTTGATGGCAGTGTTGAGAAGTATAAGGCAAGGTTGGTTGCAAAGGGATTTTCTCAAATTGAAGGAATTGATTATGGAGATATTTTTCCCCTGTAGAAAAGTTGACATCCATCAGATTTTTGTTTTCATTGGCAGTTGTGTATGGTTTTGAAATTGAACAAATGGATGTGAAGATAGCGTTTCTCCATGGTGAGCTAGAAGAAGAAATCTACATATCCCAGCCTGAGCATTTTGTTGAAAGAGGTAAACAAAATCTGGTCTGTAAGTTAAATAAATCTCTCTATGGTTTAAAGCAATCTCCTAGAATGAGGTACAATAAATTTGACATGTTTGTGTTTTCAATTAGATTTGTGAAATCAAAATCTGATCACTGTATTTATTATAATCTGAGAATGATCGTGTGCTTGTCATTACCCTGTACGTGGATGATATGTTATTCATTGGGAATAGCAAGACTATGATTTTTGATCTTAAATCTCAGTTGTCTACAAAGTTCAAAATGAAAGATCTTGGTGTAGCTAGGTACACTCTTGGAATGGAGATAACCAGGGACAGAACAAGCAGAAAGCTTTGGGTCAGTTAGAGTAAGTATGTGAAAACCATTCTGGAGAGGTTTAGCATGGATGATTGCAAGCAGCTAGTTGTTCCAATCACGCAGGGAATGAAGCTATCTATTGAAGACTATCTAAAATCTACTACTGGGATGGAGGACATGACCAGTGTGCCTTATGCAAGTGATGTTGGCAGTTTGATGTATGTTATGGTCTACACTCAACCAAACATTGACCAAGTAGTGGGAGTTCTAAGTCGATTTATGGCAAATCCGGGAAGATCACATTGGGATGTTGTGAAGAGAGTATTCAAGTATTTGAAGGGGACTTCAAACTACGCCCTGTGTTACCATGGCAGTTTGGTTGCATCACAGAGGACTCTTAGCATCCATGGGTATGTTGATTCAAATTGGGCAGGGGACATTGACATTAGGCGATCCACCAGTGGATACACTTTCATGCTTAATGGTGGAGCAATTAGTTGGATGAGCAAGCGACAGGCTGTAGTTGCTTTATCTACGACAGAGGCAGAGTACATGGCTACAACTCATGCCTGTAAAGAAGCTATTTAGTTGAGGCATTTATGTTCAAACATTAGATTTAATGCAGGGTAGATTTCAATCTGTTGTGACAGTCAGAGTGCCATTTGTTTGGCAAAGAATCCGACCTTTCATGCCAGAACCAAGCAAATTGATGTGCAATATCACTTCATGAGGGATATGGTTGAAGATGGCAAGTTCAATTTGGAAAACATCGACACCTTGAAGAATGTTGCAGACGCTTTGACGAAGCCAATTAGCACAGACAAGTTTAGATGGTGCGCAGAATCGATGGGCCTTGGGACCTATGACAAATAGTAATTTTTTCATAGTCATGGGAAAGCTGGAAGTGTTCACCAAGTGGGAGCTTGTTCAGAAATTGTGTCTCAACTTCTAGGTTGAAGCCCCTATTTTAATGACTCCGCAAATTTTGGTGTTTCTGCAGTTTACCGCCATACCACACCTGACTTATTTCAGCCCCTGGTGGTACCGCGGTGAAAGCCCTGATGGTTACCTCGCTACCGCTCGTGGTTTGTTCCTTGGCCATAGTGACTGTGGTTGGATTTTGTTTGGCCTATCTTGTCAGTCACAGCCATACCACGGGTGGTTAAGTCCTTGACCATGGTGGCCATAGTGAGACCGCCTACGGTCGGGTCTAGCAGTTACTGCCATACCGCGGGTAGTGGGTCCACTCACCACGGTGGCCGCGGTGAGACTGCTTGCAGTCTGCCAGGATGGCTACCACCATACCGTGGTTAGACCTTGACTTGGCTACGGTAGCACGGGTATGGTCGGTGTGAGCTCGGACGAGCTCACCACCATACCGCAAGCTGGTTGAACGAGCTCGGTGGTAGAGCGGTAAGGACTTAGAGAACTCAGACGAGATCGAGGCCAGTTTGACTGAGTTTGACTTGGAGTCAAAGAGCGATAGTTGAATGGGATGCAAACACGTGGCTCAGTTTTAGAGTGATAATTAGCTAAAGGCCAAAGTTGTAACAGCAGCTATCGCAGGTCGACTCAGGGTGGCAGACAGGACCCGATTTGGGTAAAGAAGTTAATGCCTGAGTGGCTCGATGCAGGGATATCGACATGGGCAGATCGATTGCATGATTGGATCAGAGATTGATGTACCTGGTGATCGGCGATTGATTGATAACAATTGAATGCAATGTATGACTTAGCAATTTGAGTATAGTATTGCATGGGTAGATGATTCAAACTATATGAGAGATAATATTGTAATAGTGAGATAGATCTAGAAGTGTTGTTGTGAGCTGAGCAGAGAAGACTAAAAATTGTATGTAATTGTTTTATTACTAGAATACAATTATCTTGACTTTGTGTGGTGGTTTTTTTACCTGAAAAGGTTTTCCCACGTATATATTGTGTCATCTATGAATGCTTATATTTTGTTATCTATTTTTCTGGTTGTATTCATCTCAAGTAGTTTATTAGAAGCTATTAGAACTCGTTTTTGCTCTTCTCCTATGTTGTATTAGTGTTAAGGGAATGTATTCCGCACTATTGGGTCATTAGATCCACCCCGTTTTCCCTTCATATACAACCATGGTCATTTCAGTTTTTGAACACCAGTCATTTCAACTATACACTAACCATTACAAGAAAGTAACTGCTATGGCCATATTGAACTCATTTTGAAATCCTCATAAATTTCTAAGTAATTATCATTTAATTAGTCAACAATCTCTGGCTAATTATCAATTTCCAACCTAGAACCAATCGGCTCCCACCTAGGTACTCTTCACAAGTTACTGAATCAACCATCGTACCACTAAACAACTTGGCACTGGTAAGGTCCACCATGACACATGTTTGAAGCCTGCACACCCCATAGGAGTCACTTGGGACCCACCACAAGAGGTATGGGGCTAGCAAGCACTGTTAGATTTGATTCAATCATTGATGATGTCAACCGCTTAGATAATTCCGATCACTTCACAAGAGTCTGTCAGTCCTCACCACAAAGGAGTACGGAGTAAACGAGCACCGTTAGATTAAATTCATTCCAAACATTGATCAACATCATATTATATCACATTGTTGTGGTCCCTATTGCCTCCGTCATTCACCATGATTTATCGAGCCAACAAATGTCCACTGTTGTATCAATCTCGTACGAAGTCACTATGTCACTAGAAATCCTAACTTCATAACCTCTACCGAAGGTTAGGAATTTCTCAAAACCCATATGCCAATAAAAAAGAAAACCTCAATATCGCTAAGTTGGGAGGTTCTGAAAATTCAGAACTTCGTGAAATGAGTTCCAAGGTTATGATTTTTAGTGATCCCGTGACATACCAAACAATAGAAGGAAATAAAATGCCAAGTTCAAAAGTTCCAAGCTAGCAAGTTGAGGCACATTTTCCAACATCTATGAACATGAGAACTTGTGTGTGACCTCTGGGTAAGATCATTCTACTAGACCAAATGAATTACATCCTTTGAATCATGAAACCAAAATGGGTTTTCATCCTCATATTTGAACATTTGAACATTATTGCTCAAAATAATACCAATTAGGGTTTCTATTTGTAAAATAATGAATAATTCTTCAATAATGAAAAATATATATAAATATATATAAGTTTGTATTATTCAAATGTCTAGGAAAGAAATCCGTAGTTGTTGAGGTCATTAGCATTAATGGTATCCTTTGATCTGTGCATGTAGGATAAAGAACCTACAAAAACCTTTGAGATGACAACTAAATCTCAACCACCACATTAATGAAACATGGTTTTTATCATGCTTCTAGCTATAATTACATTTAAATTCATTCCCTTAATTATAAATAATTCTTTCTAGGAAATAAAATCCCTTTTGGTGAAGTTGGTGCTCTTGGTTATGTAGGGGGTAGGTAAGGTGAATAGTGTAAAAATGTAGGAATGTCAAAGTTCAGGGGTTAGGGGTATGACATGTCTCTTACCATTTTGGGGGGATAGATGATGAGGCATAAATATATGAGAAATATTTACTCTCCTACAAGGTAAGGGAAATGATTTGGGTTCAATGGAAAGGGATACTAGGATGGGAAATCTTGATACTTTGATAGCAATAGAGGAGAAGCAACATTGAGTGGAAAAACATGCTAGTATGGTAAAGTTTGAAATTCTTATGAGAACCAAGGAGAAGTCAAAATTAAACATTATGAGTGTCTTAAATGCTGAAATTGAAATCAAAGAATAATTCAACATAAATACCTAATTCAACATTCAAAAACTACTTCAATAGAGCATGAACATAAAAAAATTCAATCAAATCAATTGATTATACCTCCACAAATGTACCTAATTCTTACTCCATTGTATGTGACAATGCTTCAACATGATGATATGTGGATTTCTCTTCAAACATAAGCATAACCTTGATAGAAAAATGGGCATAATGATAACATGAATTTCTCAAATAAATTATGGATGGATAATAATAGCATCTCTCAAATTCATCAACTCTTTATGCATATTTGGCACCAAAATAGGATTTATAGGCCTTTTCTTTTTCCTAAAAGGCTTAACATAAGGTTTTAGAGGGATATTATGTTGAAATTGTGATTGTAATCATAGTATATGTTAAATACACCAGATCCTAATGAATCTAAGACATATATAACCCTCTAAGCTACAATCCCAATGAGATCTTTGAAAGCTTCAAAAACTAAGAAACCATTAAACTAAGCATGAAATCAACATGAAAGCTTAAAATAAATATATTCTAATACTCCAAACCTTGTCCCATTGGGGGAGTGGAGTGGCATTGATGTGGAATGGTGACCCTTTCCCAATCCCTTCAATGAGATGAGCGTTTAACCAAACTCCATTGTTGAAAACTAAGCTAAAATTGATAAAATGATGCTATGGGTGGATGAAAAGATGAGAAAGCTTGAAAATGGTTTAAGTATGAATAGAGATATTATTCAAATAGGCAGCATAACTTTACTTTGAAAAAGTGGATCCATTTCTCTCCAAATGGTGAAGTATTTATATGAGAGCAATTGAAGAATCAATGGTTGAGATTGATTTGATCAATCAATGGTCAATGTGGAATCAAGGGTGAAGGCATGGATCAAAGATTCTCATCAATGGATGAGAATCAAAGATCACATGGATCAAAGAAAGCATCAAGGGCTCACAATGATTCAAACAAACACACTTTGTAACAACTTTGAAAGTTTATTACAAAGTTTATTTGAAAATAATCATTCCCTTTTTGGAGCCAAATAGAAGAATATTCCCTGTGAGTGGATGGGTGAGGAAAATTAGAAATTATTAATTAAAACTAAGTTTTAATTGTGCAATTTGAAGAATATGAGGATATCCATTAAATTATTTATTTATTTAATGAGAAGAGGATGCAAATGGCATTTAATTAAATAGTTAAGGATTATTTAATTAAATAAGAGGACTTAGGGTTTAAATTAAATAATTTGATTTATTCAATTAAACAGGGTGAGAGGTGAAGGTGAAACGGGGTGAATTAACCTGATTAAACCAATCAGATTAAAAGATGAAAATGATGCATTTAATTAAATAACTAGGCTTATTTAATAAAAAAAGCGAAAAGAAGGTGAAACTCAGGATGAAACGATGTTAGTTATCAGGTTCAAGTGTGCAGTATCATTCTAGACATTTTTAAGTTTCTACATTTTGCCCCTCTTTGAAGTGAGGTATCTATTATGTTGGTTCAAAGACTGATGCTTTTTAGATTAAAGATGCTACTCAGATCAAAAATTTAAAAATTCTTGATTTTTTTTATGCCCCACTATTGCCCCAATAGAAGGAATTAAGCTGGTACTCTGCCCTCTCGAGAGATCGTGCAAAAAATATGAATTTTGGGTTGATCTCTCGATAAAAATGTAACATCAATTCAAGGGTCACAAAAGGTTCTAGGATGAAAAAACAAGCTTAGAAACACAAAAATCATCTCAAAATATGCCCCATAGCTCAAGAATTAGTGAGACAGGCCAAAAACCCTAGCATCCCTCTCAAATTAGGGCAAAAAACCCTAATTTTTAGAAATAAATATATGTTACAGGGTCACTTTCAATTCATTTGTGCATTCACACTTTGAGACTTCCTATGCTTTTTTCTTTGACCCTCTAATGAAATGCCTCACCGTGTGCTTCCACGACACATCATTGACCAAGTTCGAGAGTATCATTGGCTTGTAGGCGTAGGACCACCAATACATAAATCAAAAGATTTCTTGTAATTTGCTTTTTTCTTGCATTTATTGGGCATCAAAGTTAGGATAGTTTAGGCATCACTATATTGCAACGCTTTTAGGATTTTTAGCGATGCATTGGTTAATTTTGGTGACACCATTGTAGATAGCAATGCTTCTTGGGATTTAGAATTAGGGTTTCAATTTTATTTTAGTGACGCAAGTTCATTTAGAAGCGCTAGATGGGATTTGATTTGGGTGACGCCAGGAATTTTAGCGACGCAATTGTCTAGAGCGACGCTTATTTGGATTTGAAAAGGGGTGATGTCATTTGGAAAAAGAATTATAGTGATGCAATTATTGATTGGGAGTACAAAAGCTCCAAACTTTTTTAATTTTAGCCAGATTTTGATGTTGTTTGTTTCGTGCATGCAGGAGGTTATCTAGCCACTTATGTCTCACGAGCATCGGCTCGGGTTGCTCAAGGAGTTAGAGGATTTAGATGAGATCCAGCAGGAGCACCTTGGGGAGATTGGGCTCTAGTTTATTGCATATATGCTTGAGGTGAGGACATATTTGGCCATGATGATTGCATTAGTTGAGCGATGGCACAACAAGACATCGTCATTTCACCTACCCACTACCGAGGCCACGGTGACATTGGAGGATGTGTGGAGCATACTACAGCTTCCTATTCACGAGGAGCGAGTGAGATATGACACTAACATTGGGTATGATGCATACCATGAGGTTCTATGTCAAGAGGATGTCGTACTCATGAGCTCACAAATTTATTTAGAGATGTATCGAGGGCACTCGCCCATTTTCAAATTAATAGTTGGAGCACTAATTTCTAGGATTGTTGCCATAGATCAATGAGGTAGAGGATTCAATCCTTGTTGGGGACTTGTATGGCATAGGATGATTTACAGGAGGACATTGTACACATGGGGCTCAATCATGCTAGCCTCACTCTATCATGATATGCACTAGTTTGTATACTTCCAAGGGAGAGGCATTGGAGCTAGTGTTATTTTGTTACATATCCAGGCATGGGAGCACATTGTCGTGCTCAAACCAGTGGTCCATTTGGAATATGTGGATCCAAATGAACCAGTGGTTTTTTGATAAAAGGGATAGATCACACTATAGCATATAGGTCCATTGGGGATCCCCTATTGGAAATGAGTGATCAATGGCATGAGTGTATTTCGATGGAAGCCATGGTTACAGATGCCTACCTGGTACGATGATCACTAATAGATTTTCTTTGCTAGATAGACTTGGTATATGTAGGTTGAGTGTATACAATGATCAAGAGATACCTGCCTGACTATGTAGCCAAGAAGTTTGGTGAGGTGTAGGATGCATCTGCAAATGAGTACACTGTTATATTTGTGAGGACTACTAGGGAGGCTACATGGGGTCTATAGATACAACCATAGGTCGTGATTGATGATTTTAGACAAATTTTGGTCAGTCCTTGGGTCTATGATCAAGGACGAGCTGATGCGAGGACCACCCTTGCATATGATGCATGGTTTGTGCCTCCTCTCCAATTGACAAATCCAGTCGAGGTAGCTCCACGAGGGAGGCCTAGAGGGAGAGGTGCAGGTAGGGGACAGGTTCCACAAGATCTCCAGTAGGATCAAGGTTAGGGTGATTAGGTGGTTGGATAGGGGCGAGGCCAGGGAGGCTAGGATCCAGTAGTGGGACAGGTTCTACGGGGACCACCACCACCACGCTAGTAGCAATAGGGATTGGACCCATGAGATGCGCATATATAGCTATTGATGTAGGAGCAAGACTAGGCCCACCAATAGCTACAAATAATTATAGTTGAGTGGAACCAAGCTCGCCATCAAAATTAGGTGTTGATACAGGAGAGAGACAACTTTGATAGATCTTGAATACCCAGCTAGCCTAGGAGACGGGGAGGAGGCAGCAACTAGAGGTTGTTGCATAGCAGCAGGCACAAAAAGTATAGGGGTTGGTGGGCTAGACAATGGTAGCACACCTTTATGGGGCGGAGAGGGAGGAGGTATCCTATTATAGGACACTTTACTATAGAGATGTCCCACCGAGCTATCAACATCTTGATTTTGAGCATAGGAGTGGGGTTGCACCCAGTGTATCAGGCAGGCAACATCAGTGAGATAGCCCGAAGAGCCGAGGCATCGACAACCATCAAGTGGGCATCAGGACCAGTCACACCATGATGATAGACAAATCAAGGGAAAGCCTCCTTGTATAGACACTCTTTTGGATATACATCCTGATTGATACATGTATACATATTCATCAACTCATTTTTTTATAGCCTCTTGTATATGTACTTTTCATTATAGTTACACTCATTGATTTTGATATCTGTACCATGACATTCATTTTTGAGATATATATGAGATGGTCCGATTAGATTTATGATGTGATGTAGTTATTGTATGCTTTATGTATGGATTCACATGTATATAGATGAATGTTGATGTATGCATTTCTTTATTTATGCTTATGTGATATGAGATGATCTATGATGTGATGTGTATGCAATGCAATGGATGTTTCATATTCTTTAGTATCTTTCTATGACATGTGATGAGATGGATATGCTTTTCTTTCTGTAATTTCCCATATAATGATGTCATTCTTTATGATATGTAGATGATATGAGATGCTTTATGTAGGATGTATGTATGCTAATGGTTTGTGGATATAGGATGGATGCATTTATGATTTTTTGTTGACTATCATGATACCATGTTAGTGTGGAAAAGAAGATAGAAGAATAAGATGAATGGATTGATCATTTATTTTGAGATTGATTCAAAAATCCAACAAGTCCATGAGTCATCGATACTTTATTAGATATGGTGATGAGATTTGATGATTTTCTCATTTCTAGGATTGGGACTTTCTGTCATTCCTTATTTTTGATATAACACATAGACATAATGCATATTGGTATGGATAAATAGGCTGGAGTTGTATCTAGTGTGATGGACTTTGACTATGCAAACAGATAGGATAGTACTTGTTCATACCTTGATAGATGGAATAGTCAATATTTTAGACCAAAGCATGCGTAATAGTCAACAATCTACTCCAAACAACCTCTCTACACACAACGAAGCAAGTATGCGCCAAGATTATTTTACAAGAATATCCCACAAGCACAACAAACAAAAATATAATGATCGATGTCCCATTATTTTCTCTCTAAATCATTGAGACATCATCGAGAGGTCCTTGGAATGGGTCAATAAGATAAATCATAAGAAAAGATCAATAATAAACAGTCAATGTTATCAATATATCTTGCCAACGTGACATAGCTAAGGTGATTTATGTTGTTGATGCCCATTGTAGGAAGGATGCATCCTAGGACATTCTTATCAGTTGTTTTGACTAAGACTAAGTGTTTGATGGGTCATTGATACAAATGCTACTGACTTGTTTGCCTATGATCTAGACTTTGGATTTTGACATTCAAGTTCACACTTCATGACTTGTTGACCTTATTTTCTACTTATTTTACCAAATTTTGAAGATAACAAATGATTTATTATGCATGGAAGTTTATTGTGGGTGAAAGCGAAATGAGATGGATGGTTTTGGAATTTTCTAGAATTTTTCAATGTTTTTAGCATTTTCTAATGTTTTGAGGCTATTTTTGGTCTTTTTGAAAGTTTATGTGAATGTTTTGGTTCTTGATTATGTGAGGTTGTTTAGGGTTTTTCTAAGTTTTCAAATGTTTTGGGGTTTTCTAAAATTTTGACCAAGCCCTAAAGGGGACTAACCTAGGGCCTCGAGGGCTTATCAAATATGAGTCTTGCTTACGTTATACATGCAGAGACCACGTAGTTCAACTGACTTTGACCAGTTTATTAATGAGATATGAACACTTAATGGATTGTCAATTTATTATGACAAACTCCTAAAGAATTGACCTAAGGTGTCTCAGGAGCACATCAGTGATGGCCTTACCTACGTTCAAGCTCAAAGACAATGTATTCGCCAAGGTAATTTTTTTTATTTTTCTGATATTTTGACCTATTTAGGGATTTTGATGTGTTTTGCATGTTTTGGATTTTGACTTTACAACTTTTTTATTGTTTTTGGATTTTGGCTAATACAAAATTTTGATGTTTTTTCATTTTTTGATTTTGCAAGTGTTTTAATTTTGATGAGGTTTTATGAATGTTTTTGGGATTTTTTGAGAGATTTTGAATAACCTTAGGATATACAAGAACCTAATCCGATGCATAAAAATCACCCCCAGTGTAATGTGATAGACTACCTCGATATAGATAAGACAAACTGACCTTAGGAATATGTCAGGTAGTACTAAAGGGGAATATGATACTTACACAATATCCAGCTATGATTCACAAGTGAATAGGTGATGAAATAAACAGGATGAATGATGCAATGGATGGATGTGATGTGAAGCATGGTAAGCTAAAGATCCATAGATAGATGGAGGTGCTTATTTATGCAAGGTGCCTATTTGCCAGGTTTTCACCAAGGTACTTTCCCAAAGCACCACTGAAGTGGTTTTCACTAGAGGGTGATTTTTTTCTTTACTGTTTTCAATCCTTCTTCTTTTTCTTTTTTTGGATTTTTTTCATTTTGTTTTTGTATTTTTGGATTTACACCCTTCAAGCCTAGGCATCATTTTTTTTGAGATATAGACTGTTGATTGGTTCCTGCAAGGTCTCTCCTTCAGGTTTTGATAATTGGTAAGCTCCTCATCCATAGCTTGCTATGACAATAAATGGGCACAACTAGTTGGTCTTAAACTTTCCTTTATTGTCCTGATCTAGAACATTCTTTTAATTCTTCTTGAGGACAAGATCTCCTACCTAGAAAGACCAACTCTTGATCTTCTTATTATAGCTTCATTTTAGTCGATTTTGGTATACCTGTAATGATTTAGGGCATCAAGATGATGCTCATCTAGGAATTCTAACTCATTCAACCAAGATACCATGTATTCTTCATCTATGATCAGATTTTGTAGTGACACTCGCAGTGAGGGAAGTTTGACCTCAATAGGTAGGATGGCTTCAAATCCATAGACCAAGGAGAAAGGGGTTGCACCTGTAGGCATGTGGATACTGGTTCTATAAGCCCATAGGGTTGGATTTAACTATAGATTCTAGTCACGACTAGCTTCATTAACCATTTTCCTTAGGATCTTCAGAATGGTCTTGTTTGTAGCCTCATCTTGGTCATTGCCTTGGGGGTAATAGGGGGTAGAGAACTGATGTTTGATGTTAAATAGTTGGCATAGCTCTCTTACATCCTAATTCTTGAAAGTTGTTTGATTGTCTGAGATTAGGGCTTGTGGAACACCATAGCGGAAAATAAGGTAATTTAGGATAAACATGGAGATTTTCTTCCACATTGTATAAGTCATAGGAATGGCTTCCACTAACTTAGTAAAGTATTGAGTGGACGTGATAATGAAATTATGGCCATTAGACAAGGTGGGGATAATCTTTCCAATGAGTTCAAGCCCCCACTATGAGAAAGGCATGCAACTCCTGAGTTGGAGCATGGATTAGATCTCTATTCTATTGACAATGGATACACTTCTACACATACTAATAAGATTCACTTTCCATGGTTGGCTAGTAATACCCTATCCTCAACAGTTTCTTGGATAAGGTTATCCCACTAGAATGGGAACCCCAAATGCCTTCGTGTACTTTTGTTAAGGCAATCAAGGCTTTCTCTTGGTTGATACATAATAGTAATGTCCCCCTGATGCTTATGTGGTATAGGGTATCACTTAAGATGATGAATCGAGATGCCTTCCTAACAAAGGTTTTCTTAAGGTTGGAGGTGATATCAGATGGGAGGGTACCTCTACTAAGATAGGTGAATATATCGTGATACCATGAGGAACTAGGACCAACGATTACACACACAAATTCAAATTCAAGAATTTTGAAATCTAGTACGAGAAGCTATTCTACTAAGAATTCACATTGAAGGATGTTGTGTGGCATGTCTAACAAAGACCCAATTGTTACCATGGCATTTGTTGCTGGATTGTTCACACAATGTATCTACTCAGCTATATCAATGAATAAGTCCTTAAGAATTTCCACCATCTTCTTATAAGGAGTGAGTTTATCATCCTTGGTTTAGTAGTCATCGTTGACTTGCTTAACAATCAACTGTGAGTCCCCATATACTTTTAAATCTCATATCTGCCATTGGACTCCTATTCTTAACCTCGTTATTAAAGCTTCATACTCAGCAACATTGTTGGTAAATGGAAATGATAGTCGATATAACTTTGGAATACAATCACCTTGAGGGTTGATAAAGAGAATACCTTCTCTTGATCCATGTTCTATATATGATCCATCAAAGTACATTTTCCATTGATCCACTGTATTGAGGAGAAACAATGACTCATCAGGAAACTCGAATATCAAAGGATTTTCTACATAAATGGGGGATTCTACTAGTTGGTCTAAAATTACTTGTCCTTTTATAACCTTGTGCTCCACATACTCTATATCAAACTTTGTTAAGATCATTACTCATTTGGCCATTCGCCTAGTGAGAGTTGCTTTAGATAACAGATATTTCAATGGGTCAATCTTAGCAATAAGCTTGACTTGGTGTGAAAGCATGTAATGTCTAAATTTTTGTGAAGAAAATACCACCACTAAGAATTCCTTCTCAATGGATGAGTAATTAATTTCATATCCTACCAATGTCCTATTAATGTAATAGATGGCTCTTTATTTTCCTGTTTCATCATGTTGGGCTAGAAGGGCACCTAGTGTTGTTGATGTAGCTGGAATCTATAGGATCAATGGCTTGTCTGGTATCGACGGCATGAGAACTAGAGATGATAATAGGTAGTCCTTGATTTGTTGGAAGGATTTATCACATTTCTCATCTCACTTGTATGTTATTCCTTTATGGAGGAGATGTGATAAATGATGTATTTTGTCTGAAAACTACGCTATGAATCTCCTAATGAATTGTGACCTTCCTTGTATCCCTCTCATTTGTTTTAATATTTGTGGTGGCTCCATGTCTAAGATTGCTTTCACCTTTGCTGGATCTATCTCTATTTTTCTTTGTGATATAATGTAACCAAGAAGCTTACCTAATGTTACCCCAAAGACACACTTTTTCAGATTTAGTCTTACCTTATACTCTTCAAGCCTATTGAATATTGGTCCCAATACCTCAATGTGCTCCTTCCTTTTCTTTGATTTGGCCAAAATATCGTACACATAGTCTTCAACTATTTTATGGATCATATCATGAAATATTAGGGTAATTTCCCTTTGATAAGTCACTCTAGCATTGTTTATCCCAAACGACATCATGTTCCAACAATATGTTCCCTATGGACAAGTGAATGCAGTTTTATGTTGATCCTCCTTGGCAATAATGATTTGGTTATATCCTGAAAATCCATCCATGAGTGATAACATTTCGTGTCCTATTGTTAAATTGTCAATGATGTCGATGTTAGGAAGAGGGAAATCATCCTTTGGACATGCTTTGTTCAAGTCCCTAAATTTTTTTCATATTTTGATGCCCCCAATGGGTTTGGAGACTGGTACCAAGTTGGAAACCCACTCGGGATAGTCGATTGGCTAGATGAATCTGACATCAAGAAGCTTCAGGATAGACTACTAAGTGATGTACAACCACTTCAGGATCAAGTCCAAGCATGTTTGTGTAGGACCATGCAAATTTTTCCCTTCTTTTGTTCGTACATTCACTGGAGTGGCCTTCTCTGCCAATACTATTGATTTTTCTAGATGCATTACACTAAGGGGGAGATTGAATCCCTCATCCTTGGGCGCCTTAGAGAGGTTTTCACCTTTGGATACATCCTTTATTTTTACTATTTTGTGATCTAAAAGTGCTACGATGTGATTTTCACTTAAATACCTACATGTTATTCTCATGTCATCAATTTTGTGATTGAGGGAGTCAATTATCTCCCCATAGTACACCTGTGTGTCTATCTCTATATCAAATCCTGCTTTATGATCCCCACATTGTAAGTTATCATTGAGTCCCATGAATTCTAAGATTGCTTCATCATTTTCTAACATATCTAGAATTGGTGGTCCTTGTTGGTCCCAGCCAATGAGTTGGGGGTATACTAGGCTTAATTTAGTGGTTTGGTCATTTGGGATGAAATATGTCATGGTTATCATAAAGAGGGAGGTACTCTCAAATAGGTCAATGACATCAAGGGTAAAGTCATCTAGGGTAGTATCGCGTGATGTTGGTAACCAAGAGGAAGCCTCATTTTTTATTATTAGAAGTACCTTTACCAATAAGGTTCACCTTGCTAGTAGTACATCCTAATCCAAGATGGGTTCTAGCAAACCATTATCATTTTGTCCCAACTTTTAATTCTTGTTGTATCCCCATCCCATCATTAACTATAAACCTTCATTATCATCTTCCATGGGAAGAATGGGCATGGGTAGGTTGTCTTGATAGAGTATTTTAGATACATCTTCCTCATTGACATCTTCTTTGTTCAAGTCTCCCCACTTAGTGAAGGTGGTAGATGCAAGTTTTAATGTTTCAACCACTTTTTTGATAGGTCAGGGTTTCCCATGATATTTAGGGGAAAGAGGTAACTCACCCAACACAAAAGTGGCCTTTAGTTTATAATCCCCACAACTATCATCCTTGATGACCACCTTGATGTTGGGTATGTTTTGTACAATGGGTGTTTTGGATTCTGAGGTAGATACAAGGGAAGATGGGTCAACAAATGAGGAGGAGGATGTAGGCCCTTCATCATTCTTATGTATTTGGGGGATCTTTTAGAACTTAGCCTCAAGGTTCTTGCAATAGTAGAAAGGCTCAAGATCTCCATGGATAGTAACTTCTTTATTTTCAAAAGGAAACTTGACACATTGGTGATAGGTGGAAGCTACATTTTGCATGGCATAAATCCATGGTCGACTAAGCAGGATGTTGTAGGGGAGTTCAATATTTAGCACTTGGCATGTGGTCCAAGCAATCATGGATCCCACTTGCATAGGTAGCTTATTGATGCCTTGCGACACTCGTTCTTGGTCATAATATGCCCTTATGGTTATACTCTTTGTCTTTTCAATAGCATCCTCTGGATAACCCAAGTTCTTGACCAACTAAAGGCTGCAAATGTTTAGACCAGCACCTCCATCTACTAAGACTCTTTTAACCTTATTATTATGAACAATGACCTCAAGGTGTAAAGTGTGATTATGAGATGGTTGCATTGGGAGATCTTGTTCTGAGAAAGTGAGAAGATGGGGGGTAGTGATATGCCCTATCATAGCTTGAAATTGTTTTATATCAATATTGTCAAGTACGGAGGAAGCTGATAAATCCTTTTCTAATATATCCCTATGTGCGGGGGATAGCTTCAATAGTTCCAAAATAGAGATCTATATAGTTACTAGGGTCTGACATTGGAAATGTAGGTTGTGTCGTAGGTTGGGATGAGGCTCCTTGGATTGTAACCTTGCCACATCATGTGGTGACTCCACACTTCACACTAGGTCCTCAGACGGTGACGACTAACATTTTCACAAGAGGCGACCACATTGGAATAGACATATCCTACATTAGTATAATTTTTTCCTTTGCCATTATTATTCCCTTTTGTTGTGATCTAGCATTGTATTCTTTCATATCTTGAGGTCTTGGTTACCTAATAGTAGATCGATAGTTATGTCTCTATTTTCGATGAGGTCTTGGATAACATTCTTCAGTTTCATACAGTTTGACGTTTTATGTCCTTTGATCTTGTGAAAGTTGCAAAGATCCTTTTTGTTATACCAAGGTGGTTTTACTTGAGGTTATTGATAGTTTTGGAAATTGGGGAGCGTAATCAAGTTTGACTATACCAAAATCTGCATGACAAACTCAATAGGTTCCCCCAATGGTGTGCGTTTGTGTTTAGGGTAGTTATTCCTATTGGGGGGTCCTCTTTGTTGGGTGTCAATGTTATTGATTTGGTTATTCTATGGTGGTGGTGTGGTTTGTTGTACATTTGGTTGTGTGTTGGTTTGTTGATTTTTGTTTTTCCTAGGAGAACTTATGACCACTTTAGCATCAATGATGCCATCATTGGTTACATTATTGTTCTTAGCCCATACGCGAGGCTTGTTATTAGAACTAGTTGATGGGTGGTTGTCTTTATATGCATGTGTGTTTCCCTATAAGATTAGGGCTCTCTCAATGTTGAGGGCCCTAAGGATAAGCTCATCATAAGTGGTGACACATTACATCTTTAACTGGAAAGATAGCTCTGGATCAACATTTGCTATGATAATCCCTACTTGTTGCTCTTCTGGGATGGGCCACTTGCTCTTACTAGCTCTTTGCCTCCACCTTTGTAGGAAATTAGCGAAGTATTCTCCTTTGTTATTCTTGAGAGTGTACAAATCTTCTAATCTTACATCTATGACTAGGTTAAAGGAGAAATGGTCTATGAATCTATCGATGATTTTTTGGAAGGTTTTGATACTTGATGGCACCTGTGAGAACCAATCAATTACAGGGCTCACCAAACTCTGTGGAAAGAGATCCATCAAGTAGGAATCATTGTAGGAAACCTCCATAGACATGATGTGGAATTCTTTGATGTGGTCCTCAAGATTTCCCCTCCCTTTGTATTTATCAAACTTAGGGACCTCAAAACTGGGTGGGAAAGGTACCATTGCAATGTTCCTATCAAATGGATATGGACACAAGTTTTGGTGTGTATGTGGCTTCTTTGTTTTTCCCATTTTAATGTCTTGGATCTATTGTGTGCTCACCTTGAGATGAGATGACACATTGTCTAGTGGATTTTGTGGAGGAGCATATGTTTTGTATTATGGGATGGTGGATGAGTTGTAAGTGGGATTTTGATATGATGGGGTTTTGCATGGTGTGTAGGATGGATTTTGATACTATGAAGGTGAGGGTGATAGAGGTGGTGGTGTATATGTTCCTTATCCAATTGGATTGATTATGTTTTGTTGGGGGTTATAGTACAAACCCTGTTGTTGTTTTTACGCAAGCACTTATTGTTGGGTGTATTATTATGTGAGCAACGCTTGTTGTTGGGCTTCTTGTTATTGGTGTGTGATCAAGTCTTGTTGTTGATCTTGCTGCTATTATTGTGTGATTAAGGCCTATTGTTGAGCATGTTGTTGTTGCAAGGTTTGTTCTTGGGCTTGTTGTTGTTGCAATGCTTGTTGATAAGCTTGTTGTTGTTGCAAAGCTTCATCTTGAGCTTGTTGTTGTTGCAACACTTGTTGATTATCCTGTTGTGCTTGTTTCAAAGCTAGAGCGTGAGTTTTTTGTGCTTACAACGTGGAGGTGCTTTGCTATTGGGATATGCAAGATGGGTTTTGGTTGATCATGGTGTGAGTGAGTTGTGGGTTGTTTTCAGATGGTTGTGATGTGGTGAGTATTTGTGGGTTGTTTTATGCTACCATTCCTTATAAGATTGTCAATTGGGATGGAGGAATGTAATTTTGGGGGCCCATTTGATTTTGCATGACTTGGGGAACCAATGGTAAAGATGAGGGTGAAATTTGATGTTGCTATTTCAATGGCATATTTGGACCTTGGATCAATTGATTATAAGGGTTCCCTTCACTGATGTGTTGAGGTTTCCCTTGTTGTGTTTGATGTGGTACCAAGGAATTACCTTGGTTGATGGGGTTTGTGACTAATGCATTGCTCTGATTTGGATTGATGATAGATGGGGTTGATGTGTATGGTAGATTGGCTTGAGTAGTTTGTGTAACCACTTGTTTTGGTATGTCAATGGGGTTGTTGGAACCACTTGTTAAGGTTTGGCTTTGCATGAGGGTGTTAACTTGCCCTTGTTGTCCTATTTGAGGTGCTTGGTTCACATTGCCTTATGTAACGTTGGGTACACTTTGGGTACTTGTGGTGATGTATGAATATGGTTGTGCTCGAAAGTTCGAGGTCATCATGGTGTTATGGAATGTAAGTGGTTTGTATGGATATAAAGGATGCTCTAGAATAGTGGTGGAAGAATGAGATGGGGCACAAAATATTGGTGTCCAACTTGTGTTTTGGGGACAGTTGGTGTTTTGAGTACCCAAAAGTGTGTTTCCTTCTATAGGGAGAGTGTGACCAAGATTGGTGTAAATCCTAGTTGCAAGACTAGGAGTTAATGTTTGACTTGGCACAAGGGATGGGGTAGATTGATTCAACCCTTGTGTCAAGGTTTGTGCAACGAATGTTGGGGGGATTGAAGCCACATTTTCTAAGTATTTTTCCCTAATTTTTTCAAAGTCAAATGTAGAAGGGATTTTAGCCCCTTCTTTTTCTCAATTCATCATATATTGGGTAGGGTTCTTCTTCATCAAAGTGTTAACAATGTGGCTTGTCTTAGGATCTTGTTGATATTCAAGGATTTCTTCCTCTATGAGCTCAAGGGGGTTTTTTGTGACATCTTCTACCTCATACCCTAATGGATTTTGTGGTTGTTTTGAGGGGGTATAATGGATCCTTGGATCAAATTCTTGTGGGATAGTATCACTTGTGGTATATGTGTCTTTGGTTTTTTTGATGATTCTCTTCGATGAGATGAGCATTTGAAAGCTTCAAAAACTAAGAAACCATTAAACTAAGCATGAAACCAACATGAAATCTTAAAAGAAACATATTCTAATACTCCAAACCTTATTCCATTGGGGGAGTGGTGTCACATTGATGTGGAATGGTGATCCTTTCCCAATCCCTTTGATGAGATGAGCGTTTAACCAAACTCCATTGTTGAAAACTAAGCTAAAATTGATAAAATGATGCTATGGGTGGATGAAAAGATGAGAAAGATTAAAAATTGTGCAAGTATGAATAAATATATTATTCAAATGGGCAACATAACTTTACTCTAAAAAATTGGATCCATTTTAATCCAAATGGTGAAGTATTTATAGGAGATCAAATGAAGAATCAATGGTTGAGATCGATTTGATCAATCAATGGTCAATATGGAATCAAGGGTGAAGGCATGGATCAAAGAAAGCATCAAGGGCTCACAATGATTCAAACAAACACACTTTGTAACAACTTTGAAATTTTGTTACAAAGTTTTTTTGAAAATAATGATTCTCTTTTTGGAGCTAAATAGGAGTTAGAATATTCTCTATGCAAGTGGATGGGGAGGAAAATTAGAAATTAGTAATTAAAACTAAGTTTTAATTGTGCAATTTGAAGAATATGAGGATATCCATTAAATAATTTATTTATTTAATGAGAAGAGGGTGCAAATGACATTTAATTAAATAGTTTAGGATTATTTAATTAAACGAGAGGACTTAGGGTTTAAATTAAATAATTTGATTTATTCAATTAAACAGGGTGAGAGGTGAACGTGAAAGGGAGTGAATTAACCTAATTAAACCAATCAGATTAATAGATGAAAATGATGTAGTTAATTAAATAACTAAGTTTATTTAATATAACAAGTGAAAAGAAGGTGAAATTCAAGATGAAACGATGTTAGTGATCAAGTTCAAGTGTGCAGTATCATTCAGGACATTTTTAAGTGTCTACAAAAATAATTCCTCTCTATAGACTTTTAAGTCATCATATGACCAGGTAAATACATGCCTATACTTTCTGAGCAAAGCAATTAACATTGGTTTAACCTAGGGCTTTATCTTTTTGTGTCATAAACCTTTTTTGGGGCATCCTTTGTACCAAGGTTTACTTCTTCTAAATTCTCCTTGTGAGTAGTTGTTTGTTTGAAATTAGTTTTATTAGGGCCATCAAAGACCCTTTCCAAAGCTACCAAACCCTTTGGGATCTTGTTAGTCTTGAGCTAGATTATCTCATTGCCAAACATAATTTCCTTTCGATCAACCACTTCCACAAATGCCCCGAAGTCAATTTCCTGACTTTCATATTGATCTATGCACTACAAGAATTTCAAGATGTCTTCGTCATCATTGAAAACCTGCTAATTCCATATATTGTCAGGAATTGATGGTCTTGTTTGCACCTCCACTTTAGATATGCCTACAAAAGTTATATCATTTGGTCAGAGTGAAATTTTGGCTAGTAAATCTATCGAAACATAAATTTACTTCTCTCTAACCAGTTAATACCAAAAGCATCAAACTATAAATTATGGAATCCCAAACAACATTCCTATATTGCTTTAGTCTTTAATTTTTTGATGTGAATTTGGATTTGGCCTAGGATACAACCAATTCTAAGTCACCAATGACTCTCAACTTATTTATTCCATAATTATTGGCTAATATCAATCCCAACAACAAGGCTTCATATTTAAAAACATTGTTTGTGCACCCAAACACTAAAGAAAATGAAAACATGAAAGTTTTACCATTGGAGGAGATAAGAATCACTCCTACACCTGATCTCTACTTTGAACAAGCTCCATAAAAATACATTGTCCAAAGGTCATTATCATTTGATGACTTTATCATCTCTCTATCCAAAGGTGCAGGTTGCTTGTCTTCTTCTTCTTGCAAATCTTCTTTTCTGAAATTATCAATATCAGTGTCAACGAAATGGATTATATCTTCGAGGGTGGCAAACTCTATCATATGTGGAAATCTAGACTCCCTGACAAGTTTGATGTATTTACCATCTATTGGAAATGTGGCATATGACATGTCACATTGCATGTTGCCTCCCATGGATGTGTGCACTCCACTATCTAGATAACACCATTCCATAATTAGGTGGGATGTCCACCACTGTGATACTCATGGTAAATTCTTTATTAGGAAATACAACAAGTTTGAATGGTAAATCCTTGATAACCCCAATGACAGGTACCTCCCTTGAATCCATGGCATAACACTTTTCATAAACACTGTTTATCTCTAATCCCATTTCCTTCATGATTTCCACTAACATGATATTGGATGAATCCCTTGAATCTATCATGCAATTCCTCATTAGCTTCCCTCAACTATTAAAGTTACATAGAAAGGATCTACTTGGCTAGGACAAGTAGTAATAGTAGTGCCCAAGTAGATCTAAGGGATTTCACTGATTACTCCCTCCACGTCCTCATATTTTGATTCATTTCTACTCACTTTAGGTGGAGTAGAAACCATCTTTTCATTATAGGTTATAGTCACACCATTAATAAGGGTGACTTCCTTCTACATGTGCTTATCAATACGCACCATTTCCAGTAAAAGAACTGTGACCTTAACTTGTGAAGGAAATTGGAACATATCTACAGAAGTATGTTTAGGAATATCATGAGATATCATACCTTTCTCATCAATCTTGTCCTTCTACTTGTCACATTTCTCTTCGACCCTTTTCTTGTCCTCTTTCTTTTCTTGCTCAATATTTTGATTTTGATCTTTTGCTTTCACAGTAGGGGAAACAACTTCACCATAAACGTTTTTTGTGTCACTCTTCTAGGCCCATATATTACTTCCCTTATTTTCTTTAGCTTTGGCCTCATCCACTTTGCCCTCTATTTTTGACCCCTTTTTTTTTGCACTCTACGCTTTGATAAACATACTACCTGCCTTACCTTATCTGCATTAACAACTCTATTTCTCAAATGGTAAGTATTTCTTTCTTGTGCAACTAGTTCAACTGTCATTCTTTTGATTTATTCATTTGATGATCTTCTTAGACATGCATTAGGCTCATGTGTTTCTACATTACAAATATTATAATTCCTTTCACTATCTTCATCAAAGAAAACTTGTTGATGGTATTTACATGTCTTTTTCCTTTGATTATCAACATCAAACTTGTGAGATTATTCTCCAGAAGAACATTATTCATCAACAAAGTTGGATCTATTCATAAGCACATTTATTTCCTCATTATGGTCATGAAATGAACTATAATCACCAGATGTAGTATGCTCCTCCTCCAATGACTTAGCAACTACACATTGGTGAGGAGAATGTGGCAATTGACAGGCCATAGACCACGAGTCTCATTAGTAAAATTAGAAAAATGTTTTTGCAATGGATTGGGTGGAACTTGACCTTGTGTACTTTTTTTATTGTTGTGAACTGGCTTGCCATTATACCAGTTTGTATTATAGCGGAAATCTTGTAATCTTGGGGGCCTTTCATTTTTCTAGAAATATTGATTTTCATTTCCCAATCTCTTTTCATTTTTTGCAATATTATATTTTATGTCCTTCAAGGTGCTCATCACCTTGTCCCATTTGTCATCAGATGTAGAAGCCTTTTCTTGCTTGTATTTAGGTATTTTCAGAATCTTCACATCCTCTCTTCTTCCTACCTTTCTAGAAGCTCTTTTGTTACTCTGTATATGCAACGTAATTTTGAAATCATCCCTCAAAATTTGAGGTTCATTATCTCTTAAATGATAACTCATCTTTGAATCAAAGGCATTACAATAAGTTACTAAACATACTTGATCATTTGGCATCAAATCAATAGGTAGTCTATACATTGCTTTTTGAAATATGGTATTGAAATTAGACACCATTTCATTTGATCCTTTTGAAATGTTGTTAAAATCATTAAGCATGAATCTAGGGTCATCTTGTCACCATATTGTTCCCTGAACACCCTTTTGAACTCTTCCCATGATCCAATACAAGCCTCTAGTAGGCCTATGTACCAATCTCTTGCATCCTCAACTAATGATTGCATAAACAACTTCATTACCTCATCTTCATGCTCAATTTCATAATTATCAAGTAAACTCAAGAAATTCCTCAAGTGATCTTCACCAGATAGTGCATTATTTCTAGTGAATTTAGTCAATACAACCCTGACATCATTGGAAATGGGATTTGGGCAGCTAGGTATCCCATCAAAGCACATTTTTTTGTATCAGACAATTACAAGGATCTCCTATGAAATTGGTTTTCTCAATTTTCAATGTGCCTATTATTTCCATCTCCTCCCATATTCTAGTTCCCTTGCTAGTTCACATTCTTGTTACCAAATTGGTTGTAGGTTTGTTCACTGTTATTTGTATTAAGAGGCTAGGAAGTAGGGATGGACTGACCTATATGAGATGAGGTATTAATGTCAATTGTAGGTGTAATTTGTGATGAGGAATGTGGAGGATCTTGTGAACTAGATGTTATAGAATTTCCACCAAGGCATGAAGATTTTAAGAAACCAATTTTCCTCTACATCTTAAAGTTATCTACCAATATTTGCATTCTCTCCAACTCCTTTCGTAGTTCCTCATTTTATTTTTTCAATTTAGATGTCATCATCTCTGATTTATTAGGCACAGGAGCCTTATGTGATGAGGCACCTTCATTAATCACCAAGTTTTTCATTGGTTTCTTTTGGAAATTTGATGTATTATGTAAAGCAACAATACTTGTAATAGTGGAACTAGTCTAGGTAGTGGTATTTGTGTTCTTTATGGGATCATGTTCATTTTTCTATCAAGGATTTCAAAAATGACAAGGCTTGTGGTGGCAATAGAAACTGACTCGGGCTCTTATTTTTTCATTAGCTTCATTCTTTTCACTCTTCTTTTCAACTATCCCTTTCATATATAGCATTTATAATATTTTCCTCCCTCTCCTTTTTATTAACAATATGGGCAGAAGCTGCAAATGATTTAATACAAAATAATATGTGCTTCCCTATATTTTCATTCAATAAACATTACATATATATATAGGATTTGTATTTCCTATGTTATAGGAAATGTCCTATAACAACTTGTGACTAACAAATAAACAAACTCCCAAATATATGAGTTGTTAAAATAACTCATAATACAAACAATATTAATTACATGAGTTATAACAATAACTCACTTTTATTGTAGCACACATTATTATTCTAACCCATGTGAACAATAATTCCCAACACCCCCCCTTAGTGTGAACATGGAGAGAAAGATCATCTCACAAGTTCGAAAAAAAATTGTATGCCTATGCATACTTATAGGTTTGCATACTACTAGTTGGACCTTGTCGCCCATGATCACCTACATATGAGAACATATCCTGCTTTCACTTCCAGTGAACTTATCACCGATCGACCATACTTCCAAGAAGTTCGACAGTTAGAGGATCTTTGTAGCCAGTTGCTCTCCTATACAACTATTTACAATATCGACAATGTCCACATTCTCCACCTTAGCACTTCCAATTGTAGTAAGCTAACTCTTGTAGCTCATGATCTTGATTCAAACAAAAGTCTCTCTCCTTCCATGGTTTTAAACAGGCTTACCACAAACCTTGATGTGAACAAGAACCCATCAATTGTCCACATCATGTGGTTTTCTGGATCTTCCCACAAACCCTTTCAAGATCCATGAACTGCATTACACTGGTGCTTTTGTTTGCCACTATGCTTGTACAACAGGGAAGTTATATAAAAATCAACATACATATCACAAACTGGGAATGAAACATTGTTTATTATTCCCCCTCACAATGTGAAATTTCCACTTATTCACACAACCTGTAACAAATCTTATCATGCTACATAAAAGGAAATAAAATGTCACCAAAGCTGATGAGCGGCCTCATCATTGGTGACTGACGAGAGGACATTGATTGTCCTCCAACCTCTTGTTCCTCCAACCTCCAATAGATTGCTACTTAATTAGCAAATTATACTTTTAGGATCAGTTTTATAATGCCCCCCTCAATATGGACGTCACGTACAAGCGATAATACGACCATTTACAATTGGGATAATTTTATAATTCTTTGTCACTTTTGATTACTATTAATGACTTGTCAAAATAGACCCTATTCTACAACTAATACATAAAAATATTTTTATAAGAACTAATACAAATTTTTGAAACTCTCAACCTATGGGCACAAGCTTTAAGAGACCAAACAATGAACATTTTCCCACATTAAAATCTGAAAGAACTTGACTTATGCAAAAGGAATCTTAATTCATGGCTTTGAAGTTGATGAACTCACCAATTCCTCGATCTGGTTATGAGATTTGAATGAAATGCCCACACAACCAGACGCACTAGTTGATCATCTCCAAATTTGTAAAAAGAAACTCCAATCTTTATGCCTCTTGACAAATGCAATTGGAACCTGTGCCAAATGAGAAAGGGGCCAATCTCACCAAATAAAATAGAACTTGATCATGCAAATAAAGGAGAATATTTTTGTTGACTATGAACTCAAAACTACGGTGGAATCTGAAGGAAGAGTGATCAAGAGCTTGAATAATGCAAAGCACTATAGAAAAGGACTATTCAAAGTCGATCCACAATGAGAGAGACCCCACTAGAGTCTGTCAATCTCTGGAACCTTATGAAGTGTGCCTAAGGACGACACCCTCCTTGATAATTCACCCTCGTAGGTGGATGCTATATAAATGAAGCCACTGGTGAAAGCATCAATCTGCAAGAAGACCTACTACCACAGTCACTTGCCAAGCCACGTCAATTAAAAATAAACTAATACAAAGTTGACCAATAGAAATATTAATCATGCGAACTCAAAAAAAAATTGGTTTCAGAGCTATAGCTGCCTCTAATAACTTTCGCAAACAACCATTAATCAAAACACCATGCAAAAATATGGTTGATCATAAATAGATATGTGAATTCAGTGAATCTAGTGTTGGATCTTCAAGGCGGAAGTAAATATTCATGGAGATGTATGTTCCTCGCGTATCCACTCGTGAGTTGAAATTGTCAAATATGGCAGAGGAAAAGAAATGCAACAAAACAGAGCATATACAAAAAACTAAAAGCAAAATATTCATCTATTCATCATACTGTTCAAAAACACTACAAAATAGTATTTAGGGCTATGAGAGCACTTCTAGAAGCAGCTGGAAGCAACTTGAAGAAGTTGGAGTAAGCTCCAAGCAACTTAAACAAATACGGAGCAGTCTGGAGTATTCGAGAGCAATCAAGAGTTAATGTGATTACCAACTCCACCTACCAAAACAGCTAAGGAAAGCAGCGCAAAAAGGAAATGCTGCATACAGTTGAATTATATCTAACACTCCCTCCTAATGTCAACTGTTACAATCATCAGCACTAACAATTCCTAAGAGTTTTCTTTGAAATTCAAAAACATTCTTTCCCAATGGTTTTGTAAATATGTCCGCAAGCTGATCTCGTGATCTACAGAAGTCAAGAGAAATTTCTTCATTTTGGACGAGCTCTCGAATGAAGTGAAAGCGAGTATCAATGTTCTTGTTTTTCTTGTGGAAAACATGATTTTTTGATAAGGCAATTGCAGAACTGTTATCACAGAAAATAGGAGTTGACTCCTTTTCAACATGTGCAAGATCATTTAGTATCCTTCTTAGCCATACTGCTTGACAAGCTGCTATTGTTGCAGCCACATACTCTGCCTCTGCTGAAGATATTGAGACTATAGGTTGTTTTTTGGATGCCCATGAGATAAGATTTGTTCCCAAGTGAAAAGAATAACCTGATGTGCTTTTCCTATCATCTATGCTGCCAGCATAATCACTATCTGTGTAGCTTGAGAGTGAAGCATCTTCAATTCGAATGTACCATAATCCATAGTTGATTGTCCCTGCAACATATCTCAGAATTCTTTTTTCTACCTTCTAGTGTGATTCTTTTGGAGAGTCCATGAATCTGGATACAAAACTTGCAGCAAACATTATGTCTGGTCTAGTTGCTGTGAGGTACAAAAGACTGCCAACTAGCCTCTTATACAATGTAGAATCAACTGGTGGTCCATCATCTTGTTTGCTCAACTTTGTTCCTTGAGCAATGGGTGTGTCTGCTGGTTTGCAACTATCCATTTTGAATTTTTTCAACATTTCTAAAGCATAATTTTGTTGACAAACAAAAATACCTTGAGCAGATTGATTGATTTCAATTCCCAAAAAGTATTTCATGATTCCAAGATCAGTCATATCATACTCTGTTTTCATGGCAGCTTTGAATTCATTTAACATCAAATTTCCTGTATAGAGCAAGTCATCAACATAAAGACAAACAATGAGAATTTTACCTTCGTGATCTGTTTTTGTATAGAGAGTTGGCTCATGATTGCTCTTGACGAATCCACTGTTGATGAAGTAAGAGTCAATCCGACTGTACCAGGCTCTTGGGGCTTGTTTTAAGCCATACAATGCTTTCTTCAACTTATATACTTTATGCTCTTTCCCTTTGATTTCAAACCATGCTAGCTGATCTACATATATCTCTTCTTCCAATATGCCATTTAAGAATGTAGATTTGACGTCCATTTGGAAAACTTTCCATTTATTTTGAGTAGCAATAGCCAAAATAGTTCTAACCATGTCCAATCTTGCTACTGGAGCAAAAGTTTCTCCATAGTCTATGCCAAGTTGTTGAGAAAAACCCTTGGCAACCAGTCTTGCTTTATATTTTTCTATCTTTCCTTTGTCATTCAGCTTTGTCTTGTATATCCACTTCACACCAATGCTGGTTTTGTCACTTGGTAGATCAACAAGATCCCAAGTTTTGTTCTTTTCTATGGCATCAATTTCCTGATTCATTGCATCAACCCAATGTTCCTCTTTTACTGCTTCTTCAAAGTGGGTTGGCTGATATGAAAGAAAGGCAAAAAGATTTTGTTCAATTGCATTTTCTTGTTCATATATTTCCCTTATGCTTCTAGTTCTTTGATTGTCTATAGATGAAGATGAATCGGTGTTGGGAGAATTACCATTTCCAATGTGTTGTTGCTGACCTTGTACCTACAATCTTGGTAGCCTCGGTGGATGAACTTGTTGATCTGAAGGTTCATCAAACAACTGTAATGGATTTGGACCATTCAAAGTTTCATTTTCTTGATCACTCCATGATTTATTCTCAAGGAACTTGGCATCTCTACTCACCATGAATTTCTTGGTGATAGGATTGTAGAGTCTATAGGCTTTTGATTGTTCACTATAGCCAACAAAGATGCACTTTTCACTCCTATTGTCAAGTTTTTGTCTCAACTCCTCTGGAACATGTGCAAATGCAATGCAACCAAAAATTCTAAAATGAGATACATTCAACTTTGTACCAGACCAAGTCTCTTGTGGCACTTTTCCTTGAACACTAGTTGTAGGAGATCTATTTAAAATATAGACTACAGCAGCAACAGCTTCAGCCCAATAATCATTTAACAAATTCTTTTCTTTGAGCATGCATCTAGCCATATTCATGGTAGTCTGATTTTTCCTTTCAGCTACTCCGTTTTGTTGTGGAGTATATCTTGTTGTGGTTTGCATAATAATGCCATGTTGTTTGCAAAAATCTGTGAAATCTTTTGAACTGTATTCTCCTCCTCTGTCTGATCTGAGCACTTTTATATATTTACCACTTTGTTTTACTGCTTCAGCTTTGAATTGTTTAAACTTTAAAAAAGTATCTGACTTGTTCTTGAGAAAATAAATCCAGATTTTCCTACTAAAGTCATCAATGAAGGTCAAAAAATAAAAGCTACCACCAATGGATTGAGTTTGCATTGGTCCACAAAGATCTGTGTGGACAAGCTCTAAGTGTTCTTGTGCTCTATTGGAGGAAGATGGGAAGCTATCTCTCTTATGTTTTCCAAGAATACAACTCTCACATTGACTGTCAAGTGATTTAAAAGCAGGAAGACCTTTGACCATAAATTGTTTTTGAAGAAGACTAAGACTTTTAAAAGGAAGATGACCAAACCTAGAATGCCATTATTGTGTCTCATCCATGCTTGAAACATTGTGGGAAAATGACTGTGACAGAATGGCACTCCTAAGATTTAAGGGAAACATTCTATTCTTGGTTCTTTCAATCTTTGCAATAAGTCTTCTACCAGGAGGTTTGTCAAAAATACAAGAAGTTATACCTTTAAAAATTATATCATAGCCATGTTCCATCAATTGACCTACACTTATGAGATTATGTTTTAGATTTGGAACATAATAGACATCATGTATCTCTTTTCGCTGATTTTGTTTAGTAAGAACAGGCACAATTCCTTTCCCTTGAGCTTTTACTCGAGAGTCATCACCAAGAGTAATTTCAGAATTTGTAGAAGTATCAATGCAAGAAATTAAATCTTTGTTACCTGTCATATGATTGCTACAGCCACTATCCAACAACCAAAGGTCTTTGGTATGACTGTCTTTAGAAATATGGCAAGAAAGAAACATTGTTTCAGAAGATTCACCTTCATTGTTGGAGACATGTGCTCTACCATTGTTTTGGTCTGACTGTTTCTTTCTGCATTTTGATTCATAGTGTCCAAATTTCTTGCAGTAGAAGCACTGGACTCTAGATTTATCAGTCTAATTTCTGCCTCTTTGTGTCTGATTCTGAAAGTTTTTAAACTGCCCTAATTGATCTTGTGCTGATCTTTCTTCTCCATATTGATATTGTCTGCCTCTATTGCTTCTCCATCGGTTGCCTCTACCTCTGTTTCCTCTGCCTCTACCTCTGCTGAAAGAGGCTTGAGTCTTGAAAGCTTGTTCCAAAGACTCTTCTTCAAGATTCAGTCTGGTCTCATGTGACAAAAGTGATCCAGTTAACTCAACTACTGAAAAAGTAGTGAGATCTTTAGACTCCAAAATAGTTGTGACAACCATTTCAAATTTCTTTGGTAGGCTTCTGAGGACTTTTTCAACAATCTTTTGATCTTCAATGGTTTCACCATTAGTTCTGATCTGATTTACAATGCCCATGACTCTGGTCATAAACTGATCAACATTTTCTGAGTTAGACATTTTCAATGTTTCAAACTGTGTTCGCAAGGCTAGGAGCTTGACTGTCTTGACTTTGTCATTACCCTCATATGCAGATTTGAGAATATCCCAAGCTTCTTTTGAGGTTGTAGCACCTGTGATTTTAGCAAAAATAGAATCATCAACTGAGTTTTGAATCCAACATTTTGCCCTGTTCTCTTTCTTTCTCAACTCAGTAGCTGCATTTCTCTGAGCATTATTCATAGCAGCTAAGTCTGTTGGAGTGGGCTCTGTGTAGACATTTTCAACAGTATCCCAACATTCCTGGGCTTGCAGAAATGACTTCATTCTTAAGGACCAGAATTCATAATTTTTTCCAAGAAGAATGGGAGTTTGTGGCATGTTACTAGAAGCAACCATGATTTAAAAAAAACTTTCAATATTAAATATTCTCCCTTTTGAATACTCTACAGTTCTTTAAGATTCTTGTGACCTTCAAATAATTTAAATATTTAAGAGATATTCAACTCAAATGAAAATTTTTACCAGGGAGTTTGACTTCAACTGCTGGGTATTAACAATGGCTTTCTTCTCTTTTGCATCTTCCTTATGAGCAGCTTTGTGCTCTTCGAATCTCCCAAAGAGCAACTGTTCTGGGTCTAAATTTGTGTGGCTCCTTCACTCCACAAATGACAAGTTCTGTAGAATTTTCCTTGGTTCTGCTCTAAGCTTTCCTCCTGTTGAATCTGATCTAGCTACTCTCCACTTAAATATGAAGAGGCTTATGCAACCTGAACTTGCAGCAGCTCTTATACCATGTCAAATATGGCAGAGGAAAAGAAATGCAACAAAACAAAGCATATACAGAAAACTAAAAGCAAAATATTCATCTATTCATCATACTGTTCAAAAACACTACAAAACAGTATTTAGGGCTATGAGAGAACTTCTAGAAGCAGCTGGAAGCAACTTGAAGAAGTTGGAGTAAGCTCCAAGAAACTTAAACAAATACGGAGCAGTCTGGAGTATTCGAGAGCAATCAAGAGTTAATGTGATTACCAACTCCACCTACCAAAACAGCTAAGGAAAGCAGCGCAAAAAGGAAATGTTGCGTACAGTTGAATTATATCTAACAGAAATCAGTGAGCCTAGCAAATGGCTCTCGAATAAATGCTCCTATCGGTCTCCCTAGAGTAGATGGTCTCTCAACAATGCAGAAATTGATTGTGGCGTACGAAGGAACCAGTAACAAGCCATTTCCAAGAACAAAAAATGCCTCTTGTCACCGATCCACTCAAGGACCTCACAAGACAGCAATAAAGAGATCTGCGGATAAGCACGAGCCTCTTGAGACTATGAAGGAGAGATACAATAATCATAGACAGATAAAATTATCTTCCATCATATCACGAAAGAGCAAGCACAGGAAACGAATGACGCTCTGATACCATATTAACAATATGGGAAAAATCTACAAATGATTTAATACAAAATAATACGTACTTCCCTATATTTTCATTCAATAAACATTACATATATATAGGACTTGTATTTCCTATGTTATAGGAAACATCCTATAACAACTCACTTTTATTGTAGCACACATTATTATTCTAACCCCATGTGAACAATAATTCCCAACACTTTTCCCTTTTCTTCCTTATTCCATCCTATATCTGAGCTTCCCTTTGGAGCTCATTAATTTCACCAAAAACATCCTTAGGATTTGGAAGGGTAATATCAAAAACAAAATTATCTGACAAGTCTATAATATTTTGAGCATTGTCAGTGGATCTAGTTAACAAGTCAAGCGGTAAAGGAGAATAACCATTTGAAGTGGGAGGGATAATGCCAACATCCCTAGCATTTATAGAAGCAACATTACACTAAGCACTTCTACTCCTATTTCTTCTTCCCTAGGCCTAGATTGATGTACATTTACAACTGATTTATTTGTTACATTCTCTTCATCTTCATAATCTAGACGTAGCAAATTTTGTTGGTTCTCATGACTACTATTATTACTGATATAGGAATGAGCAGGTTCATGAACAGGATGTGGGGTAGACTTAATTGAATTCACGTCCTTTTGTTTCCATGATTGTTTTGGAGTCTTCTAAAGTTCACCTTCCAGCTTTTCATCAGGGTGCTTCTTCATATGAGCTCTAGTTCACCTTGTTTCTTCTCTACAACTTCTCTTCCGTTCTTCTCAATTTTCTTTGATTATTTCAATGCACTAGCATAGAGATTCAGAGTTGCCACCCAAACTAATGGGAATTCTGAAAATATTTATGAATTTTGAACAGATTTGAAGGAATTTGTAAGCACAGAGATACTTCAAAAAAACCTTTAACAATTTAAATGAGAACTGACAAAGAAACGCAAAGACTACTTGGATATTTAGCAGACCAACTTCAATTTGACAAATGGCGAGATAATTTAATGGATTCATGAATGAATGAACACATATTTGCAAAATTTATGACTTTGACTTTAAGATTTAATCTCGAACTAGAGACTTTACGCAAGTTATTCCCCAACAGAGTCACCAATATGTTGGTGTTTTTTAAATACCAAGCTAATCTCATAAATAACCTATGGAATTTCCATCTTCCAATGGTCATCTATTTGGATGGATTGTCCAACAAATGAGTGAAAGTTACAACTTTCCTCCTACACTTTGGGCTTTGCAAGACTCGGGAGGGTGATCCCACACAATGTATTCAAGATTCTTTGTGCCAAATCATCTTACACATTGCAAATAACAGATTCATTCCCATAATTACTACTTGATAGATAAGGATTTTAAAGACTTGTTAGATCTTTAAGCATTTAACATTCAAAGCAAGGGAATGCAAGTTTCAACATGAAACTTCAAGAAGCAATACTTCAACTAAAGATAACTTTAATAATTGTTCTTTTCAAGGTGTAAGAGATCCTAGAGAATGCAAATTCAAACCCATATAACTGACCAATGCCTTACCATAGGGCATGGAGTCAAATTTAGCATAGATCTTGGAGTATAATAGCATGTAATCATAGCATTATAGTCCTACTAAAACACTGCATTGCAACATTACACTTAAATACTCTGAACCACAACTGCTTATCAAATCCCTACACTCAAATTACACAAATTTATGTTTCTATCAAAGTAATTTAACTAATTCTTTGAATTAGAACAAAGACAAAATCATACATTCATAAGAAACACCATGAAGATCAATTGAAATGGCCTTGATCATTTTTATCGATAATTCATTTAAAGAGTACACAAGGAGAGAAATGGCTTCAAAATTGTGCCATTCTTGAATTCAAATGCTAGTACTATTACACAACATTAAAGTTTTAGAAAATAAAGACTCAACGTCCTAAAATAAGACTTGACTTCTATTTCTCTATGCTTGCATTACAAAATTTCTATGGGAGATCAATCAAAAACCTTGTGCAATTGGCCCTAAATTCCCTTTTATAAAAACAAGGGAGCAAAACAAGCCTTGAGCCAATTAACACTTGTCACATATTCATTTAACAATTTTTAATTACAATTCAAAATAATAGAATATTCCTAGGAAAAAACCTTTATATTTACATTTGCAACCTTTGTCCATTAAAGGTACTTTGTTGCCTCTTCTCTTCATTTTTCCTTGAATTGTACTTGGGAAAGCTGACTTGGCATATATGGACAAAACTGCAAGTGCACAAAAGGACAAAACTGCTATCTCTAGTGTTGTTGAAGACTTTTAGAAGTGCTGACTCTGCAAAAGACCAAAGGAAGTATCCACATCATCACTAGAAGCTTCACAAATTAGGAATGTCATTGTATTTCTTATCCCAAGCAGTATAATCCTCTTTTGTAGGCCAATTAAAATCCATGAATTCATCCTAATTTGTTCTATAAGGACCATACTTTGTCATTATTTGATTTGCATCCTTATCAAACTCCTCTAAGAATGTGTCGATGACTGACAACCTGTTCATGCTCTCCTTCAACATCACTATGTTGACATCCCCATGCTCACAAATTAAAGTAGCTTTTGCTTCTTGATATTAGCATCCATGTGAGCTCTCCATTGTTCATAGGTCTTAACAACTCCATTATTATCAAGAATTTATGGCAGGAGGCCAAGATCATTCTCATCAAATTGCCAAAGCAATGCCTTAATTCTCTTCTCTAATGGATCTACTAACCCTTGGGAATCAATAATCTCTTTTACCATCTTGTAAGTTGGAGCAATTTGCAATGGCTTATTCTAATCATGTGTTGACCCTATTACCATGCTCTTTAATGCACCCAGACTCGGAACACATGTTTGCATCAATAGAATAGCAATTGATCTATCCCTTTCAAAAATATTTATTGAATTGAACATTAAAGAATAATTTGAGTGAACACTTTTCACTCTTTTTATTTCCTTTGCTAAATAATATTCCAAAACATTAGAAACAATAAAAATATCGTTATCATTGTATAGTAAAAAAATTCTTCATATGCTTCAAGCTACTTAATTAGTTCCTTCTTGCTTATTTTCTTTTCTATTGGGGGAGGTGATATTGAAGTACTTGGAGCAAGATATGCTAGTGGTACATTTTATTCATTATATACTACCATTTCTAGAGAAGGTGGTGGAGGTAAATGGATAGGAGAAGGTGGTGGAGAAGATGGAACATCATGCTGCACTTGTGGCACTGATTTCCCTGATTGTAATGCTTGTAGTTGTTGCTTTAGCATTTCATTTTTTAGTTCCAATTCTCTAATCCTCTACTCATCCTTATTGTAGGAGATCACCAAATCATTGTACCTTTTATTTACAGCCTCATATTTCTCTTGTAAGGATTCAACAGTGGCCTTAGTGAATTGTACCACATTTATTGCCATAGTAGCTACTTCAACTATTGGAGTCTCTGAAACCCTCTTTATTATCAATCCTCCTCTCAAATTTGTAGTAGGTTTTGCAATTTTGAGCTTGTTGGTGTTTGGAGCCAATGCCCAAATTTCTATTGTTTCCCAATCAAGACTAAAAGTTGACCCCTGCAATGCACATACTACCTCTTCATCTATTGCAAAAATTCTTGAACCTTGTCTTCTCACTGTATCAAATGCTATTGAATATACCATATCCCATTCTGGCAAGAGTAGCACTCCACTTTTTCTTAGAATTTCCCTACCTTTAGCAAGTTTCATCTCCTTGTGCTTTCCTTTCATTTCAACTAGGACTCTTGAGGTAATAACCTCTCTAGGTAACTCTATATTTTCAACCATCCCTATTTTAACCATGTCATCATATTCATCTCTTTTTTCTCTCCACAAAAATTCTACAAAAGCTTGTTTCTTTAAATGATTCATCACTCATGAATTCATTACAAGCCTTCTCCCTCACATCATCAATGTCGTCAATCCTTGTTAGAACAGCCTTAATCTAAGTTTTTGAATTGGAAAATTCACCTCCCTTGGGGGTGATGGCATGTTCTGCATGACTTCATCTATGGTGTCAATAATTTCTTCATTAGATTCCAGGGAATAATCAACCAACCCTGCTAATTCAACTCTTCTCCTCTTTGGTGAGGGCTCTCTTGGTGGGGAATCCAAGTCAATAACCTTTTTAACATGGGATGGAGGTGACATTGGAGGTGGAGATGGTGGAAATTTTTGCACTAGGGAAGGTTCTCTTGACTCCTTTGAATGAGAAGGAGTAGCAATAGTATCTTATTTTCTTACAACCTCCTTTTATTTTCTTCTTGAGAAAACATACAACTTCTTTAGTGGTTTATAGGTTGGTCTTTCCTCAACCACAAGATACTTTCCTTTACCAAGCACTTCTTTCTACTCTTTAAGGTGTCCTACCACCTTATCAAAATATTGTAAAATTGTCTCCACTCTCAACATTTTATCATCAATATCCATATAAGTTCCTTTGAATTTAGGATCTTTCTCCTTTTTTCTTGCTCCAACTTGGTGAATTCCAACCATTTCACCTTTCTATCCTTTTCCTTTACCAATTCAAATTCATTTCTAATTATGTCTGTATGGAAAAATAAATTGTGCCAAAAACTCTCTCCTTTGATCCTTAGTTTCATGTTGCAATAAACCCTTCAGGATCATGATCCCTTGGTCTGTTGTGCTTCATACCAAAAGGTGTAATTCTTTTAAGGATGTTTTTCCATCCATCCTTAATCATGCAAAATCAAAAAATGTAGTATAATTAGGGAAAAGAGTCCCCTTTTTCTATCATGCTAGGTGTGATTCTTCAACATTCCCTAGCTACCACATAACCTCCAAAAAGCCAAGTCCCAATGGCACATTCCTTGGGAATACATGTGGAACAACATGTGGGTCATACAATCTGATGATAGTGTAATTTGGATAAGGGGTGATATCACCCCAATTGTGGTCGATGCCCAACTCAAGTCTTCTCTCCTTGGGCCTTAAAAAAATCATGCAATTCTATTGGAATCCTTGGTGGATTCCTCACTAGAAACCCTCTCAACTTTGCACCTAACAAATTCATAAAAGTGACAAAACTAGATTTTGCATCACGCATATCCAAGTGGTGATTCCATGTTTGGACAGGGAGTTCATTTCTTTCACCTCTCATCTTCAATTTCATATTCTATCCAAAATACTTTTCTCCTTTGAATAAAAGCATGTGCATTATCAAGGAGTACCACCAAAACCTTACTCCTATCTCACCATACTTAAAATCCACCAACCCCTTCTTAATTTCACTAGACAAATAGGTGGCAAAGTCATATAGTCTATTCACCATTACATGTTGAATATTTGTTGCCATGTATATGAAGGCCATGAGCATCCTCTTAGGATGGTCAAACCCTATAATTTGGCACAAACTATAGTAAGACCTCTCTAACTAATATTCAAACATGTCTGCTAGGAAGGGTTCCTGATCAACTGATGTTAGCCTTATCTTGCTCCTCCCCTTTCCTTCTCATGAAACTTGGCATAGTTGTGACCTTGAAAGTTGTTTTATTGTTCTCATATTCTTCCTTTAGGGCATTCAGGTCAATTGGCTCCTTTGCATATGGGTTTAAATTAAAAACCTCAATGATTCCCTCATGAGTGAGTTCAATCATCTTGACACTAGTGTATGACCTCACAACTTGGATATTGGGGTCATAATTGGCAACTACAAATTTTAGGAGGTCAATATCAGGATACACATTTGGAACAACAAGTTTTCCCATGTCAAGCCTCCAACCATTACATGTGGGGACATTGGAATATCTCTTCCAAAACCAATACTTAAAAAAATTCCATCCAGTGGCTAACACCTCAGCATCCTTGATGGCATGTTTTCAATCCAAAAAACCCTTATCTATCCCAAGGCCTTGAAACATGATCTTGCCTTGAATTTTATCCATAGTTGCACCCGAATCCTTTAATTGGTTCAATATATCATTATGAAGGCTTCTCTTAGGGGTAGAACCAAAAGCTTGGGCCTTCGAGGGTGTCATTCCCAATATTCTCATAACCTAGGTTTTCTAAGATGCAATTTAGGGTTTCTGGTAAAGTGGTTCACGTGTTCTTAAAGACACACGTAAACTAGGGAAAATTTAAAGTAGTTTGACACAATTCAATGAACGCCAAACCTTAAAAGAAACCTAACTTGCAATTCTAATCATAAAACTGGCAAGTGCACACAAATTTGAAAGAATTTGGGTATAGAGGTTGTAATTTTCACTTACTGGTGCTTGAAATGCCAAAAACCCTAATTTTGGATGCAAGAAAGCTTGAAGACACTGCAATCAATCTCTAGATACCTTAGAAAGCTTTGGTAATCTCAAATTATGCCTCAACTCCTACTTTTATGGCAATAAAACCCCTTAACTCAATGGAACATCATGTTTTCCATTACTACTCGCTCACGTGAACCAGAATGGCTCCATCAACCTACTTTCATAATTTAAAAACATAGGCGTTGATCTTATGATGAGTCGGATCATCGAATGGCTCAAATGGAGTCAATTGAGTTTGAAAATAATGACTTAGATTGACCTTAGCATCATACCAATAATAAAACACCATGTGGATAAGCTTTGCATCGTCACCATGGGCTCCACTAACCTTTTGAAGCTTTTAAAAATGCTACGTGTCGCTTACCCGCAATCTTGCATGAGTCTACTAAGAAGCATATCGAGGGCTGCAAGCTGGTGAGGAACGGTTCAAATTAAATTTGTACACCCGACTTGTGCTCCCTTTAACCCTCCAATCTTACACCTACACTTGAAACATTTTTAGCATGTTACTTAAATCTCAACAAGATGGACTGTCAAGATTATAACAATTGAGTTACCTTTTAACCATGAAGATTCAAGTCCTTTTAGTAGCACAGCCTTTAGCCATCCTATGTCACTTGAAAATATTTTATTAGAAAATTTCATTTATCAATAGTCTGTTTAATGCTCCAAATGATGCCACGTGTTAGCCGCCCACTATCTCGCAAGCACCTTAGAGCTGCTTAAAGACCTGTTACGGGATGGCAGGGAATGACCCATATTGATTTAGCATCTTTTATCTCAACCATTATATCTTGGACCCACCATGGTCACCACCTTAAAACCTTATGATTCCCATCAAAGAGACTTGCCACACAACACGCGCCCACTATCTTGCACTGCTTTTTCTTGAATATTTTAATAGTTGCACGGTGGCGGGCAACCAATGAGATTTGAGATGTGGGGCCATGTCGAGTTCTTAAGAGATCTTTTACACACATGCTTTAAGTTCATTACTTAAGGAGGGGCCATCCCTAGGTCGACATTAAGGGTTGTGACTTAATTATTCTTAGACGTAAGCTTTGAAGATAATGTAAAATTATAACATTTTTTAGTCTAAGGGCTTAGGCAAATATTTTAGAACGAGCGTGACCAATATTTGCTAGGACAAAGGGGTTGGTAAACTAATGACACCAATGGCTCAAGTCATGAGTTAAATGATTGGGGATGGGTAAACACAAGTCAATAGTTGATTAGAATAAATGTTAAGGAATTTACATTATTTAGGGTTTTATGAGGGTTTTAGCCCTAAAAATGAACCCTAACAAATGGAGAATGAAACCCTAACCCTCAAATGCCTAGTGAATGACAAAATATTGAAATGTTATCATGGAACCACTAATTTTTTTTAAGTCCTATCACCATTCATCTGACTTTGTGTGAGCTTGTGATGTTAAGAATGATTCAAGATGAATATTGATAAGACTAATGATATGAGTGATGATACGAATGATGAGAGGGACAATAATGATGAGAAGGAAGTAGATAGTATGGTTTCTTTAATATATGTTCAACCTTGTAAGGGACAAACCACTATGTTACCCAACATTTATTTCACCCATAGTGATGCACCTAGACATGCACCCAATGGTCCTCTCTACATTGTCGACCATATCAATGAAAAACTTGTACAAGGAATACTCATTGATCTCGTATATGTAGAGAATGTGATCACTGAGGAATTTTTGTTTGTGCAAGAGCTTTGTCCAGATTCTTATGAACATGGTTGAAAACTCATGATGGTTTTGCTCGCCCTTCGATAGGTTTAATCACTCTTCCTCTTAAAGTTAAATTAGAACAATTAGATGTGTCATTCTCCATCATCTTGATGTTAGACTAATTCTATTTGAAGCTAGGCTACCCATGGCTACGCTCCATGAATGTCATCTTGTCGATTATTCGCAAGTGCATAAAGTTTCCCTTTGAAAATGACATATCTACAATACATCATACTGGGTTTAATCCTTTGTCTTCTTGTGGGAACTTCTCATTGGATTTCTTTTGGCCTCAACATATGGAACCTATAAAGTTTCATGAATATTTATTTTTCCAATCATACCAAAAATTTAAGGAAAAGCACATAACAAAGTTATCCCTTAGTAATATTCCTAAGAATGATAGGTCCATGGTTGTTTCTCCTCCCCCACCTATTATGGATGATCCCATGCCCCAAGCCAAGATCCTTCCAACTAACCAAGTTAAGTATGTTGCAATTCCTCCACCCATCTCCTATAAAAGACCACGATACAATAAGATGATTCCTTTTGTGCCTCCAAAGATTTAAAAAAATTGTATAGACCTAAAGAGACAGTGGTATCCCAACCCCTGAGGGTTCCTTCAGTTCCTCCCTTAAGGGAAGAAAAGAGACCAATGCTTGAGAAACCCACTCCTACCCTATCACAAATTGAAAATCATGCAAGAAGAAAGTGAAATACTAAAGAGCGTAGGCGTAGGCATCGTACTATTGCTCATCAATTGGAAGAAAATAATAAAACATTGTATGATAATCCAACACCTATAGAAAAAACTCAAGAATAATTAAAAATTTCACCAAAACAAGACATAGAACCAAAATAAGAAGTGAAATAAGAAAATATAAATGTTATTATCCTAAAACCTTCCATTGTGATTAATTTGTATGATGAGGATGAAATTGATAAAATTGAATAAAAGGTGCATAATGAGATTAATTTTTTATTTTCAAAGCAAATGAATTTAGATAGGGGAAACCGTAATGATCCTCCTAATGAGAGAGACCCATCACGTGTTGAACCTAGAGATGCTCTTAGTACGAAACTTGTTATAGTCCCTCTAGCTAGTTGTACACCTTCCCTATATGATGAGCGAGATTGGGATGCAGATGAATTGCTTTAGGTTAGCTCGCATGTACATACTCTATTATGTTTGTTTCATGTGTTCTTTGTGTTTGCTTGTGTGTGATGTGATCTCTTGTGTTGTGTTTCTTGGTGTGTCTTATTATTTGTGATTTTTCTCTGGATGACCCTTGTTGCTCAGTTGGCATAAGGATACAAAGGAAATGAACATGTCATGGCATTCTTCTATTTGTATCTTTATTCTTCTATATGTCATAAACTTTATCTTTTACTTTTATCTTGTATTTTCCTTTTGGGGACGATGCAAGGTGTTGAGGCATTTAGGTCTCTTCCATGTTGATCTAAAGGCATGTTTTGTCTTCTCTCTCTATGTTTCATTCCTCCATTGTGTTTTTTGTTCCATATTTGGGGAATGATGTTAGTTTCGGGCTCTATTACATCACTGTAGCAAAGACATATACTCACGTTGGATCCATGGATCCCTCCAGTGTTCATTTATATTTTTATTGTCACATTGTATTTGGGGAAAACTCTTCTCATGACGTAGCTTTATTTGGAAACATATCGTTGGCATACGTCTTTTCAAATAAGCTCTTGTGATCCTTTTGTTACATAACATTTATCATTTTCTACTTTAAAGTAATTGCACACAACATGGTGTTTTGAAATTTATTTAAAGTGGGGGAATAAATTGGCATTATTTTGCCTCACTTTCTTCACATGCATTGGACTTAATGGTCATTTGACATCGGCGTTGACATTTTTTCTTCACTCTGTTCATGGGTGTTGAATTTAGTGTGGCATTGGCATAGCATTTTGACCATTTTATAGCACCTTATCAGGTTTATCAGGGAGTATAAACCTTGGCATGATTGTCATGGGCACACACCTAGTGAAAAGAGGTCCTCACTAGACCTAGTGTGTTTCTCATTTTTCTACCTTGTCTTGGGGGCTCAGCTAGTGAATATCAGACTTCACTAGCCCATGTGCCTTCTAGTTTGTGATTCACCTAGAAAATATCAGACTTTTCTATGGTGTGAGTCATGAACACCTTTGGTGTGGATCCTAGCATAACACAACTTGTTAGTCCATACCCTCCTTTTGCATTTCATGTTGACATTGTATGTTTTTGTATGTTATCTTGTTTCATATCATATATATGTGTGCTCCTTTGTGATTATGTTCGTTTTCCATGGGATCTTGGATCTTGGGGGCTTGATCACCTCCCTAGATCCTTAGCATAAGTTCAAACCCATCTTGACATAGATTTTCTACTTTAGTGTGAGTTTGAGCATAAGTTCATACTCTCACTAAAGTAGGGGCTAAATGTAGCATCGTAAATTGTCACCCTTGAAAATTTCACACTATGTTTTGCTCCCCCTAAATTATTGAGTCTAATTGGATCCATAATTTCCTAAAATTATGCATTCTATAACCCATTTGTACTAATTTCTGATAAATTGCAAGCATTGAACAAATATAAGTAATTAATGATTTGACCCTAATACATTATGTCTTAAAAAATAGGGTCGAGACCCATGCCCCCTATTTTATCAGGGACCAATTTTTAATATGTCTAAGTGGGCATTTTAACATTAAAATTTCAAATTTCAAATGTCGACTATCGAGATTTAATTCTCAAGAAATTAGAGAAATTCCTATAAATACCTAGTATTTTTATCATTTAAAATCTAACAAGAGATATCTAGAATTATCAAGAGAAAAGGTGAACAGTGAGGGTGAATCAAGAGAATCATTTTCAGATCATTATTATAGAAATTAAAGATCCAACATCATGTCAAATTCTATGTGTTTTATCATTATTTTGTGAAGGCTAACCCTTTTGTAGGTCTCCAAAGCATTCAAGCAAATCAAGAAAGAAAGATCAAGACCTTGAGGTGATGTGCATGACTTCAGTCATTCAAGGAATCTATTGAAGGGTGGTGAGTTGTAATACTTTGTGATTTCATCATTACTTCCTTTCAATTATCCATTTATCATTGACATTTTCCATTGTGGAAGTGGAAACACTTATACGAGGTTTGATTGAGGCAAGCCCCTTAATCACCTAAAATCTATTTTTTTTGTGAATGTGTAGATCTTATGTTTGAAGAGGATTGAAGAAAGATTGAATAAAATTTGTTCATTGTTGCATTCAAATCCCTAAATCTTGTCAAGCCACAAAAACTCACCTATAGAATTATCTAACAACATTCTGACAAATTTGTAGACGAAAATCAGAAGCTCATATCTATCATTAGAGGACCTCAAAAGCAGAGCAGGGCACACTATTAGAGACCCATACACCCCTAGGCATCCTATTCCTCCTATTCAACTTAGAACCAAATTTTTAGGATAGGTACACAATCTCCTGCATTTTCCAGATCTGCCTGCAGTTTACTGTTTCAGTCTATGATTTGTCGAGATCTTGCATTTTATGTATTAGGTCACATAGTCTAATTAGGTTAATCAAGACAAATCAATTCCAGTCCATTTCCAATCCCTCAAAGAAGGAGATATAGTTCTTATTGGCTCATCTTCATGGTTGATAATCAATCTATTCACCTTTTTGATCTCCCTCTTTAATGAAATAGAGGAAAAGGTTGTTAGAAGTTTGCCATTGATGATGTTCTTTGGAAACATGAGCATGATGTGCATATATTGCTTGATCCAGTATTTTCATTGATGTTAACATTATTATGATCATTCTAGCATGGATTAGAAGCATTCTTGAAGACATTTGAACAGAACAAGTTGATCCAAAAATATGGTTATACAAGAATTTGGCTAAGCATTTCTTTTGACAGTATTATGGTCTAGTGCATCAGTTATTTGGTTCGCACTCCACCGTAAGTTGATATATTACTCTACGATTCTAACTAAATTTTTGAGTTCATAAAATACATCTACATTCAAGATTTGGTGACATTTTGTGAAGTATTTTGAAATTTATGGATGATAGAGTTCAGCTCTGTATATTACAGTCATTCCATGTACAGTGTATTAGTGTGGGAGATTCTGAATTTCTTTGCGGATAATTATTTTGTTTTGTGATGATGAGGATAAGCTAGTAGATGTCAACTGAGCACTATGAATTAAAAGGAAGAACGAGCCTTTAAGTCACACGTATGGTGAATTATATGTACATATGAAGGTTTTATTTTGGTCTGACCTAACACGTTTGATATTTTTTGGAGGACAAGCAAGTAACTTTATCTTATGTGGGATCTATATTAGGTCCATCCTGACCTATCTTAAGATGAATTAAATTTTTAATTATGGCACGAGATTTGGATATAATGTTTTGAGGATGACATGTTTAATCTTGTGTGTTACTTCTAATTAGGATGACCTAATTGAAGTTACACTTGATATGGATATATATAAGAGATTAACTTCAGAGTTTTGAAAAAATAAGAGAGGATGATGAGGTTGATGATGATAGAGAGAGAAGGTTGCATGCGAGTAATATGACATGTATGGTGCTTCATCTACATGTGTGTGATGTGAATGTAATCAGAGTTGAGCAGATTGTGAGGAGACTAGAGTATTGATTCAGATATGTGTGAAGATCATTGTGTTCTTAATTGGAACTATAATCCAACATATGATAGATGTTATTTTATTAGTTCAAATAGGTTGTGTAGCCACCCCTTCTTTCCATATTTCTTACTTTCTATGGGCGGTGAGTTCACTTGGACAGTGAGTCCACCTGGTAGTGAGCCTATTGTAATATACTACATTTGGATATAATATATTGTGAGCTAACCCTCATCGTTGTTTTTCCCATTTTGGGTTTTCCACATAAAAATATTGGTGTTCATGTGTCATATGATTTTGTGTATGTCTTCATATTTTCAGTTACATTTATTCTAATAATTGGATGGCTTATGTTTAATTAGTTTAAAGGAATAATAATTCACCCCCCCTCTTAGTATTCTAGGTGTTCAACAATTGGTATCAGAGCTTGGATCCCTGGAAGGAGCTTGACTGCTTTGGGAAGATCTTGGAATTTGAACACATGGCTAATAGAAAGTATCCTATTCCTCTAGAAGAGATTCCTGCTATTGAATACACAAAATAAAATTGCATGTTAGACAAAGATGGAGAACTCAAAGTTGCTCTTGAAGATCTTAATAGAGTTGAAGATGAAAACAGAGATCTGAAGGAGAATCTTAAAGAGGCAAATGAATGTATCAAAAAATTGAGAGAGTAGATCAAGAAATTCAGAGAAAGGCATAAGGAAGTTAATGAACAACTGAAACAAGCAAATGAGAACATTACCGGATTGAAATTACAAGTGGAATAGAAGAAAAAGATTGAGGAATATCTAAATACAATGGTGGAAAGCAAATATAATGAATGCATGAGGCTTGGACAAGAAGTGGTAAATATGAGATCAAATTTGGAGAAGGAAAGAGGCTATGAGGACAAGTTCAAGAAAAGTTCCATAATGCTTAATGAGTTGATTGTTAGATGTAAAGCACCTAAAGACAAAGGTGGTTTAGGACTTGAAAAAGGAGAAAGCTTGAAAGAAGATTAGACATATAATGCAAAGAAGATTAGTGAACCAAAGAGAGTTGAAGACAAGAAGAACAATGGAAAGTTTTGAAATCAAAGAAACAATGCTAGAAGACCCCCTTTCAGACAACCAAATGCTCAAAGGTACCCATATTTTAATGGTATTTGTTATTTTTGCAATAAATTTGGACATAAAGAAATGCAATGCAAATGTAGAAAGAATCAAAATATTTCATCCTTTACTGATCAATGCTTTACATGCAAGAAATTTGGACATAGAGCAAGTGAAAGCAGAAGTCGAATGATGAATGCATATAATAATGGTAGAACAATTCAGTCTTTCAAAGGTTACTGCAATGCATGCTATGGATTTGGACATAAGGCTAACCAATGCAAATCTATAATGAATGAAAGGAATAATTCTCAAAGTAATATCATATACAACAATTGTAGAAGTTTTGGACATATTGCTAAATTTTGTAAAAATAAAAATATAAGGAAGAATGATCCAATAAAGAAGAATGAACTAGTTAAAAAGACTGATCTGGATGAAGTGAAGAAGGAAATGGAAAATATATGGAGAAAGAAAGAAGAGATTGAGGATAAGGGAGAATTTGTGCCACTCTTCAGTGTAGATGTTTCCTCCGATAACTAAGCTCAAAGTTATGGCTTAGGGGGATCTTTAATGAAAATCCTATGAACCCTGCTAGAAAAGAGGTGATTGAGATATAGCATGAAGATATGTGATGAAGAATGAAATTCTTAATCTAAGAAAGAAAATTGCAAAAGAAAATATTCTATTACGACAATTTGTGGAGCCTAAAAAGTTGACTATGTATACAAGGTTTTAAGGTTTATTAGCTTTTTGTTTGAAGCATTTATTGCTGAAATGAGTCAAATTGGAGAGATAAAAGTGTGATTTAAAAGACAAATTCATTTCATTAAATACATTCAAAGAAGAGTAGAGGATCAAGAAGCAAGCTTGAAGGGTTCAAAGCATCTCCAAGTTGCAAAATTCCAAAACCCTAATTCGTCGAGCAAAAGAAAAAGGTATTTAACAATCTCTGCACATTCTAATTATATGGAATTATCAATAGAAGGAAATTTTAAATTCAATGGAGACACTAGAAATTGTAGATATTTCTCAAAGATCGCAACCCAAATTTAAGAGATATTCTGCCAAAACTTTAGAAGTTGATCCCCTAGGTGCATTTTTGCATATACCTCTTGGGGTTATGCCTACTAAAGAATATGGAAGATCACACCTACAAAAAAATATTCCATCTATGGGTAGATGAATTAGTTGGAGAAGATTACACTTTGAACTGGAATACAACATCTTGATTGAAAAGAACTTAGGCGTGTGTTATTGGTTTCCAGATTTTAGCAATGAAGAGAAGTGTATTAGAATGGTGTTGAACATAATTCATGATCAATTCATGTGGATTGATGGTCCCCATATGATTACCAAAGAGGTTATTAGAGAAATCACTGGTTTATGGTCCACTGGACCTATTCCAGTCCAAAAATCCACCAAGAACAAAGACATAATGTTGCAAACGGGTACTACAATAAACCCTATTAGAAATCCAGTGATTCAGTATACATCAATGGTTATTGGACATATGATTTATGGAGACAAGTTGGTCTCTACCACCACAATTCATGTGGAAGTGCATATGATTGAGAATAATGATGAATATGACCTTTGTGAGCTGCTTTGGCAACAACTGATGGAGAACCTAAAAAGAAATTAAGAAGAAAAAGTATATATGAACATGTATGGCACATTGATAATATGTTTGGTTTTCTACTTTATGAAGGAAGTTCTGGTAGTTGGAAAATTTAATTGGTTGAATGAAAAGCCTGTTGCTCATCAAATAAGATACTACATAAGAAATATAAGAGATTTGGATGCTTAGGGTGATGCCCTTATAGCATTCTTCACAATGTTTCAAAGAAGGATGAATATGAGATAGAGAATTATGAGAGATGTGGTAAGAAAGTACATGAATGACATTACCTTCTTAGTTTCTACTGACCATTGCATGATGGAAGCAATAGAATCTAGAACTGTTTGGGTCCCAGAGTTTGGTTATGAAGTGATAGAAGAAGTTGCTACTGGTTGTGCTGAAGTGTTGTTGAACGGTCCTAAGGATCCTACCAGACCAAGATTTGGAAACTTTAGAGAAAAGACAATGGAATTTTCTCAGAAGTTCAATTAATCATAAATAAAGAAAAAGATTGAGGTTGAGGCATAATCATATGCCAGAGAGTTTGGTATTTCAATGGACTCTGCTAGGGCAGCTATAGAGAGAGCTAGAGCTGACATGAGAATAGAAGAGGCCTTCGATATCCCTAGGAGATCAATTATTGCATCTCCACTTGTAACTACTAAGAAGAGGAGATCCACAGGTGGTCCTCCAGTAGTCCATGCCATTAGGGCAAAGTAAAGGAAAACCATAAGGAGAGTTAAGTAGAAATCCATAAGGAAAAAGGGAATTGGAAGCGAGGAAACCTCTAAAGAAGATGTAGATTATGCTCAACATGAGCATGAGATCAATGTAGCTAAAAATACAACACATGATACAATGGAGAACTTCAAGGGATATGCCTCTAGACTTAGAGAACAAGTTGAAGCATGGATTGTAGAGAAGAATCTTTTGGACATCACAAAAAAGTGTGCATTTACACACAACAAAGTGGAAGAGAGTTTGAAGGATGTTCATGCCTGTGAAGAGGAAGCAAGAAATATATTTCTAAATTGCATGAAATTTCTTGATGTTATACAAACCGTAAAGGATGCTATGAATACAATTGAGACACAAATAAGCTATGCATAAAATACTTATGACCCTGTACAAGATAGAGACGATCAGACCTAGACTGATCTAGTTACCTTACATGAAGAATACCTTACTCTACAGAGCTATAAGGAAGAAACAATTAGACAATGTGTGAATCTAAGGGACTTGGTGAAAATAAAGCATATACCTATCCCAAGTGCCCTTGCCAATGTAGATAACATTTCAGAGATAAATCTTAAACAATATACTTCAGAAGAAGGAAAGGAGACCTTGGTGAAGCTTGAGTTACAACACAGAGTACTTGCAATAGCAAAGGAATAGTGGGAAGAAGGCAGGTCCACTTGGCAAGTCATCATGTAGAAGCTTCCAGGGTCAACATCTTTAGGTTGACAATTTTTTACTTTTATGCATTTTCAAATTTTCAAATTCTTTTACATATATGTGAAAGGTATATAATTTTTTGGTTAACTCCCTAAGGTTGAGTCATCACACTCTTCTTGCTACTTTTTCTCACACATATATCTAAGGGGGAGTATACAATTTTTTTGTGTACACCTTTTCCATTAATGTCAAAGGGGGAGAGATACTTGAAAAAAAAATTGGCTAAAACATTTGGAGAATTGGGGAGAGATACTTGAAAACACTTGGAAAGATATTGAGGAAGACTCTTGGGAGAAATATGTGTAAGGGGGAGAGACAAGTTTTTGAAAAAAAAATTTGATCTACATGTTGTCATCAATGACAAAGGGGGAGATCGTTGGAAGTTTTTCATTGATGATGTTGTTTAGAAACATGAGCATGAGGTGCATATATTGCTTGATCCAATGTCATTGATGTCAAAAAATTTATGATCATTCTAGCATGGATTGGAAGCATTCTTGAAGACATTTGAACATAACAAGTTGATCCAGAAAATATGGTTATAAAGGAATTTGGCTAAGCATTTCTTCTAACAATATTTTGGTTTAGTGCACTAATTATTTGGTGTACACTCCACCACAAGTTGATATATTACTCTATGATTCTAACTAAATTTTTGAGTTCTTCAAATGCATCTACATTCAAGGTTTGGTGACATTTTTATGAAGTATTCCAATAGTTATCGATGACAGAGTTTAGCTCTGTATATTATAGTCATTCCATGTACAGTGTATCAATGTAGGAGATTTTACATTTCTTCGTGGATAATTATTTTGTTCTGTGATGATGAGGATAAGCCAGTAGATGTCGGTTGAGTGGGAATTCAAAGGAAGATCAAGTTCTGAAGTCACACGTATGGCAAATTGTATGTACATATGAAGGTTTTGTGTTTAGGTCTTATTTTGGGCCGACCTAACATGAATGATTTTTTATGGAGGACAAGCAAGTAACTTTATCTTATGTGGGATCTATATTAGGTCCATTTAGACCTATCTTAAGGTGAATTGAAATTTGAATTATGGAATGAGATGTGGATATAATGTTTTGAGGATGACATGTTTAATCTTGTGTGTTAATTCTAATTAGGTCGAGCTAATTGAAGTTACACTTGATATACATATATATAAGATATTAACTTCAGAGTTTTGAAAAAATAAGAGACGATGATGAGTTTAATGATGATAGAGAGATTAGATTGCATGTGAGTAATATGACATGTATGGTGCTTCATCTACATGTGTGTGATGCAAATGTAATCAGAGTTGAGTAGATTGTGAGGAGAGCAGAGTATTGATTCATATCTATGTGAAGATTATTGTGTGCTTCATTGGAACTATACTCCAGCATATGATAGCTATTGTATCAGTTCAAATAGGTTGTATAGCCACCCCTTCTTTCCATCTTTCTTACTTTTTGTGGGTAGTGAGTTCACTTGGACAATGAGTCCACCTAGCAGTGAGCCTTTTTGTAATATACTATATCTGGATATAATATATTGTGAGCTAACCCTCACTATAGTTTTTTTCTATTTTGGGTTTTCCACATAAAAATGCTAGTGTTCATGTGTCATATGGTTTTGTGGATTTCTTCATGTTTTCAGTTACATTTATTTTGATAATTGGATGGTTGGTGTTTAATTGGTTTAAAGGGATATTGATTCACCCCCCTATCAGTATTTTGGGTCTTCAACAAAGGCCCCTTGCAGTCCTAGGTGCATTGCATTTAGGGCCTACGACCTGTAAGAGTTGGTATAGAATAACTCTACACCATGCAAGATTGGTTGAAGATTATAGCCACCCAATATCTAGGCACTTCATGAAAGCGTAAGAGAGATCAATATGAAATGCTTAGGATTGCAATGCAATTGATTATCCATTAATGTGTTCAATATACAATGTATGATACCACCTAGTTATATAGCCAAGGTGAGACACAAGACTACATATAATTATGACAAGTGTCTTAATCCTATGACATGTGATAACTTATCACAACTACCTAGGACACATGTGTTAAGAAGTCAAAAGATAAGATAAGATCTAATGGCATCTAACACCATCTAAAAAAAATCCTTCCTAGGACCTAAGTAAACTTAACATGTAAACAAGTCCCCTAGTAATGAATTAACTAGGTATAAGACTTTATTTACACCAACAAGACCCCCCCCTCCTTTTTCTTTGTTTCACTACTACTAGTTTATATTGATGGGTTCCACTTCTAAGAATGTTAAACAAAAGAGTCATGTGTCTAATATTGGTGGGAGTGGTGGTACTAGCAATAATAAATACAAGGCACATGTGACTAGGGGGAATATAATAATATGGTTTTGCTACACACCTTGAGGAAGAGATTTATAATCTATACTTGAGACAAGATGGATATTAAAAGATTGGTAATTAACAAAAGGCATGTATGTCACTTCTTAGTATAGAAATTAGGGAAGTTATGACAATGTTTCTTTTGTATCCACTATAATCTTTGGCCTATAATAATATGTTTGTTCACTCTAAGTTATCTCTAGTTATATGAACATATCTTCTACATGATGATATCAAGGGAAATGAAAACTAGTTTGAAGCCTTCTTCGATTGCCAAATTGGTCATTTTCATGGCTTGAGTGAGAACATGTGTCAACTGCATAAGGTAATGATATATTTTGTGAAGGATTTAAAGGTAAAGATGTCCCAATTCACTCTATTATAATGATGAAACATAGGTGGTGGAGGTAGACTTCAGTCACCTTGTGTATGATGTTGATTTCAATAAACTTAAGTCTTCTATGATTAGGGGAAGGGCCAATATAATTTTTCTTCCCACTCTTTAAATTTTTGGTGTATAGATCTAGTGTATGGGTCTATATGATGTAGTTATGTTTTTTATTGGAATTGTAGTGCTAGTATGGTGGAATTATGACAATATTTTTGGTTTTTTACTTCATCTATATGGGTTGATTGTTATTTGTTAATGTTTTAGTCTTGTGTTAATTATAATGTATGAAAATATTATGCTCTCTCAAATTTATGTTTTAGGGTTTCAATTTAACTATTTATTTGTAAATTTTGAGGTTTAAAAAATACATATTCATCAAGTTTGTAGAGGAAATAAATATTCTAGGGTTTAAAATACAAATTCAACAAGTTTTCAAAGGAAATAAACATTACGAAATAGTGAGTGAGTTTTTTGAGTGCATGCTTGTTCGTTGGTTTATAGAGCGGGTTTTAGGGCTTCACTCAAATTCCTCCTTCGATTGAACCTAGGCACCCACTATAGTATCAAAGTTCATGGAGGTCATGGAGGAAGCTCTAATGGTGTAAGGTGGTGAAGGAATCTATAGCATGAGATGGTGGATTTTGAAGCTCATTGCACAATCAACTCATGAAGTTTCTTTGCTAAATTTGGTGATGCAAATGAATGGTAATAACAAATTTCAGTTCATATAGTATTAAAAAAACTATAAAATAATACCTTCAAGTGAAGGTGACCTTCACTCGAAGGTTTTTTTAATTTATGAAGACCTTCAAACAAACAGGATCTTTGCTCGAAGGTTAAGCTTCGATTAATGGTCTTTACGTGAATATATTTGAGTGAAGGACCTTTGTTCAAAGAAATATCTTCAAATGAAGGTAGTTCAAAAATCCCCCCCCCCCATACCTTCAAAAATTTCATGTCCCAGTTTTGGGACCCATCATTGTTTTATTACTCTTAAATTGCATTAATGTGAATGGGAGTTTGTATAAATAAAATATATTTAGTTTTTTGTAGTTGATCTTAAGTTGATGCTTTTTTTATATTTTTAAACACATATAATTGGTTTCTAGAATTTTAATTTGAACTTTTTTTAGAATTTCAAAAAAATTGAAGCAATTTATGTGCAAAAAATACATACATCTATGCATGTGTGTGTGTGTGTCTATTTAAAAACTCATGTAATCTAAATGTTTCTATCAATCACTAGAAAAAATCTTTCGATTCTGATTTAAAATAAAATAAAATAAAATGACAAATAACTTCCAAACATGACATGCAAACAATAATTGTATAAAATAACAATAAATATTAAAACCTAATGCTCAACCCAAAAAAAAAACTTTGAAATAATGACATTTTAAGAACTTGATCAATAATAACATAAGAAAACCTCCATCATACAAAGTGCTCAACACACAACTACAAAAAAATATTTTCAATATTAAAATGGAAAGAACCTTATAACATGATGTCTAACAAACCTTCAGCTCTTACCTTGCAAAGTCTCAACGGTAAAATGTAATAATATAGCTATATAAATTGACACTAAACCATCAAATCCTCACCATGAAAAGATTCAACACTAAATTAAGAAGAATAATAATATAGAATGACAATAAACCTTCAAACCCTCATCATGTAAAGTTCCAAAATGGCCCTATAGACCAATCACCACCCCTACACCATATAAAAATACCACACACAAAACAAAAAAACACAATAATAAAATACATATAAAAAAAATTATCTCGTAAAGAGCCAAACAATGTTGACTCAAACAAAAATTAAACACAAATAATTGTCAGTATAATTACATAACATCAATAAAATATAATTTCTACTAGTAATTCTAGCCTCTTGCATGCCTCCAAATTTTGAATTCCCTTTATAATTGTACCAACAACTATTTTTATTTAGTTTTTAAAGCATAATTATAATTGTACATAATTTTTCTTCCCATTTTAGGTCAATACTTTGATTGTATCATTAGGCATCATGGTCAATAGCCATGACAAGATAAAATAGGATTTCAAAGAGAATCAATTTAGAGCAGTTTTGTAGTGCTTGGCATTGTATTTTTAATGGTTAACCTTGATTCAATGAGGAAAGAATAATGAGAAAATAAAACTATTTCTTAGCATCTTTGATCCTTTAAAATGTTTATAAAGCACAAATTATATTACAACTCTAAAAATTAGGGTTGCAAAAAATAGATACTTTATAGTTGTGCTAGATTTGCAACTCCTCCACTGTAAATGTTCCAAATTTTCTAGCTGGTCATATAATTTTTATTCAACAAGTCTAAATTTAAAAAATAGGCTAAATATTGTAGTGTTGAAAATTGTCGCCCTTAACAATTTCACATTATGTTTGTCCCCCTAATTTATTGGACTTAATTAAGCTCCTAATTTTCCAAATTAGGCATTTTGAGGCCTAATTTTTACCATTTTCTGAAGGATTACAAGCATTGAATAAATGCATGTCCAATTGTTATTTTTCTCTCAACTAAGTGTGTCCTATAAATTTGGGCTAGGAACCATTCACCTCCCTTCTTAGCCGAGACCCAATTTTAAATATGTTGTTGGCGGCATTATAACATCCAAAATTTAAATATCAAGTGTCAACTTTTGGAATCTAATTTTTGGGAAATTAGTAGAATTGCATATAAGTACCTAGTTATTTTATCATTTGACATCTAACAAGCAATAAAAAGAAATCTATTGACAAAATTATGATCAAAAGCATTATTAAGAAAGTTAAGAGCAACATTTCATAACTTCATTGCAACAATTCAACATCCTAACGTCATGTCTGCTTCCATGTGATTTTATGTGTGTTTATGTTATCATTGTTTTGTGAAGGCTAACACTTTTGTAGGACTCCAAATCCTTCAATAATTCAAGAGAATCAAGCAAGAAAGATCCAAATCCTTAAGGTGATGTGCATGACTTCAATCCTTCAAGGTAGCCATCGAAGGGTGGTGAGTTACAACACATTATGATTTCATCATTCCTTCCTTTCGATTACCATTCATATCATTAACATTGCCATTGCGGAAGTGGAAACAATTACGTGTGGATTGACTAAGGCAAGCCCCTAAATGGATCAACATTTTATCCCTCTTTAAATGTGCAGGGTATAGGTTTGAAGAGGATTGAGGAAAGATTGAAGGAAAATTCTCCATTGTTGCATTCAAAGCCCTAAAACTTGTCAAGCTATACAAACTTAATTATAGAATTCATTGATGACATTTTGACAAATTTTCAACCAGGTATCAAGAGCTTAGATCTAGCATAAGAAGACTGTAAAATCAATTTTAGGACTCCTAATCAAAGACCCATTCACCCAGGGGTGACTGAGTCCCTCTGCACATGCCAGATTCGACTTTTGGTGACAGGTACACATCATCTAACACTTCCCAAATCCACTTGCAAATTATAGTTCCAGTCTGTGTATCTCCATAATAGTGCATTTTTTATATTAGGTTATATAGTTCAATTAGGTCAATCATTCTAATTCATTTCTAAGACTCAAAAGGATTAGATCCAGGTCTGAGTGACTCACCTTTGAGGTTGAAAGTCAATCTTTTCACCTTGTTGATTTTTATCCTAATAAAACCCTTGGAAAAGTGGAATTGATCCTAGGTTCTTTTCATTTAGAACCCTCATATCCTCTCCATTTTTTCATGTTTCATTTTGGTGAACCTGATGTGAAAACATCTTAGATTTCCAATTTGGTAGTCTTTCAAACCCTAGATTTAGGTTTTGCATCATTTTGTCTTCAATTTCTCATTTAGGGTTTCATATTTGTGTCATAAAAGGTCATAAAAGTCTAAAAATATTGCATCCATATTGCATCATAGCTTGCATTAGGGTGTGTTTCAGTCATTTAGATCAATTTTTCATTTCAAAATCGCATTAAAAAAAGTCACTTTGTTCCAAAATTGTCATACATTTGCATTTGCATTACATTGGAAAAATCTAGAAAAATAGTCACTGTCAAACCTGTTTACAGATAGGAACAACAACCTTAAACAACTTAGACATTAAGTTTTTTAGTTTTCAAAACCTTGAACAAGGACCCATTCGCCCTTGGGTAACCTTGTCCTTATACAGGTGCATCAATAGTCTTTTTCACACTTGTTTGTTTCTATCTACTTAGTTTGTTTATGCTTGTAGCTATCAGTTTGAAATTCATAACTATATATCTTAAGGCATTTTTCATTTAGTTCATTTGATGAAAGAAAGTGCATTGTTTGTGTTCAAAATTTTGCATTCAAAAATCATCATTTTTTAGGTCTTTTGCATATTAGAATTAGTCAATTATTTCATTTTAAATTTGAAGTTGGCTTTCAAACTTGTGTTCAACATCATTGCATACTTGCATCTTGCATCAAATTGGGATACATTAAGCAAATTTTGGAAATTTATTTACTATTACAACTATTTTCAAGTAGAATTATCATTATTAAATAGTGTAGTACACAATCAATTTTTAAACTTTCAGAACCCTTGACCAAGACACATATGCCCTTGGGTGATCCTGCCCTACTTGTCTTGTCCAAACAAAATTTTCTCTAAAATATCTATTGTTGTGTTTCCTGTTTGCTCTTGTTGTTTGTTATTTGTTTTTGAGTGTTTTTTATACGTATTTAGCAGTTTGGTGTTCGTTTTGGGTACACTTTTGGTGTTGTGAAACTTGCATGAGTTTCATGACTTGGTGTCCTATTGTCAATTCTTTATTCAGACACAGTTCTAGACTTATGGCATCCTGCGTTGGTTTCACATCCATTGTGGATTATGAGTCTTCTAACTCTTTCATGATAAGTGTTGTCAATACTCAACCCATCTTGGACTCTACTCTTGATGGTACCATACCAATGACAACCTTACAAACACCTATCTTTACAGATTATGAGACTATGGTTGCCCATGTTCCTAAAGACAAATTGAAAAAACTGGATAAAGACTTAGAAAAAGCTTCAAGACTTTGTGAGTACTGAATACTTCGTTGGTATATCGATTCTTATAATTGATAATATGAGGAAACTAATTAATGATGATCATGTATTAGAGGTTGTACATAGCCTAGCCCATATAGTTGATGATAATATGCCTACAATGGCTAGTTGTGCTCAAGCTTTGGGATACACTCAAAGTCAAGGAGGAATTCAAGTCTCCCTCACTACAACCATAGCCTCTATTCTTACATACACAAATCCAACTGTTGCTTCAACAATACAACCAACATTGGAATAACTTCAACAATAGGTCTTCCCACTGGAAATCCTTATGGTTTTGGATCTTCACATGTCACACCTCAAGTTCCATCTCCACTCACAAATGTACAACATAGTAGCCCACCTAATACATACACACTTTCACCATATTCACCTCATTCCCAAAACATGTCAAGAAATAATTTTGTCATAAACAAACTCTTAAAAAATGTGACATCACTTTAACAACAAATCTCAATAATGAACCAAAACCAAAATTGACAACCATCACAATATATAAAAAGGAGCCCATTGTCACTTAAAATATTGAAAGTACAAATTCCAAAAAACATAAAGATACCCTAATTTGACAAGTATAATGGTAAAGGGGACCCTAGTTATCACATTTCAATATATACTACCATGTGTAGTGACTTTATTTGTAAGGATAAGCTCCTAGCTAAACTTTTCCCTTGGTGATTGAAAGATATGGCCTTGGAATGGTTTTTTTCATTACCTAATAACTCAATCCATTCATTTAATTAGCTTGTTGATGCTTTCCTCAATCATTTTCAGGTCAACATTGGTCCTAAGATCAACATAACTGATTTAATGCAATGTAAACAAAGACAAGTTGAAAAGGTTATAAATTTCACAAGCCTCTATCAGTTAATATTATTACAAGTTAATCTAACTCTCCCTGATGTAGATATCCAAAGAATGTTCACTAACAACTTGCAAAATGACATAAGGGATAGGGTCCTATTAATGAAATTTCCATCCTTTATACATTTGTGTATGACTCTTCATGATTATCAAAATTCGATTAGTAAGTATGAAGATACATCTTCATCAACTCATGCTGAGAAATTTGAATCCATACCCCATAACAACTATCAATCATTCAAGAAGCAAAAAAAGAACTTCATAAAGATAAATCCATCCCAAACAAATAATTATGTTGAGCCTCAATTTGTTGCCATAAGTCCAACTCCATACCAATTTAGAGAAAAAGATAGATAGTTCACCCCACTACTTGATTCCCTCCATGTGATCATGCTGCAAATTTTGAGTAAGAACCTAATCCACTTGCCTCCAATTTGACCTACGGATAAAACCAAACCCATACCTCCAATTTTTAATCCAACTGTCTTTTGTCAATATCACCGCACAAATGGACATGACACAAAATGATGCATGCGTCTTAAACATCAAGTTCAAGACCTCATTGATTCTAATCACATTTTGTTGGGTGGTATTAATGATAAAGGGAATAAGTCCATTGCCTCACCTAACCAAAATTTTCAAATCTTTACCAATCTAATGCCCAATAATTCAACCAACTTTGTGCAAGCTTGTGATGTTAAGAATGATGAGATGAATATTGATACAAATAATAACATGAATAATTATTACAATAATAATGAGGATGGTCTATAAACAATGGTTGGTTTTGTAGATGTGCAACCTTGTAAGGGCCAAACCACTGAGTTACCTGAATTATTTTCACCAATAATGATGCACTTAGACATGCACCTGATGGTCATCTCTACATCGCTAGCCATATTAATGAAAAACTTGTACAAGGAATGTTGATTGATCCTACATGTGTAGAGAATGTGATCACTAAGGATTTCCCATTTGTGCAAGAGCTTTATCAAGATTTATATGAATAATCAAAAGCATGGATAAAATATCATATCGGTTTTGCTTTCCCTATGATAGGCTCTATCACTCTTCCTCTAAAAATTGGACCAAAGCAATTAAATGTCTCATTCTCAATCATCCCATTGTTAGACCAATTTCATGTGAAGATAGGCTACCCATGGCTACACTCCATGAATGTCATCCCGTCGGTTATTCACAAGCGTATAAAGTTCCCCTTTGAAAGTGAGATATTTATAGTACATCATAGTGGGTTTAATCCTTTGTCTTCCTGTGAGAATTTTGCATTGGATTTATTTTGGTCTCAACCTATGGAACCTATAAAGCCTCGTGAAGATTTATTTTTCAATTCATATCAAAAGTTCAATTCAAAGTGCATAGCAGAGTTATCTCTTAGCAATATTCATAAGAATGATAGGTCCATGGTTGTTCCTTCTCCCCAACTCATCATGGATGAGACCATTTTTAAACTAAATAACCTTCCAAGTACCTAGAGAAAATATGTAGTTGTTCCTCCACCCATATCCTATAAGAGACCAAGAGATGATAAAATGATTCATTTTATGCCACCAAAGATAAAACAAGTGTATAAACCTAAAGAGATAGTGTTTTCCCAACCCCCGGTGGTTCCTTTAGTACCTCCCTTAAGGGAAGAAAATAAACCAATGGTCAATAAACCCACTCCTACCACATCACAAATTAAAAATCATGCAAGAAGAAATCAAAATGCTAAAGAGCATAGACATAGATGTCATGCTATTGCTCATAAAATGCTAAATATCATAGACATAGATGTCATGATATGAGATTAATATTTTATTTTCAAAGCAAAAAAAATTAGATGGGGGCAATTGTGATGCTCTTCCTGATGAGAGTGACCCACCATGTGTTGCACTTGGAGATGCTCCTAGTACGACACTTACTATAGTCCCTTTAGCTATTTTTTTGCCTTCCATATATGATGAGAAAGATTGGGATGTAGACGACCTACTTTAGGTTGGCTCTCATGTGTGGTGCTCCTTTATGATTATTTCATGTGTTCATTGTTTTTGCTTGCACGTGATGTGATCTCTCATGTTGTAATGCTTGGTGTGTATTTATATTTGTGAGGTTTTCTTTGGATGACCCTTTTTGCTCTATTGGTGCAAGGAGACAAAGGAAACGAACCTATCATGACACTCTTCTATTTGTCTCTTCATTATTCTATATGTCGTAAACTTTGTCTTTTCTTTTTTGTCTTGTGTTTTCCTTTTGGGCACAATGCAAAGTGTTGAGACATTTAGGTCTCTTCCATGTTGACCCAAAAAAAAAATTTCCTTCTCTCTCTACATGTCATTCTTCCTTTGTGTTTTTTGTTCCACGAGTATTTGGGGAATGATGTTAGTTTCGAACTCTATTATATCATTGTAGCAAAGACATATACTGACCCCAGATCTATGGATCCCTCAATGTACCTTTCTATGTTGTTTGTCACATTGTATTTGGGGGCAACCCCTTATCATTATAGAGCTTTATTTGGAAGCATATCATTGGCATATGGCTTTCAAAATTATATCTTGTGATCTCTTGTAACATGACATTTATCATTTTCTACTTTAAATTAATTGCTCACAACATGGTGTTTCACAATTTCTTTAAAGTGGGGGCATACATTGGCATTATTTTTCTTCATTTTTTCCACAGGGGCTAGACTTAGTGGTGCATTGGCATTGACATTTACATTGATGTTTTCTCTACCTCACTTTATTCACAAGAGTTGAACTCAGTGTAGCATCGGTATTGATTATTTTGTGGAACCTTATCAAGGTTATCAAGGAGTATAACTCTTGGTATGGTTGTCATGGGCACACCTTGTAGACCTAGAGTGTGTTTCACATTTTTCCACCTTGTTATGGGAACACCTTGTAGGCCTAGTGTGCGTTTCTCATTTTTCCACATTGTTATGGGTACACCTAGTAGACCTAGTGTGTTTCTCATCCTTGTCTTGGAGGCTTAGTAGTGAAAAACAATCCTCATTAGCCTGTGTGCCTTCTAGTTTATGATTCACCTAGCAAATGTTAGACTTTTTTATTGTGTGAGTAATGAACACCTTTTTTATGGGTCCTAGCATAACACAACTTGTTAGTCCATACCCTCCTTTTGCATTTCATGTTGACATTACATGTTAGTGTATGTCATTTTTTTGCATTTCATAAATGTGTGTTCCTTTGTGTGTATGTTGGTTTGCCATGGGATCTTGGGTCTTAGGGGCTTGATCACCTCCCTTGATCCTTATTCATCCTATCTTTTCAACATTTGTACAATCAAACCCCTCTTGGAATATAGTTCTCTACTTTTATGTGTCTGGGCGTAAGTTCATACTCTCGCTAAAGTAGGGGCTAAATGTAGCGTCAAAAATTTTCACCCTTAATAATTTCACATTGTGTTTTGTCCCCCTAATATATTGGACTTAATTAAGCTCCCAACATTCCAAATTACACATTCCAAGGCATAATTTTTATCGTTTTCTGAAGGATTACAAGCATTGAATAAATGCATCCAATTGTTATTTTTCTCCCGACTAAGTGTGTCCTAAAAATTTGGGCCAAGACCCATTCACCCATGGGTGAATGGGTCCTCCTTCTTAGCTGGAACCCAAATTTAAATATGTTGTTAGCGACATTTAACATCCAAAATTTAAATATCAAGTGTCAGCTTTTGGAATCTAATTTTCAATAAATTAGTACATTTGCATATAAATACCTAGTTATTTTATCATTTCAAATCTAACAAGCAATAAAAATAAATCTATTGACAAACTTATGATCAAGAGAACTATTGAGAAAGTCAAGAGCAGCATTTCAAAGCTTCATTGTAGCAATTCAAGATCCTAACATCATATCCAATTCTATGTGAGTTTATGTGTGTTCATGTTATCATTATTTTATGAAAGCTAACACTTTTGTAGGTCTCCAAAGTATTCAAGAATTCAATCAAATCAAAATCAAGATCCAAATCCTTGAGGTGATGTGCATGACTTCAATCCTTCGAGGCAGCCACTGAAGAGTGGTGAGTTATGACACATTATGATTTCATCATTCCTTCCTTTTGATTATCATTCCTATCATTGACATTTCCATTGTGGAAGTGGAAACACATACATGGGGATTGACTAAGGCAAGCCCCTAAATGGCCCAACATTTTCTCCCTCTTTGAATGTGTAGGTTATAGGTTTGAAGAGGATTGAGGAAATATTGAAGGCAAATTCTCCATTGCTATATTCAAATCCCTAATATTTATCAAGATATGAAAACTCAATTACAAAATTTATTAATGGCATTCTGACAATTCTACAATAGGGAATCAGGAGCTCAGATCCAACATTAGAGAATTACAAAATTAGTTTCATGACTCCCAGTCAAAGACCCATTCCCCTAGGGGTGACTAAGTCCTTCTGCACATGCTAGATCTAGATTTTGGTGACAAGTACACATCATCTGACACTTCCCAGATCCACCTGCAAATTATAGTTTCAGTCTATGTACTTCCAAAAGATTTGCATTTTTCATATTAGGTGATATATTTCAATTATATCTTCAATCATTCCAATTTATTTCTAGGACTCAAAAGGATCAGATCCAGGTTTGATTGGATCTCCTTTGAGGTTGAAAGTTAATCTTTGTACCTTGTTTATTTGCATCCTAATGAAACCCTTGGAAAAGTGGAATTGATCCTAGGTTATTTGCATTTAGAACCCACATATCCTCTCCATTTTTCTATGTTTCAAATACAAAGAAGGGTTTAGTTTTCATATTAGAGTATTTTCATGCTTAAAAGAGGTATCATTTTCTAAAAGCATATCCATTCTATTTTTTGGTTTTATCCTTGATTAGAATATGATTGACCAAGGGTTCAATTATTTCCTCTAAATCATGCTCAACTTCAAAGGTAGCTTTTATCCTAAACTACATTTTATGCATCAATACAAGAACTGATGTTTCTAACAAGAGCTTTCGAAAGAGTGTTGTTCACTCTTTGGAATCCATGAGAGAAGGTAGAAAATCAAGCCATAATAAATCCAAAAACAAAAAATAGAAATTTAAAACTAATGCCACCACATATTTTAAAAACCCTAATGAGGGTTTATCAAGTTTATGGAAAGAACCCAAATTCTAGGAAGTGCCTTCAAAATAAAGGTTTTTAAAAATGGAAAACATAGTAAAAAGAGTGAAAAATCTTCTAAACATTATGTTTAGAGTGACCCAAATGGTAAAGTGGAGGTGAGTGCAATCCAATAGAAGACATATTAATAAACACATTAAAAGTCTAAAAAACATAGTCTTGAAGAAGAGGATGCTATCGGATCATAAAAGCTAGACTTCAATCCACATTGTACACCTATTATTCAAAAGAAGTTTTAAAATGTGCTAAGGAAAAATAGGTTTTATGTATATGGTATCTCTACTTTAGCAACAATGAATCAATGTACCATCGAGATTAGTGGTCAAGTAGAAAAGAAATAAAGAAAAAAGGATAAGGAAAACCAACTCAAAGAAAACCATTATGGAATTTTAAGATTTTTTTTGAGAAAAAATGGATTTGTAGCTTAAAAAAATGCATGCTACATATAGGAATTTGAGAAAGTTAAGATCTCTTGATCACCTAGATGAAGATAATAAAAATAATATACTGGTATTATCAAGCTCTAGAAAATTAGAACAAGGTAGGTGTCTTGTTAATGAGGATGATAATGATCATAGCTAATAATTTGTAGAAACTATAGATGAAGAGAAACAATTTAATTTTATCAGGAAAAAGAAGAAGGATAAAACTCCAAATTAAGGCTATTATTTTCTTTTAGGGGGTTGGGTAGTGATTTTATTTTTTGTTAAGATATGTAGCAACGCTTTGATCGTATTCTTGAAATAGATATTTGCAAAATATTGAGGATCTCCAGTAAGGCTATTGATTTAGCTGTTAATATCTTAAGGTGTATAAAAAGAGTAGTTTTTTTGGTTTTAAAATAGGTGGCATGTATTTCAAATTTGAGAATCCAAAGGGAACAAGTATTTTGTTACAATGAATGGCATGCAAACATTTATTAATATTTTTCTATCTTTATATTATGAAAATATTTTCTCTTAAACTAGATGTTTTGTTGTTAAACACTTGCAATTTTTTAAAATATTATGAGTTATTAACTTATTTACACTAATATTGTGAAGTTTGTACATTTAGTTACACTTGTTCACTTTCCAATCACATTGTGTGGAAAGAAGCTATAAAAAAATAATTAGTGATATTAAAATTTTCAATGACAACTCAATCAAATGGTTTTATTCAACTCCAGGATTAATAGTTAGAGATATCAAGAAGCCCTTGAATATTTTATTCAACATATTGATTGATCTTCAATGCATTTTTTATCAACCAACTCTATTTTACACCAACAACAATATTTAGTGATACCAAGAGATCATGATGGTGTTATTATTTTTAAACAATGGTTGTTTTTTCCTAAACATGATTTGATCTAACTGTATCTATAAGTAAATATATCAAATATACCTATTAGCACTATGTACTTGTCATGCCTAGCTCATGATTTATGTATAATCTTAATAATTTACATGATCAAGGGATTTATATATGATTATGCCAAACAAAATGAAATAGCATTGACAAATATGTGGTCCTTTATTATGCAAACTATTTTAATCATTTCATTCTTACACTTGATTGTTATTAGGTTGGATCATTGGTACTTTCTAGTCACATTTGAGATTGCTCTATTTAATTGAAATAGATATTCTATGTATGTAATGCCTTGAGGAGAGTGAAATATAATTCATGATTGAAAAACTTGGAATTTCTTGAAATAATTTTACAATTTGTTGAACTCTAATATGCTACAAGTCTAGTGTGAAGAACAACACTTGGTAAAATCCTTCTATATTTTATGCTTTCATACATTCCCACAACATTTTTCAAAGCTTCCACTATGCTAGTGATTGGAACTAAAATTTATCAATTTCAACTTGAATAGTTATAAACATTGGACCTATAAGTTCATTTGCAATTACACAAACAAGACCACTAGCAATAATATTTGACATGTTCAAAAGAGTGTACAACATTGACATCTACAATTACTAATTTTATGACACTCATGGTATTATTATAACATTATGAAATTTTAATTTTTTCTTAAGTTGTACAATACATATTTGGTACATGAAGTATATGTCATAATGACATGGAAACAACAACTATATAAAATGACATAACTTTCAAACATGAAATAGAAATAATGACTCTATAAAATGACAATAAACCTTAAAACCTCAATGCTCAATCCAACAAAAAATATTTACAAAAATAACATGGAAAAATAATAATATAAAATGGCACCAAACCTTTAAATACTAATGTTCAACCCAAAAGAATAAAAATTTCAAACAATGAAATACAAACAACAACTATATTAAATGATAGTAAACCTTTAAATTCTCAAAATGCAAATCCTTAAACTTGCTCTCTAGACCACTCACCACTCTTGTACCATAAAAAAAAATAGAATATGAATTCTAGACCAACCTACATTTTCTCCACAAAATCATAAAATAAAAACCATAAATACAAACAACAAAATGCCTACCACATAGAGTGATCAACACACACCTAGAAAAAAAATATTTACAACACAAAACTCTATAAAATCATAATAAACCTTCAAATCTTAATACTCAACCCAGAAAATTATTTGCACTGATGACATGAAAAAAATAGTATAAAATGACACTAAACCTTCAAACTCTAATACTCAACCCAAAATGAATTATTTCAAATAAAAAAAACACAAACAACAACTGTATAAAATAATAGTATACCTTCAAACCCTCATTGTGCAAACCCACAAACTTGGCCTCCAAACTAGCCACCAGTCTTGCACCATAAACAAATAGAATTTGAGCTCTAGATCAACCCACACTCCTTACATAAAATCAACAAAATTAAAAAAATACAAACATAAAACCTCTATAACATAAAGTGCTCAACACACAAATAAATAAATGAATTTTGTAACCTTAACTTGTAAAAGGACAACTATATAAAATGGCACTAAACCATCAAACCGTTACCGTGCAAAGTTTCAACATTGAAATGTAAACTTTCAAATGCTTGAAGCCACAAACTTTCCCTCCAAACCAATTGCCACTACTACACCACAAAATTACAAAATTTGCACTCCAAATCAATGACATATAAAATAAAAAATTTAACTATAAATAGACACAAGAAAACCTCTCAAAAAATATCGATAATACAAACTTTTAAAAAATCCTATAGGTACACTCACAACACTTGAAGAAAATTTATCTTGTACTCATAATTCCAACCTCTTTCATGCCATTCCAATTTCTTTCATGTCTCCATGATTTGTATTCATGTCTATTAGAGTAGTGCAAACTACAACACATATGATATGAAGTAGAACTTAAACAAAAACATTAAATTCAGGTTTTACATATGGACACACATAAACATTAGTAAACACTTTAATTCTTTGTCACATGACACTTGATTTCCACAACATTAAAAAACATTTTTTTTTTTCACTACATTTCTAACAACCATTAATCTTTTTAAAAAATTATTCTAATCTCTAGAAAATCTCATTAATTTTTATGTTTACACAAATTTTAAGATAGATTAATTCTAAAAGATGAAGAGTAGACTTATAACAAGAGCTCTGAAAGAGTTGGAGTCCCTGCCAAAGGGAATAAATATGCTTATGCATATTTTCCATTGGGTGAGAAACTAGTTAGCATTTGAGAAACTAATCGAATCGAAGTACTAGAAGAGCTAACTAAACACCTAAAAAGTAACCACATGCTTTACAAGAGTTCAATTATAACACAAGGATTTAGAATTAACATCAATTTTAGATCTTGGTTTCACAGGGTTGGCCAAAGAATCATCTCATAACTCAAATCAAGGAAGATATGGAAATACAACTAGACTCGTTTACACAAGTCAAATAGTATCCAATTAACCAATGATGGGAAAAACTTGTGCCCACAAACTTAGTTAAAATACCAACCATTGAATAAATCAACATAATATCAAAATATTTTAGAAATAAAATCACTAATTATAGATCATGTCATAAATTTATAATGTCGAGTTAAGTATTATAATCACTAATTATATACATGTGTGTGTATAATATGTATATATATGTATATACACACACATATATATCTATATAGATATATATATATATATTATAGATATGTATATATGTATGTGTATGTATATACACCCATAAATACACATATATATATTTATATATATAATATGGACGTATACATATATGTGTGTGTAAGAGAGGGGGACCAACCACTGCAAGGCCCCAAGTCATGAAAGGCCAAGAGCAATATGGCTGCCTTAACTTACCTTAGTTTGTAAGGGTGTTAGGATAGATGAGATGATAATGATGAGGACTATAAGGCCCTTTGTCTACTCTGCAAACCCAAGAGTTAAGGGAAGACTAGGTGAGTCGATCTTTAGATTCAACTTTGCATCTCAGGTAGCTCTCTATCGGAGGACAGAAGCGCGGTTCTGGGATGACAGCATGGTGCACTGGCGTCTCACAGGTGCACTAGCGTCCGTACAACCAGAAAACCAGAGAGACAAGGCTAGACTCTAAAAAAGGGACTATTAGCCTAGTTTAAGAATTTTGAGAAGTGAAGAATAAGACTAAGAAGAGTGAGACATAAAGACAAAATTGATAAAGGAAATAGATTATCGCAAGGGTGATGAGGATGATTTTGCACAAGTCTTCTCACCAGCTTGCTCCAAGATCTCTCCACCTGCACACATAAGAGAAAGAAAATGTTGGGGGGTTGTTTAGGGGTTTGCATCCACCAGACCCTCATTTTGGTGTTTCCACCTCCACAGACAACCAAGTTTGCAATGATAGGGAGAATATGATAAAGAAGAGAATACAAGCTATGTAAATAAAAGACACTACAAAACAATACGTGCTTACTCAACCAAAATGATAGAGAAGATAAGAGGAGCTTACCACCTTCATCCAAAGCGCTCAAGGATAGTGGAGGAGAAGATGAGAGGAACTCAAGCCTCTGTTGCAATGGTGTTAGTCTTGCGCTCGCACTATCAGAGTGATGGAGTGGTAGATTGTTGCAATGAAGTGTGAAGTGTTTCTACAAAGCTTGAAGTGAATGCTCAAAAGTGTGGAGAGATCGTGTAGAGATGACCAAAAATATGAACATGGAAGAATGGAGTGAGAATATGAAGGAAGAGGTCAAGAAATGACCATATTTGGGTCGGCCAGTCGAAGAAGGGCATTACACTTTGACTCCCAATGGGAAGTGTAACGTTTCTACATTCTCCAGCCACAGGAATCTTCCGGGGACGTAAGCGTGCCACACGAATGTTTTCGCGTCGCATGGGCGTCCCCAACAAAAATTCCCCCAACAATACACAAAGCAGGTGCCAAGTGTAATGTGAGCAATGGGCTTAAGTGGAATTAAGCCTTCGCCTTAGGTTTTCTAAAGTGTAAGGGTGTAAAGGGGAATTTATGTTAGGGGTGAAAATTCACACCTATACAATATGTATATATATACATATATATACATACATATATATATACATACATACATACATATATAAATACGTACATATACATACATACATATATACATATGTGTACATATACATACATACATACATACATACATACATACATAAATACATATATATATATATATATATATATATTGAAAATAGTAAAGAAGAAACATTGCAAGATTTCAAGCAAACAAGGTACAACATACACATCCCGTAAGAAATAGTTGGGCACATCAGGGGCAATACAAAATATCATCAATCTCTGAATCAAAATTTGAATCCAAAATCAAGCAGTACAGTAAGGCACATAACCTGACGTACCACGATGGTAGGAATAAGATGTTCATTATCACTTTGTCCATAAGATGGTTGTAGGTGGTAGAGTCACAATATAGAAGGATGACACTTTGGTTAATATTGTGTAATTTTTCACTAAGCCAATAGTCACATATAAGTTTTGTTGGTGTAGATCTAGGCCATGCACCTTTCCTCTTTTTTAGCTTCTTATTGTGCCTTTGCAATATGAATGTTAAGTGGGAGAATGTTAGGATTAGGTGTACCATTCACCTTGTAAGTTTTATGTCTTGATTACTCGTATTTAAGCATGTAGATGATATACAATTTATGATCTTCAAACATCATGAAATGTGGAGATTATTTATTCTTTGAAATACTTGGAATACTGTGTGGGAAGGTATCGAATAGGGATGTTACATTGAAAATATCAAAACTAGGAGTTATAGAACATCATTCCAATTAAATACTCTCATGGAGTGCATAGATTTGAGAAACTATTCATTTTGATCGTTATGACACAATCTATGATATATAAAGACGTGTAAGAGAAGTTACTTTCTAATCTAGGATGTTGATCATGACCATATGGCTTTGGGTTTTTGGTATGGCTTATGTTTTTGATTCATAGTGTTGGGACCACTTATTTGTAATGTTTCTAGATAATGGATACATAAAGTAGAAGTTTTTTAGGTTCTTTTGTGGGTACTTTTATAGTGCTAGATTAGTATTAGTGAAAGTGATAAACACCCATACATATATATATATATATATAGGAATGGTATATACATATAAATACATACATACATATATATATTAAAAATAGTAAAGAAGAAACATTGCAAGATTTCAAGAAAACAAGGTACAATGTACACATCCCATAAGAAATAGTTGGGCACATTAGGATCAATACAAAATACATCAATATCTAAATCAAAATTTGAATCCAAAATCAAGCAGCACAATAAGGCACATAACCTAATGTACCATGATGGTAGGAATAAGATGTTCATTTTCACTTTGTCCATAAGATGGTTGTAGGTGGTAGAGTCACAATATAGAAGGATGACACTTTGGTTAATATTGTGGATTTTTTCACTAAGCCAATAATCACATATAAGTTTTGTTGATGTAGATCTAGGCCATGTGCCTTTCCTCTTTTTTAGTTTCTTATTGTGCCTTTGCAATTTGAATTTTAAGTGGGAGAATGTTAGGATTAGGTGTACCACTCACCTGGTAAGTTTTATGTCTTGATTACTCATATTTAAGCATGTAGATGATAAAAAAATTATGATCTTCAAACATCATGAAATGTGGAGATTATTTATTCTTTGAAATACTTGGAATACTGTGTGGGAAGGTATTGAATAGGGATGTTACATTGAAAATATAAAAACTAGGAGTTATAGAACATCCTTCCAATTAAATACTCTCATCGAGTGCATAAATTTGAGAAACTATTCATTTTGATTGTTATGACACAATTTATGATAAATAAAGACATGTTAGAGAAGTTACTTTCTAATCTAGGATGTTGATCATGACCATGTAGCTTTGGGTTTTTGGTTGGATTTTGTTTTTGATTCATAGTGTTGGGACCACTTATTTGTAATGTTTCTAGATAATGGATACATAAGTTAGAAGTTTGTTAGGTTCTTTTGTGGGTACTCTTATAGTGCTAGATTAGTATTAGTGAAAGTGATAAGCATATTATGTTGATGTACTTTTTTACTTTAATTAATGCAAGCTTGAATCTTTTTGGCGATATTTTTTCTTGCAAGGTTTTCTCCACACATATTTGTTGTTAATATATTTTGAATACTTATGTTCTCTTCTCCACTATGTCATTAATCTTTATGGTTTAATCAGATTGGAAAACTTGATTGTTAATATTTTCTTTGTGTCATTCACCCTATATTCAACAAGAATGTAAGGTAGGATGTGAAGATGCATAGGACACATGAATAATGAGAGAAAGAGATAAATATGATCATTAGGGCATATAGGAAGAGTGCTCAAGTTAAAAGATCACATAAATGAGTAATGGGTGTACATAATGCTATTGTTTGAAGGATTACTTTAAGGTATTTAGCACTAGAAGAATAAAGCAATGAAGCACCAATGTACATTAATTTAGATCATATGAAAAGATGCAAATAATATTAACCATGAAATATATCATAGCATGATATAGGATGAAATTATAAAAATTTCTCAAGTGTCTATATGAAAACATCAAAGGATGCCATAATGCAATAACGTGAAATCAAACAAACATACAATGAATATACATTAATTATTAGCATTCTAGTTAATTCATAATGCTCAAATCATATGGTATAAGAAAAATTAATCATTTATAAAGGGGTGAAAACCAACTGCATAAATCACGAAAAGAAAAATATATCAAGAGGTGTATATGCATTGAACTTGAAGATGCCCCCAAAAAAGAGACATGTACAACCCATCACGATAGAAATCTGGGAGAGATTTCCAGAAGATTTTTTTTCCAATCATTATAAAAACTAATCAAAACTTGTTCTAGGAAAGACAATGCCTTTGGGAACCTCCTCTATAAGGAGAGAGAGGTGGTGCAACTACTGGAGCATTGGTAACAAATGGATGATGCAACAACTCTGAAACATTGGCCCTCTCCTCTGGTTTCACTTTAAGGCACATTCTGAGGAAGTTCTTTGCTTCAAGACTCAAATGATCTGGAATATGAGGCAATTCCCCTTGATTCAACTTGAAGAAAAAGCTAAACTGAAAGAAAAAGGCAGTCTTGTTAGAATGCATATTTGAATAATATTTCTTTGAACTAAAATATTGTAACACTCAATTGAAAATAATAGTAAAAGGCTAAGGCACTCCATTTTTAGGTAGAAAAATCTTGTGTATATACTATCAGAAAACAAAATCTAACAACAGTTATACAAGAAATATTTTCATTATTGTCACCGTGAAAATTGTTAAGATAATTAGTAATAGAGTTGTGGACACCCACAATGAGCTGATTGAATATACTCCATATCGGATTAGATAAGTAATGTTTAGAATGCATTAAAGATGCAATGAACTGATTGAAAATATTTAGAATGCATAACAATTTAGATAGGGTAATATTCATATTAGATAGGGTACTGTAGAAACCTGCAATGAAATTATTGAAAATATTTAGAATGCATAACAATTTAGATAGGGTAATATTCAGATTAGATAGGGTACTGTGGAAACCTGCATGAACTGATTGAAAATATTTAGAATGCATAACAAATTAAAATTTCTTGTTATGCATTCTAAATGCCCCAATGAATTTTATCCTGCTAGGATTTGAATAGAAATAAATTACAGATGTAATGTGATAGGCACATAGCATACAAGATAATTTAGAACAAAAATTGCTAGAATCATTATTTAATTTCACCCAACTAACTATACAGCTTGTCAAAAATACATATATGTAAACTAAACAACAAAAAGCTCAAATGTCATTAAAATACCAAAAATACATATGCGGAGAAATTCTGAAACTAAGATGTGTGCTCACCCCCTCCAAATCACTTCATGGAGGCTTTTCATCTACCATCTCAATAATAGCGCACCCTAAACTCCAAATGTCAACTGCCAAGCCATATTTGCGATCTTCCATTGATGATGTCACCATCTGCCATTCAAAAAGGGAGATATTATATGTCAACCATCCCATAAAAAAGAGAGATATTATTTGATATATCAATCTTGTCACAACAACTTGTACTATCACCATGTCCAATTAGTAGCCCATTTGATATGCATAATGCCTACAACAATAAAAAATAGACCTTAAGGCTCATTGATAACAAAATAAATAACAATAAGATTAATTATTAACTATAGATTTCAAATCCCTCTTAAAATTCAAATTTATCTACTAATTCTACAATCTAAAGGTAGAAGTTACACATGAGCTTAAAATAATCAATCTAGATTACAATCTAAGAACAATGTATTGGATGCCCTTCTGCATAGCTTCTTTCTCATTTGAGTATTCCAGAAGTTTTTTATTTCGTTGTCTATCCTACCTGGAATTCTTCCTGCTATCAAATTCCATTTGAGAAACACCCATAAATCGAGTATTTAACAAATAAAATTAATCAATGACAACACTCTTGTAGGTCTGTATAAATCTAAATTAGTTCAAATCTGAATATATGTATAGAAAAGATGGACTTAGTCTATACAATGAGAATGCCTAATGTAGATGTAACAAATTAGATATGGATAGGGTAACTAATTATTTAATTTTGTAAAATAGGAGTGTCCTAGAGTAGAAATACCAAATAATATCCCACCTTTTCACTCATATAATCATCAATTTTCAATAGGTTAAGTGGATTATTAAATTGTATGAGGCTAGACTTCTTGGGAATCCTTACAAAGAGGCAAAACCTAAGAAATATATCATTAATTGTGTTGGTGTTACAATTCACACCTCTGGAGTGTGTATTGGCAACGAATAGCTATGCACAGTGTGCAATGATTGCTCTTCAAATTAGGAGGGGAAGCTCCCTCTTTTACTTATATGTGTGAAAAAGTAAATGTTCTAAATCCTATCTTTTTGACTCAGCTGGAAGAGGCACAAGGTTAAGAAAACCAATACATTGCAACTAAGGTTTTTCTCTAGTTTTGCAGATCTTAACTACAACTAACTTAATGCTTAATCTATCATATTTCCTCAAGAGAAACAAAGCATGAGGACTTAGGGGCAGAGAATTTGTATACGATAAGCTTTATCATAGGATTCCCAAGGAGGTAAAATACTCTATTCAAGGTCTAGGCTGAAATAAAGGTTATTGAAAATGACAACAAACGATAAACTAGTATTCAGGATTCCTAAGGAGGTAAAATAATCTATATGAGGTGTAGGCTGAAAGTAGGTTACTGGAAACAAACACTAAATGGAAAGCTTGATCACATGATTCCCAAGGAGATAAAATACTCTATCTAAGGTGTACGTTGCAAACAAGATTACTAAAAATGACATCAAACAATAATCTTCATCTCTAAATTCCCAAGGAGGTAAAATACTCTATCCGAGGTGTAGATATGAAACAAATCTTATTAATCACAACAAGAATAATAATTGGGACAGCAAATTGCATAATGAGACACACACATAATGAACGATCAAACCAACAATTATATTTATCTAAGTGAACAGATACTGAATAGCGATACTACATGCAAGGTGCGCACAACATGTTCACTATCACGAGCAAAAGTTAATTAAAAATGAGCAAGGGTGCTCTTATTTATAGAAATTCAAAGAGTAGAGAACCCTAAAATCTCCTTGAGTTTACATTAAGCATTGCAAGCATGCAATATTTTATTCTCTAAGTCTAATTGTATGCAACCTAGCAGTTAACTAGAAAAACAACATTAGTTAACTGAACTATACAAAATAAATGGACATGCAAGTCCTTATTGAAATGAAATTCAACTGATAACTAACATCAATTAACTAGATCCTAATTGAAAGTCCAACCTCCGCAAAATATATCCTCAAGATAGACATGCAATGATATGTGGAACAACAAGTTAAACTTGGAAAGAAGCATCAAGTTAACTAATGTGTCTAATGTCTATCCTGAACACTGTAAGATCTAATTGCCAATCTACTCCAAGCCATCATGGGCTATCATCTCTTCCATGAATTCATTGACAGTCTCATCTTCTGGCACTCTGACGCTATCCACGATGATGAACTATCTACTCAACTCCTTCTCTTCATCCTTCATCACCTTTTGACACCCTTTGATCTCTTCAGCTAACTTGTCAAACTTTGTTGACATCACCGATAAGTGATTCAACTTGGACGACATAGAATCACCATCAAGACCATCACGAACCAAATTCTGGAACTCAATTCATACAACCTCAAGCTCAACATAGGTGCCATCCTCATGAATATAATGACACAAAATTTGAGTGATAAATCCGCTCACAAGTTGGATGACAACAACAAAATCTTCTTTGATCGTAACCAACTTTGTAGAGATTCTCTCATATGTTTCCGCTTTGAAAAGGTGTTGTTCTCTCCAAATTAAAATCTTTCTTTTATCTTCCTTTGCTACAACGACATCATATGCAACTTCCAACTAAGAGATGACAATCAAATCCTTCGGTTTTCCTTCTACCATAGTCAACTCAAGACATTGGATTCCCTGACGAAGATCATGCACATCATACCTCAACTGATATAACTCTATGAGAAGGTATCTACCTACAATAATGAAATCCTCAATCCAATTCTCCAAGAGCTTTCCATGATTGACTAACTGACCAAGTTTCTATTGATCTGCAGGTGTCTCTCGAAGTTGTGGGAGCATAGGTGCCTTTCTTGCGGTTCCATGAAGAAGATCCAAGATGTATTACCAAAGTTGTTTGATCTCAACCTTGAGGGTTGCCTTGTCTTCTCCATCCTTCATGACACGCTCTTCAAGATTACTTATAGCAACCTTGAAAAGGCTCATGTCCACGTGTTGAGTGCTCCTGCCAAGATTATCTTTGACGAAGGTGAAATCACCAACTTCAACTTCATCCAGACTCTTGCCCTTCGGTGGTGTAGCAACCTCAATGATGAACTCTGCTTCAAGAGTCTTCTCAATATGCACCTGCTTTTTGAGCTTCTTGTTTGACTTATCCTGATAGGGATTGCCAAACTCAGAGATTAAGCTAATATGAAGGATTTTGCCTCCTTCCCAAATTCCTCTTGATCCAACACAAATGATCAATTGTATCCTCTCGAGGAGAAATTATTGTTCTTGTGTCAACCATTGGTGGATCAACTGGTATTGAAGTTTTATGAACCGATGATTCTGGCTTCTAGTCAATATCAATGGGAGATAACTATGGAGAAGATGGTGGACTAGGAGATGAAGAATCAACCTCAGCTTGCATCACAGGCTCTATTGGAACTTCCAACACTTTCTCTTTTTCAACTCCATTTCCTTTCCTTGTTCTTCCACTAAATCTAGCACCTTCAATCGGATTGCTCCTTTGATTCACTCTGGGTTTTGACCTTGATGTAGAAGGCAGTGAAGAAAACACCTTTGGTGGATCCGTAATTGAAACAACCTTTCGCCTCCTCTTGATGTCGAAGAAGTACATGCTCATTTTAATAACTCCTCTCAACAGGTCCTCAATTGAAGTACTCTCCCTGGCATACCAATTTGGCTTTCAAAGTTTTTGGAAAGAAACTCAGTCCTTGATGAATGTGCTAAGTAACACCTCTCCATCATCATCTGACAAACCCTCAAAATCTTCTGATAGGAAACCAGCAAGCTCTAGAAGAGTAATCCTACAGTAGTGACGTCAGCGCACTTCAAAATCATCTTCACAGTTGACCCAAAAGTCCTCAAGGGTTGGCCTGTGTGATTGACTTCACTCCAATTAAGTTGCATAATGACCCAAAGGATCATAGGAGTGCTTCTTGATGAGGTAATTGAGATGGATTTTTGACAACTCGTTGGTCATCAACTTGCAATTGGCTGGTGTCCGACACTTATATATGCCTAATCCAAAAGGGAAGGTGAATGCTTGCTTGTGTCGATTGCAAAGAAAAGTATGAACCTCGTGAGCTTGTCTCAGGAAATCCATGAATAGGACCTTGTCTGAAGGATACCTCGGCAGCATCAGAGGTTCTCTAGTGTAAACATACACTCAAATATATGTGAAAGTGGGAAACTAGATAAACCAATCTGCCCAACTCTCCATTGTTGATTTTGCCTCCATCGAGATTCTAATGTGCATCTCATTATCTAGGCCTTTGATTGTCTTCATTAGGAAGTGATCATTCACCTATTTGAAATCCTATTTATCCTTTGAGAACTCCAATTGTGGGAAGTACTTGTACACATGTTGAACACCGAGAGTTCCAATGGTCTTCAAAGTTTTAAAATTGCCTTGGAATGCAATTAAGTAGACCAAATAAGAAACCATGTGAAACTCGTGGATTTTAAGGAATCCTGTGATTTGTTGGTGAAGACACTCGCTAATCACCATAGCCCAATCAAAGTGTTCCTTATTGTTGATAATCCGAGAAATGACATAAAACATCCAATGTCGGAAAACATGAGCCTCTTCTTGACCTGTAACCCGGTTGAGCAAAGTAATCAAGATAGCAATCTCATCCTTGAATTCTCCATGCCCGACCTTCTTTTGCATGTTGATTTTTTGTTCTTTTAACCACCTTGAGAAACCTTTCTCTAAGATCTTTCCTTGTCTCCCTGCCATATCTTATCACATTCATCAATGCTTACGAGGAAACTGTCTGAATGAGATGGAATGGCAAAACACTTCTCGACATCTCTTGGCTTCAAGCTGCAAATGACTCTCCCATCTGTTGATCGAATTTGTCTTGTGGATGAGTCGTAATGCCTTATGCATCCAATGACAAACTCAAGATCAACAACTGTGATAGGAATAGATTTTGCTGCTAGCAATCAAGATCGCTTAAGATTCTTGACTGTCGAGTTGTCAATGCCTTCCAACGTGCTCAATTTGACCACTAGATAGACGTGACTAAAGTCTATGTCAGAAGTTTTCAAAAATTCATGAACTAAGACCAATTTGGCCTTGTATTTTATTAGGTTAAATTGCATTTTAAAAATCTGGTCTTTTGACTGTAAAGTCGATATGTTTGGGCAAACTTTAGAAAAAAATAAAAATGGCTCTAGATGAGGCTAAAAATAGCAAGTTGAGGGAAAAATTTTAGGAAATTTTCTGAAACATGCTATTTGTAGAGAATTAAATTCTAAGACAACCTAGTTTGTCAAAAACTCAAAAAATTAAGTTTTACCAAGGCATGCAAAGGCTTTTCGGTTGAGAGCTTTAGTGGTCGTAGGGGGTTCCCAGGAAAAAATTTCACGAGAAAAATTGGCACGGGTATTATAGGCGGTAATGAGCTGAAGCAGCGGGGCAATTTTCACAAAAAATTCTAGAACATGGGTTTTGTTGTTGATGCTATGCTGAATGAACCTAAATGACTAGATTTTGAAAATTATGTCATTTACTTTGACATGCGAGAGAAAACCTAAGACAAGGATAGAAGAATTTTAGAGATAGAAAATAGAAGTTATTATTATACCTCTAAAAAAGATGCCTATGCCTTGAATTCAATTTGATGAAGTCTGCATGCACTCGAACAATGAAGTCTGGAAAATATTTCCTCTGAACAATCTCAACCTGGCACTACGAAGAACACTAAAAAATATCACCTGTAGCCCCTTCAAATCTTTGCTTGCACAAGAAAATATGTGTTTGCTTCCACCTGTGATGAGAATAATGGATGCCTAATGCCTTAATAAATAAAATTTATGAAGGCATCACAAATGCATGCAATTTCATAAATTGGGTGCCACCTCCATGCACTTTAGCTAACTATGCATGCAAAAATAATTTCGCCAATTGCAAGCAAAAATTAAGTCCTGTTGAAGTCGACTTGAGAAGTTTAACTGAAGGTTTAATATTATTTAAATTCAATTAACTAACTCCTCCATTTTGGGGCGACACACTCATTTGAGTTCAAAAGTCAAAATTTGACTTTATGCATCACTTTTCCAGACAACCAAATTCTTGAAAATTTCAATTTACAAATGTCATTGGAGCCCATGTTCGATCACTGATTCTGATTGACTAGTGTATCCAGAAGGTTGGCTGACAGTTTCATTGAAAAGCAAGATCAAAACTAACAAGAAACTCCTTGAGGCTGCAAATCCTAATTTTGACTTCCAAAGCTTCAAAATTTAGGGCACCCCTAGCCTCCAAGGGTGCTCTTTGCTTCAGAGTTGGTCAATTTTCATGCATTTTCATCATTTTGAAGGTGATTTTGACCTTACTTCATCTCACATTCTCTAGTAACTAGCAAAACTTTAGAGTTAGCGATAGGCTTACTGCAGAGCTGGCTCACTTCTAAACATGATCTCTTGGAGAGAACTTTTCCTTATTAACATCATCTGGTAGGTGAAAAACAGAGGTGTCCTTGGCCTCCAGGGGCTCTTTTCTTCCCAAAGAGCCATTTTTTCAACTAATTGGATCTCCACTTAATCCTCAACTACTGGCTGCTAAAAAGTCTTTTGACTCGATTGAGGTATGCAATGGAAATATGGAAGCATCATGAACAAGATGAGTATTTGAGATAACCCAAAAGATTGCATTTGAGGCTTGAAAACCTTGGGTACCCCTGGGCTCCAAGGGTGCTTTTGCTATTTTCTGACATTTTGACCATGATAAAACCTTATGTTTGACTCCTGATTTCGACAGTTTAGCAACTCAGATTAACCCACTAATGGATTCGTTGTGAAGCCAGACCAAGTCTGAGACAAACATCCTAGGTATCATTTCATCAGAACCTCCATTTGGTGCCTCAAAAATTTGGGTGCCCTTGGCTAGTAGGTGGGCTTTTTGCTCTAGTGTTAGTCAAATTTTCATCTCCCTCATTTCTCGTTCAATCATTTGGGCCTCTGAAATCTAGGGCACCCTTGGCTAGTAGGTGCTCTTTTCATTCTAGAGTTCACTAGAGTGTTTCAAGCTTAGATTTCGACTCTCAGCACCTGGCCATCTGCCATTGATGACCTCAGAGGTCCTAACTTTTGTTCTAAAAAAATTAAATATACCCATTAGCCTTAAACTGATTTTTTCTTGATTCTGACTTCACCACTGTGATCATGAAGTGAAATAAGCTAATCAAAATATTTTTTAGGCAATTTTGACAAGTTCTATTTTTTAGAGTTTTGGGCTATTTTTAGGCTTTTTACCTTATTTTTAGGTTTTTTTGAAAAAGTAACTTTATGGGAATCCATTTCACAACAAACCTAGAAAACCCTAAATTTTAGGAAAAAAAACCCTAAAATTTAGGAAACCCTAATTCTTCCTTAAATTTAGGAATACCTAAAACTAAAAAAACTAAAGTTTGGGTTTTGTAGACAACTTCATTATGAATAGACCCTTAAAAATTCTGAGTTCTTAACCCCCATGCATGACATGCAAATTTCCACTTTTCTAAATTTCCAACTTCAAACAATTCTGAGATTTTGACTATTTTAAGCAAAATGCCTTAATAAAGCAAAACAATTATCATGGGTACAACATTAGGCTCCATCTAGTGACCATGTCAGATACCTACAACATAGGAGAACTGAGAATCTCTAGGAAAAATGTAGACCAGTGTGAATATCAGTTGGGCATTGGAGTCAGGACTCCTTCCTAATCACCTATGAAGTCGGAACCTGAAACAAGACTACCTAAATAATCACCCAAAAACATCACGAAACTTCAATGAATGGGGAAATAAATGATGACATAACGAAAAAGCATAAATAAATTATTTATAAAAATTTACTCCTCCATTGAAGGGATGAAGTGCTTGAGATATTACCTGATGTATGGCAGCGAGAGGAGCCTTCCATCTTGATGCGAGAGAATGTATGTGTTCTCTCCTCTAGATTCATAGATTTGGAAGGGCCCTAGCCACAAGGAATCAAATTTTCCATGCATTCCTTTAGGCTCATGCCTTTTGTCCCATAATAGGACTTGATCTTCAATCTTGAAGTCTTGTTAACAAGCCTTCTTATCAAAAATATTCTTCACTCGCTCTTGATGCTAAGTGATTCTATCGATGACCTCCACCCTTTCCTCTTCAAGTTTCATTAGGTACAAAACCCTCTTCTGGATTGGATATTTGAACTCTTCATCCTCCACTGTGGATGCCAGCTGCAAAGCAGACAACTCTAGTGTGATGGGTAGAACTGCTTTTGTACCATACAAAAGTGTGAAAGACAAAGTGTCGATGGCTCTTTTGGGAGTGATTCTATCAGCCCAAAGAGTATCATATATCTTTTTGTCTCAAGCTCATTGATTTGAGTCAACTAGCTTACGCACAATTGTGACTATGTTCTTGTTTGAAGATTTGACTTGTTTATCACCTTAAGGGTAATAATCTGATGCATGTGATAGCATGATGTCATGATCAAAACTAAAATCTAGTAGTTCCTCTAATGAGAAACATGTTGCACTATCAACCACAAGTTTGTGAGGGACCTTGAAGCGTGAAATGATGTTCTCCTTCAAAAAGTCACAAACAACTTCAAAGGTAGCTTGCTTGGTAGGAACGACCTCAACCCATTTTGTAAAATAATCTATCATCGTAAGGACATAAACATGCCCCTTGCTGGAGTGTGGGTTGATGAGACCTACAAAATCCATACCCCATTGTTGAAATGGAGCATTGATAATCATTGGCCTGAGTGGAGTAGCTGCCAATATGAATTTTCCAACAAATTTCTGACACATTTGGCACCTATACACCCATTCATATGTGTCGCGAAACATAGTTGGCCAATAGAATTGTGATTGCGGGATCTTAAATGCAGTGACTCTTGATGAGAAGTGACCACTGTATGCTTGACTGTGAAAAGCAATCAACAATCTCTGTTGTTGGTCTCTACCGACGCATAATAGAAAATTTTCATCAAAGCCACGCTTGTACAAAACATTATTAATAAGCACAATTTTTTGTGCTTTCAGCTTCAAAGTTCTCTTCTACTATTTTTCCATGTGACGTGGACATTCTCCATAAGTTGAATAATACCACAAAGTTGTGTACCATTCCTCCACAGAATCAACTAGTAGGACCAAAGGAAGGTCCTCTTCAATTTCAGGTTCAGGTTTAATTTCACCATTGCCTTGGTACTTTTGATCTCCATCTTCTTCCAATTACTAACAAAGACCTTGCCCATGGATGAGCTTGGTCGGCTTGATTTCCAGATCATATTCTTGAACTTTAGCAATCTAATTTCCTCTTTTTGTGCCCATCTCTTGTTGAGTTAGCATAATTTTTACTATTGGATTGGCGACAAACACTGCTGTATAAGAATTCAAGATATAAAACCTAAAACTTTTAATAGCTCTAACAACAACATACACACTCTTCACAATTTGAGAATAGCACGATTTAGTATCTTTAAAACTATCGCTCATGAAAACAATTGGAGATTCTCCTTCTTCGCTGAGCTTCTAAGTCAATATACTAGATAGAGTGTGTTCCAACACATAACAATAAAGGATGAAATCCTTCTCAAAGTCAAGATGAACCAACACTGGTGCATTAGCAATAGCTTCTTTGATTTTGGAAAAGGCTTGCTTGCTTTCTTTTGTCCATATGAAAGTGGACATCTTTTTCATCATAACTGAGATCTCCTTTGTCAGCTCTAAGAAATTTGGTACAAACCTTCAGATAAAGTTAACTTTACCAAAATATGAATGCACTTGTGTTTTATTTATTGGAAGAGACAGGTTTTTAATTGAATCCACCCGATTTGGGTCAATTCTAGTCCCCTCTTTGGAAATGATGTGGCCAAGTAACTTGCCCTCCATCACCGCAAAGATAGTCTTCTTGGGATTCAATGAGATCTTGTGGTACCTACATCTTTTGAACACTTTCATAAGGTGTGAAAAGTGGTCTTCCCATTTATCTGAGAAAACAATCAAGTCATCAAGATAGACGATTGTTATTTTGTTCTTGAGATCCTCAAAATCCAGATCCATGGCCCTTTAAAAAGTCGCACCGGTGTTGATGAGGCCAAAAGACATCCTCTCATAAGAAAATGTTCCCCACAGGGTGGTGAAAGTTGTCTTGATCTAATCCTCATTTGCCATTGCAATTTGATTGTATCTGAAAAATCCATCAAGAAGTGATAGCATCTTTGAATCAATGATTGTATGCAAGGTATGCTCCATGATCGGTAAGGGGTAATTGTCCTTTAAGGATGATTGGTTCAAATTCCTAAAATCTACGTAAATTCTAATTTCACCATTCTTTTTGCGTATAATAACTATGTCATACACCCAGGTGGAGTGATGAATTGGAAAAATTATCTTCGAGTCCACCATTTTCTGAATCTCCGCGTAGATAGTATCCTGGATTCGTGGATTATAATGTCTTTGTTTTTGCCTGAAAGGCTTGACATCAGTATTCAGAGGAATTGTATGAGACAATTTGACGGGTGTAAAGACCTTCAAATCTTCATAAGACCATGCAAATACATCCTTGTATTGTTTGAATAGGGCGGTAAACTTCTCAACTTCTTCTGGAGTACAAAGCTTGCCCAAATTGACAAGCCAAGGCTTGTCTTCAGTGTTGATGTTTACTTGGTAATGCTCAACAGAAGTATTAACACCTAACATATTTTGATCCTACATGTATCAATCATGCCAGTCAAAAATATTCTCTAAAGAAACAAAACCTTTAGAAATTTGATTTCCTCTCAGTTGAATGATCCCAAAATTTGTAGCTTCGGAGTCTTTTGTAAGTGATTCTTTGAAAGGAGTAGAACTTCCTTCAAAGAACAACTCTTTGTAGTTGTCTCCCATGATGAAAAATTCTTCAATCTCATCGTCGTCATCAAAGACTTGCCATTTGTTTGAATTATCTAGAACAACTTGCCTACAGATCAACTCAATAGAAAATGTATTATGATGAAAGTCAAAATGTGGCATGAACAGAGCAGCTGATACTATGAGGTTGTCGGCTTTGCTAGTGTTTGTACTTGGAATGTATTTGATGTCGAACGCATTCAACCAATTGATGGAATTCCACACCCTCTATTTGTAGGATCAAAGGCGATGTTTTCTGACATGGAATTGATCTTTGATCTGTTTGAAAATCAATTCAACATCTCCTTTGACTCTAAGTAACTTTATCCCCATATCTTTTTCATTCTTGAGACCTAATAAAAGTGCCTTGTATTCCGTCGTATTATTGGTGCATTCAAATTGCAATCGGTATGCAAATGAATATAGATGACCCATGGGAGAGGTGATGATGACTCCTGCTCCCGAGCCTGATGTTGAGCAACTTCCGTCGAACTGCATCGTCTATACTTTTGATTCTTCATATGATGTAGTTGTGGAAAGTGCAAACTTTTGACTGTCTTTAGTTACTTCAGATATCATAGCATATGTGCATGGACCCTGTCTTGATATAACACTTGCACTTGGGGGTCATGGGACTTCACCATCATAAACCTTGATTTGGCCTCAAGTTCCAGTTTGAAACTACCTTTCTTTAATGGGATTGTTGCGAATGACCAATCCAACTAAATTTTGCCTCCAAGGTCTTTGTAGAAGCTCCTACTGAGTAACATCTCGTAATTGGTTAGAATGTTAGCTACCAAGATATTCATCATAATTTTCTTTTCAGGACAAGACGCTAGCCTTACTTATGCATCCTTTAGTTGACCGACGAAGGACACCGAATTTGACTCAAGTGAATAATACTTGTCATGATTTTTGGTGCACGAAAGTCCCAACACGTTCATGATCTGTAAGGGCATGACATTTTTTGAAGCTCCACTATCTATGATACAATTGTTGAGTTTAAAACCTCCTATATACAAAGATATATAGAACAGTTTTGGCTTATCTTTTGCTAGTACAGAGGATTCAAGCAATGTAGGTTGGATTGTAGCCTTCTTCTTTACAACCTTAAGGATTTGATCCAACTGCTCTAGATGATCCTAAAGATACTCCAATTGAGATATTTGTACCTTCATCTTCATCATGGAAGATACAATGTCAAAATTTGTTGAAGATAGATCTTGAGCAACTGGCATGGTGTTCTCTTGTGGAGACTTGGGATTAGAAGTGGAAGGCACTTCCTTTCCCTTTTCATTTGTTTTTCGCTTTTCCTCTTCTTCTTTTTGTACTTTGAAGTGTTGGGCATGTGTGAACATAGGTGATGAAATGTTTTCATGATTGACTATAAGAGAGTACTGGTGGTATTCTTCTTCTTCTTCTTCTTCTTCATTAATGGGTTCTTTGTCGAAGTATCTCGTTGTGGAGTCGCCATCAAAGTTGTATGTATGTGGTGAGACAACATTTATAGTTGGTGAAGGTACAAAGCTTGTACTTGGAGCAACATCAACAAATCCCATGATTTGATTCATTCTTTGATTTTTTGGACATATGGATCCGGTGTGTGCATCAGTATCATGGAATGTGCAATAGGTTGTAGCCTTCTCAGTATCAATAGATTGTCTTGATTGTCCTTGTGGGAACCTTGATTTGTAATTGTTGAATAGTTGGAAATTATTCCTCTTTGGTTGGTATGGTTGTTGAAGTTGATATGGTGGTGGTGTAGGCAGTGCTTGTTGCCCTTGAGTGGGTGACTATCTTTTGAGGATAGTCAACTCATTGGCTACCTTTTGTAGCAGTAGATCAATAGATGCTTGAACAAGCGGTCTGATTGAATCATTCTTCATCTTTCTTGTCGTAATAATGTTATCTTCAAGCTTGATAGCTTCTTCTTGTGTAAGTTGTATATCTACTCCTTGGCTTCCTTTTAATAAAAAGTCTATTTCTAACAAAAATGCGTTGATGAAGCTACTCATCAAAATCTTATTAGATGGATTGAGAGTATGGGAAAGACGTGTGACAAGGCGGTTAAACCTTGCTACGAACTCCCTCATTGGTTTTGTAGGCTCCATCTTTGAGTTTGAGAGTTGTGCAAATAATTAGTGACTGTCCTCGATGGGCTTGAATCTCGCCAAGAATGTTTTGCTCATGACTACCCAGCTTGCAATTATACCTGGTTCAAGATGATTGAACTAGTCTACAGTGTTACTCTCAAGGTCTCAACAAAGAGATGGATGGAGATTTATTCATGTGAAACATGCAAAATGGAACAAGTCATTGTGAATGCTAACATGTGTTCATCAGGGAGTCGAGCCCCATCATCGTGGAATATCGGGAAATTCTTTCGTGATCCCTTGGGCAGCTCAAGGTGTCCTACTAAGGCCAATCGTTTGATGTTGTCTCCCCAAGGTAATGGGGTTGGATGTCTTACATCTCTTCCATTTTGACCATTTCCATTGTTGTTATTTTTTTTCTTATTGCCCATTGCTTCAACTGGGGCTAGAGATTCTTCTTCAAGTCCTTCTAGGAAATGTTCAGGAACCTCTTGAAAGATCAACTCTTCTTGAAAGAGAGGATTATTTCTTCTTCTTGTGTATACTAGATGAGCCAGGATGCTTTATTCCCAAGTGGGTGGTGGCAAAACTGGTCTACTGACTGCAAGATCTACCCTTTCTTCTTCTTTATCTAGAGTAGTAGCTACATTCCTCCACTGAGTAGATGATGTATGATTTTCAAAGATAAAAATTCATAGGCTACTGATGATGTCTAACTGCTTGCCTTGAATTAGCACAAAGTTTGGTTGTGTGATGGACAGAGTGAGTCCTGGTTGTTGAACTAGAGCAGTAGGATGCCAAATGGTCATTCCTATGACATAAAAGCTTTAAGCTTTTCTTGAATTTTTCTTGCCTCATGCCCCATAGTGGGCACCAAAAAATTGTTGGTGTTACAATTCGCACCTCTAGAGTGCGTATTGGCAATGAACAGCTATGCACAGTGCATAATGAATGCTCTTCAAATTAGGAGGGGAATCTCCCTCTTTTGTTGATATGCATGAAAAATTAAATGTTCTAAATTCTCTCTTTTTGACTCAGCTAGAAGAGGCACAAGGTTAAGAAAACCAATACATTGCAGCTAAGGTTTTTCTTTGGTTTTGCAAATCTTAACTACAACTAACTTAATGCTTAATCTATCTTATTTCCTTAAGAGAAACATAGCACGAGGACTTAGGAGCAGGGAATTTGTGTATGATAAACTTTATCACATGATTCCCAAGGAGGTAAAATACTCTATCCAAGGTGTAGGTTGAAATAAAGGTTATTAAAAATGACAACAAACAGTAAACTAGTATTCGAGATTCCCAAGGAGGTAAAATGCTCTATCCGAGGTGTAGGCTGAAAGTAGGTTACTAGAAATGAACACTAAGTGACAAGAACGATCACAAGATTCCCAAGGAGGTAAAATACTCTATTTGAGGTGTAGGCTACAAACAAGATTACTAGAAACGACATCAAACGATAATCTTCATCTCTAAATTCTCAAGGAGGTTAAATACTCTATCTAAGGTGTAGATATGAAACAAAGTTTATTAATCATAACAAGAATAATAATTGGGACAATAAACTGCATAGTGAGACACGCACACAATGAACGATCAAACTAGCAATTATATTTAACTAAGTGAACAGATACTGAATAGCGATACTACTAGCAAGGTGGGCACAACATGTTCGCTATCACGAGCAAAAGTTAATTACAAATGAGAAAGGGTGATCTTATTTATAGAATTTCAAGGAGTAGGGAACCCTAAAATCTCCTTGAGTTTACATTCAGTCTTGCAAGCATGCAAGAGTTTATTCTCTAAGTCTAACTGTATGCAACCTAGCAGTTAACTGGAAAAACAACATCAGTTAATTGAACTATACAAAATAAATAGACGTGTAAGTCCTTATTGAAATGAAAGTCAACTGATAACTCACATCAATTAACTATATCCTAACTGAAAGTCCAACCTCTATAAAAGATATCCTCAATATAGACATGCAATGATATGTGGAACTACCAGTTAAACTTGGAAAGAAGCATCAAGTTAACTGCTCTATCTAATGTCTATCCTGAACACTGTAATATCTAACTACCAGTCTACTCCAAGCCATCATGGGCTATCATCTCTTCTATGAATTCACTAACATTCTCATCTTCTGGCACTATGATGCTATCCACGATGATGAACTGTCTGCTTAACTCCTTCTCTGCACCCTTCATCACCTTCTGATGCCCTTTGATCTCTTCAGCTAACTTGTCGAACTTTGTTGACATCATCAAGAAGTGATTCAAATTGGACATCATAGGATCACCATCAGGACCATCACAAACTAGATTTTGGAACTTAGTTCATACAACCTCGAGCTCAACATAGGTGTAATCTTCATGAAGATAATGACATGGAATTTGAGTGACAAATTCGCTCACAAGTTGGATGGAAACAACAATAGCTTCTTTGATTGCAACCAACTTTGTAGAGATTCTCTGATATTTTTTTGCTTTGAAAAGGTGTTGTTCTCTCCAAGTGAAATATTTCTTTTATCTTCCTCTACTACAACAACATCGTATGCAACCGCCAATTGAGAGATGACAATCAAATCCTTTGGTTTTCCTTATGCCATAGTCAACTCAACACGCTAGATTACCTGATGAAAATCATGCACATCATACCTCAACTGATATAACTTTGTGAGAAGGTATCTACCTGCAATAATGAAATCTCCAATCTAGTTCTCCAAGAGCTTTCCACGATTGACTAACCAACCAAATTTTTGTTGATCTGTAGGTGTCTCTCAAAGTTGTGGGAGTATAGGTGCCTTGCTTGCGGTTCCATGAAGAAGATCTGAGATGTACTGTCAGAGCTATTTGATCTCAGCCTTGAGGGATGCCTTGTCTTATCTGTCCTTCATGACACACTCTTCAATATTACTTGCAACAACCTTGAAAAGGCTCACATCCACGTGTCGGGTGCTCCTACCAAGATTAACTTTGATGAAGATGAAATCACCAACTTCAACTTCATCCAGAATCTTGCCCTTCGATGGTGTAGCAACCTCAACAATGATCTCTGTTTTAGGAGTCTTCTCAATATGCACCTGCTTTTTGAGCTTCTTGTTTGACTTATCCTAATAGGGACTGCCAAACTCAAAGATCAAGCTAATATGAAGGCTTCCACCTCCTTCTTCCCAAATTCCTCTTGAGCCAACATGAATGATCAATGTTATCCTCTCGAGGAGAAATTGTTGCTACTATGTCAACCACTAGTGGGTCAATTGGTACTGAAGTTTCATGAATCAGTGATTCTGGCTCTGAGTCAATATCAATCAGAGATGACCATAGAGAAGATGGCAGACTAGGAGATGAAAAACTAACCTCAGCTTGCACCACGAGCTCTACTGGAACTTTCAATGCTTTCTCTTTTTGAACTCCATTTCCTTTCCTTGTTCTTCCACTAACTCTGACACCTTCAATTAGATTGCTCCTTTGCTTCACTCTGGGTTTTGACCTTGATGTAGAAGGTAGTGAAGAAAATACCTTTCAAGACTTCGTAACTGAAACTCCCTTTCGCCTCCTCTTGATGTCCAAGAAGTACATGCTCATATTGATAACTCCTCTTGACAGGTCCTCAATTGAAGTACTCTCCCTAGCATACCAATCCGCCCGTCGAAGTGGCTTGTGAGCAACTTGGTCCTTGATGAATGTGCTAAGTAACACCTCTCTATCATCATCTGATAAACCCTCAACATCTTATGATAAGAAATAAGCAAGTTGTGGAAGAGTAAGTCTACAGTAGTGACATCAGTGCACTTCAAAATCATCTTCGCAGTTGACCCAAAAGTCCTCAAGGGCTAGCTTGTGTGACTGACTTCGCTCCAACCGAGCTGCATAATGACCCAAAGGATCATAGGAGCGCTTCTCAATGAGGTGCTTGAGGCATTGGTCATCAACTTGCAATCGGTTGCTATCTGACACTTGTATATGCCTAATCCAAAAGGAAAGGTGAATGCTTGCTTGTGGCAATTGCAAAGAAAAGTATGAACCTCGTGAGCTTGTCTCAAGAACTCCATGAATAGAACCTTGTCTAAAGGATACCTCGGTAGCATCAAAGGTTCTCCGGTGTAACCGTACACTTGAATATATGTAAAAGTGGGAAATTGGATAAACCAATTTTCCCAACTCTCCATTACTGATTTTACCTCCGCCGAGATTCTAATGTGCATCTCATTATCTAGGTCTCTGACTGTCTTCATTAGCAGGTGATCATTCACCTGTTTGAAATCCTGTTCAGCCTTTGAGAACTCCAATTGTGGGAAGTACTTGTACACATGTTGAACACCAAGAGTTCCAATGGTCTTCAAAGTTCTAAAATTGCCTTGGAATGCAACTAAGTAGACCAAATGAGAAACCATGTGAAACTCGTGGATTTTAAGGAATCCTATCATTTGTTGGTGAAGACACTCACTGATCAACATAGCCTAGCCAAAGTGTTCCTTATTGTCAATAATCCAGGAAATGAAATAGACAATCCACGGTCGAAAAACATGAGCCTCTTCTTGACCTGTAACCCTATTGAGCAAAGTAATCAGGATAGCAATCTCATCCTTGAATTCTCCACACCCAACCTTCTTTGGCATGTTGGTTTTGTGTTCTTTTAACCACCTCTAAGTAACCTTTATTTGAGATCTTTCCTTGTCTCCCTGCCATATCTTGTCACATTGCTCAATGCTTACGAGGAAATTGTCTAAACGAGATGGAATGGCAAAACACTTCTCAACATCTCTCGGTTTCAAGCTGCAAATGACTCTCCCATCTATTGATTGAATTTGTCTTGTGGATGAGTCGTAATGCCTTATGCATGCAATGATGAACTCAAGATCAACAATCATGATAGAAATAGATTCTGCTGCTAGCAATCTGGATCGCTCAAGATTCTTGACTATCGAGCTATCAGTGCCTTCCAACATGCTCAAATTGACCATTGGATAGACATGACCCAAGTCTCTGTCAAAGGTTTTCAAAAATTCATGAACTAAGACTGATTTGGCCTTGTATTCTATTGGGCTAAATTACATTTTGAAAATTTGGACTTTTGACTATAAAGTCAAATATGTTTGGGCAAACTTTAGAAAAAGCTAAAAATGGCTCTGGGTGAGGCTAAAAATAGCCAATTGGGGGAATTTTTTTAGGATTTTTTTTGAAATGTGGGTTTTGTAGAGAACTAAATTCTAAGACAACCCAATTTGTCAGAAACTCAAAAAAATGAGTTTACCAAGGCATGTAAAGGCTTTTCGGTTGAGAGCTTTAGTGGTCGTAGTGGTTCCCGATGGAAGCAGCGGGGCAATTTTCATGAAATTTTTTTGAACATGGGTTTTGCTATTGATGCTATGTTGAATGAACCCAGATGACCATATTTTGAAAATTATGCCATTTACTTTGACATGCGAGAGAAAACCTAAGACATGGATAGAAGAATTTTAGAGATAGAAAATAAAAGTTATTATTCTGCCTCTGAAAAAGATGCCTATGCCTTGAATTTGATTTGATGAAGTTTGCATGCACTCGAATAATGAAGTCTGGAAAATGTTTCCTTTGAACAATCTAGACTTGGCACTGCGAAGAACATTGAGATATATCACCCGTAGCACCTTCAGATCTTTGCTTGCACGAGAAAATATGTGTTTGCTTCCACTTGTGATGAGAATAATGGATGCTTAATGCCTTAATAAATAAAATTTATGAAGAAAGGTGTCACAAATGCATGCAATTTCCTAATTTGGGTGCCACCTCCATGCACTTCAGTTAACTATGCATGCAAAAATAAGTTTTCCAATTACAAGCAAAAATTAAGTCCTGTTGAAGTCGACTTGAAAAGTTTAACTGAAGGTTTAATATTATTTAAATTCAACTAATTAAATCTTGCATTTTGGGGCGGCCTACTCACTTGAGTTCAAAAGTCAAACTTTGACTTTAGGCATCACTTTGCAGATAGCCAAATTCTTGAAAATTTCATTTTGCAAACTTCATCGGAGCCCATGTTCGATCACTGATTCTGATTGATTGTTGTATCCAGAAGACTGGTTGACAATTTCATTGAAGAGCAGGATCAAAACTGACAAGAAACTCCTTGAGGCTACAAATCCTAATTTTGACTTATGAGGCTTCAAAATTCAAGGCGCCCTTGGCCTCCAGGGGTGCTTTTTTCTTTGAACTTAGTCAATTTTCATCATTTGGAGGTGATTTTGACCTTACTTCATCTCGCATTCTCTGACAACTAGCAAAACTTCAGAGCTGACTAACAGGCTCACTGTGGAGTTGGCTCAGTTCTGAACATGATCTCTTGGAGAGGACTTTACCTAAAACACATCATTTGCTAGGTGAAAAACATGGGCGCCCTTGGCCTCCAAGGGCGCTTTTCTTCCCAAAGATCCATTTTTTCAATTGAACAAATCTCCACTTAATCCCCAGCTGCTGGCTACTCACAAGTCTTTTGACCTGGCTGAGGTATGCAACGGAAAGCTAGAAGCATCACAAACAGGATGAGTATCCAAGATAACCCAAAAGACTGGATTTGAGGTGTGAAAACCTTGGGCTAGGGGCACTTTTTTCTTTTTTTTGACACTTTTGACCATGATAAAACCTTATGTTTGACTCTTGATTTCGACAGTTCAACAACTCAGATTAACCCGCTAACAGATTCGTTGCGAAGCTAGACCAAGTTTGAGACAAACATCATAGCTATCATTTGATCAGAAACCTCCATCTGGTGCCTCAAAAAGTTGGGCGCCCCTGGCTAGAAGGTAGGCTTTTTGCTCCAATGTTAGTCAAATTTTCATCTCCCTCGTTTCTCATTCAATCTCTAGTTTCAAGTGCTAGATAGATCTTCCAGACTGGTTGGTAGGCTCATCACGAAGCTGATAGTATTCCAGAAAAGTCCTCTTGGAAGTGATAGACCTCAAAAAGGTAATTTGGGCCTCTGAAATATAGGGCACCCCTGCCAGCAGGTGCTCTTTTCGTTTCAGGGTTAGAAAAAATTTCAACATCTTCACCTCGACGAAAATCCCCTTCGAGATGAAGCATCATTTTGGACATATCTCACTATAGAAACTTCACTAGAGCGTTTCAAGCTTAGATTTTGACACCTGACACCTGGCCATCTACCATTGACGACCTCAAAGGTTCTAACTTTTGTCCCCCAAAAAATGAAATATACCCATTAGCCTTAAACTGATTTTTTCTTGATTCTGACTTCACCACTGTGATCGTGAAGTGAAATAAGCTAATCAAAATAAATTTTCAAGGAATTCTGACAAGTTCTATTTTTTAGGGTTTTTAAGGGTTTTGGGCTACTTTTAGGCTTTTTACCTTATTTTTAGGGTTTTTTTGAAAAATTAACTTTAGGGCATCCGTTTCACAACAAACCCAAAAAACCCTAAAATTTAGGAAACCCTAATTTTTCCTCAAATTTAGGAATACCTAAAACTGAAAAACTGAAATATGGGTTTTGTAGATAATTTCATTCTGACCAAACCCAAATCATCATATTTTGAGTTCTTAACCCCCATGCATGACCTGCAAATTTCCACTTTTCTCAATTTCCAACTTTAGACAATTTTGAGATTTTCACTATTTTAAGCAAAATGCCTTAATGAAGTAAAAAAATTATTATGGGTACACCAAATTGTTGAAAAAGTTTGGTTTACATAGAACCCACCAATATGTTGCAAAAAATAATCATTGAGAGAATATCTGATTAGGTTAAGGGTGGTACTACTAAAATTTCAAAGAAAATAAAGTGTTATCTAAAGCTCAATAGCCTTAAAGCCCATTGTTAGTGGTATTGTTATAGTTAACTTGGGACATTGCCTATAATTTGTAGAGATATCAAAATAGGAAAGTATAAGGTGCTTAGCTTAGAACCACAATGGAGGGGCTTAGGACATTTACAAATGCTAAAAACTCACACCAAGCTTTCCTAATTCAATAACCACGTAAAACCATACCAATTCCCTAGCAGATTGTACATTCGGATTATAAGCTCTTCTTCATCTTGAAAAATGTTTCCTCTTTTTATATTTGGTCTTAGATAGTTCATCCAACGTAATCTGCAGATTTTCCCTGTTATAAGCAAATCTGAAAATTCAAAATCATGTTATTCATTGCAAGCTATCAAAATAATTAAGTAAATAATACAAAACACTTAATTATAGATAGTACTTTGATAGCAAACTTTCTCTATGGGGCAATGAACTCCATTGACCTTCACCATGAGCTTCTATGTATTTGGTAAGCAAGTGATCTTCTTCACGAGTCCAAATACCTCTTTGCAGCCCCATTTTAAAGGACCCAACCCCATGATTTCCACTTAGCTCACCCATCTCTACACTGCTTGGCCTTATTGCAGAGTTGTGCACTACCAAATCCTATAACTCAATAGAAATGCTTTTAACATTGAGACACACCTATCAAATTTTTATCTTCGTCATTATAAAATAAATGATCCAGCTTGTAACTTGTCACTCTACAACACAACCAACATATCATGTGCTCTAGTAAATGAATCTCATACTACTTAGAGGAAAAGGTAAGTGAACCATTAACTTTTTAAAACAAGGGGTAGTTTGAAATGGAGTTATCCACACCTTCCAAAAAATTGCAAAGGGAAAGAAAATGTATTGCATACAATTTCCTCACATACAACATACAATAGTTGTCAAAACAACAACGCCCTTCCCCTCATACAACAAATAGCCCAAAAATGAATATTGTTATGTAATACAAAATACATAAGTAGCCATAGTACTTCACTTTCCAGAATTGATGAGTTTTGCATTTACTATGAAAGAAACCACTTACAAATATGTGAATCCTCTTCAAAAATATTGATATCCAATGACAAGTATTGTAAATTCGACACTTCAATTGAAAATAACTAAAAATAAAAAAAATGTTAGGTCCTAACAAGAAATCCTTTACAATGCTTTTATCTTAATTAGCAAAAATGTCATACTATGCATCCTTGATTCCTTAGCTAAACATTTGCTGCCTAAATAGTCAAATAATAAAATTCTAGTATACTTTTTGATAAATAGGCAAACAAGATAACATGGTCTTCTATGGACAATGTGAATAAGGATAGTGCATTATTAAGCCTACTGATCATTACATAAATGAAATTAAAAATCATTCTATGTCTAGGCTCTGCTTTTAGAACTATAATTATGTTAGGAGATGTTTTCTTTGAATTTTCTCCATTTCAAATTATTTACATATTGATATGTAGATAAATATTAGAAAGCAAGTGTCATATCCAAAAGAATGATTTTGAAAGGGTAACCCAAAAATTGAAGCCCGTTCTAGTACTTGAGTTTTAAATCTACTCAACTATGTAACAACAAATGCAATATTATGCGCATAAAGCAACTTTTAAAATTGATTTTGAAAATGACATATAACTACTCTCACTGTCATTTAAATTTCAGTTAGCAAATATAGTAGAAGAACTTTAGCACTATAGAATAAGACATAGCTACACATTATGATCAACATATTACAATAGCCAGATTATAGAATGGTAGGTTTCTCAAAGGGGAAAATGAGATGTATTATCAACAATGTTACCCAACCATATATTGCATCCACTGACAAGATGGCTGATTGGGAGAAAAATATCTAAAAGACGAAAACCATCATGCTTACATAATCATATGTCCAAATGGAACCTTCATTGGGCACAAACACAATGAAAGGATAATTCCACACTAATTATTGTAATGCAATTTTTTTTTGATTGAAGATGGACATATCAAAGATACACTCTCATCCAAGAATAAGCTGATGTTCCACCACTTATGTGCAAAAGAAATATGAACTACTATATAATGAAAAGATTAACAACAAATAACTAGAGGGCCAAGAGCTTGTAGAAAATGGTGAAATTAAAAATAGAGCGTCAAGAAACCATGGAAACACTTGGAGACCACACTTTAGGTTGACGAGAATGATAAATTTTCTAAATCATACTAAGAAGAATCTGTGCTTTGAATACCCTGATTCCTACATGAATAAAACTGAAACTAATATGTATCAAGAGTATCCTTTAGGTTAGATACAAGAATCTATTTAACTTAAACTATAGAAAACAACAAATCCTAATGATTGTTAAAATACTTTTGAAAGAAACACAAGAACTAATGAGAGGATTATAATATTTTCCAATTTAAGTATATGAAAAACTTCTACAATATAGAATCTGGTAATACAATGTATGACCCTTTCAAAAATTTCTATTAAGGCTAATTTATATTTGTGGGCATAAACACATGTGAAGAAACAAATTGGGTTGCTAAAAAACAAATCCTCTCATCCCATAAATTTTTGGTTCTTTATTTATCTTCAGTATTCAATTTATTATTTTCCTATTCTTATTGTGTTTTATATGGGTTTTATGCATTAGTTTTTTGCCTTGGTTATTGGCAATTATTGCATTGTATTTATCTATAATTTATTGCTTCTTCCTCCTTTTTTTAGGTTTGGTTTTTTAGTCTTAATTCTCAATTGTCTAGTCCTTCTAGGTCCTCGTGCAACCTTCTCTCCTCTCCCTTCCTTTGTTCTTTTTAGGTAATTCTTGGTTTGTAACCATTCATTTTTTCTCCTTCAATTCTTTGCTTTCATCCTAATGATGGATCACAGAGTGTGATCTAAAACATTTTTTTGATGCAAAAATTCTTACACAATCAAATCCATAAATCATTGAACAAGATCATTATGGATTGTGGAAACTTGATATCATTAATCTCAATAATACCTAGCACAACAAACCCACTCCACCAAAAATTACTTCAACAAGAATCAAAAGAAAAAAGTAAAACTTATAGCTATCTCAATTGAAACAAATACAAGAAACAATGATAGGATTATAATATTTTCCAATATAAGTCAAAAAGTACGAGAAATGGAGAGAACCTGTCTCAACTCTAAAGACTTGTTCCTGTCATGCTCCATTACATAGTTGCACAAAACATAGAGACGAGCACTATCAGATTGCAGTAACAAACAAATCAAAATAATTGAAAAGATAAAAGTATAATTACTCACCACACGACATTGAAGAGGCAACTGTTATTAGAAGGAATGACCCTTCTAAATCATAACTTCATCCTCTAAATTAAAATAATCACAAATCTATGTTAAAAATGAAAGATTAAAGCTACTCAATGATTATAGGCCCAACAGAGATACTTGAAACATTCGAAAACAGTAAAATAATACACTTAAATCCACAAAACTCTCATAATTTGTTACACTACAAACAACCCCTCAAAAAAATGAAAAATATAATCAATTTATGCTTTTTAATAACAAAGAGAAGCAGTTGTTGATAGTTGTCTTAAAAAACGCTAATAACTATCAACAACGTTTAATAAGTTACTGACTGTTACTCTGATAGAAAATAGAAAACATATTACTACTTCTACACTTGTTCACTTACTAGTTATTTTATTCTTTATTTATATTTTTGTTAATTTATATATTTTCATTTGAAACCAATATTAAAATTAAAATTTGTTATTTTATGTTATAATAACAAACAAAAAAATATAAAAAATTGAGCCAAAACCCAATGAAATGCTGGAAGAAACTAGATAGATGAACAATTGAAAATCATGGGACAGGAACCCAGGAACGGTCAATGCCCATAGTGGAGCTTTCATCATGGACTAATACAAATGATCTGGGAACCAAAAATAATCCAACACTAAAATTAAAATAAAGGTATGTTGCAAGAAACAAGCGAGAACTATAAAGCTTGTGTTTGGTTTCATTTCCCATTCACCCAAAGTGTATTTCAACATCATGGTTATGGACATCATCCCGATTGAATCCTCTAGATGTGGCTCCTCAAATGCACACCTCATAATCCTTGATGAATACAAACACCCGCTTCTTAATCTTAGTCAAAGTGTTTCCTTAATTTTCTAGTATGTTACTTGTGTAGCATTTTCATATTGGAAAACAAAAAAATAAAAAATACCATACAACCATGTTGCCATCTCTCCAAAAGTCTTCTTGTTTTAAAATTATAAATTGTAGAAGCTTGAAATCAATTAAAGAAAATTACAAAGAAATACAAGCTTCTCTTGTTTAAGAGCATTTCTGTAAACTTCTAAATACAACTATGTTGTCATCTCTCCATAAGTCTTCTTGTTTTAAAATTATAAATTGCAGAAGCTTGAAATCTATTAAAGAAAGTTAGAAAGAAATAAAAGATGCTCCAATTAAACTAAGCATTTGTGTAAACTTTAAACTGAGATTCGACAACCAAACTCACAAACGTAAAGGTAGCACAAATTTAAAGCATTTTTTAAATACAACTTTTAAATCTAAGGTTTCCACAACAAGACACTTTCTAAATACTCCCGAATAGCTCAATTTTTTGCTCCATTATTTGATTGAACTGAGGGTTGAAAAGAAATAACTACTACATAAGCAAACTTACCTGCACCCATTCTTGATGAATTCCTTCAAAGAAGTTGCCCTTTGAGTACTTTTCGCCTTGATTCCAAATGCAATGCATAATGTCGTTAAAATTGCACTCTTTCCACCTACCACAGTGCTATCGTACATTAACCCTACTCAATACCCACAAAATAAAAAAATTAAAATGTTTATACAACAGATAAGTATACCACAACACTTCATAAACTACATAAAATCATAAATTTAAACTATGACCTTATAAACTAAACAAAAAAGCCAAAAAATTTACTCACTCCCATTCTGCCCGGTGATGAAATTAACCCATTCGCAAAATTCTATTTGCAAGCTACTATGGCACATGAAATTATCTATGCGGATCCTCAAAATAGTACTAGCGCCTCCCCTTTGGCTGTTGCTTACCGGAAATTCTTGTGGTACGTCCTCCATCACAAGCCAATGCTGATCAAAAAAGAAAAGAACATATAAATGCTTCAACTATAAGGATTTAGGCTTAGGGCTTCAACGCAAAAAACCCTAAAAAGCTTGTTTCAGAAAATATTAAAAAACAATTTAGAGGTTGGAAAATTGAAAAAAGAAAAAAGAAATATAAACCCTCTCAAAGACACAAATTTCACCCTCATCAAACAATCCGAGCAAATGAATAAGCAACACGAATAATCCTTTGCTCGACAGACTTAAAACTTCACACCATTAACTATTAATGATGCCTGCACTTTAGTCTATTCACAATAAATGAAAATTAACAAATACTAAATGCACATTGTCTTCATTAAAACGCCATGCGTTGACAAAAACACTAGGTGCTATATCAAAAAACATTACAAAGTCATGAAATATTTCTAATAGCAACAAAACATTAGGAATCGATTAAATTAATTAGAATAATTTAATTGATTAAAAAAATACAAAACCACGAGGAAAATTCCAACAACCAATGAGAAAATTATCAAAAAAAAGACCAAAATTCCGTATTAATAAAATAATCTCACAAACTATATAAAAAACATAAACATCAACATCATAATTTCCGAAATCATTAATAAAAATGAGCACACCAAAAACATTTATCTCCCGTCTAAGGCAGGGACTAATAACTGTATGGTCCCATGGGGGGGCTTGGGCTTCTATTTTCATGGATCAAGCAGTCTCATGAAGAAAAAAAAATTGTGCTACGGGATTAATTAGAATCTTTTCCAGAAAAATAGGAGCCCCTACCTTTTATAAATGAATCTTTCAGCGGTGAAATTGAGGTGGGGCTAGAAATTGCCCCTACAGCGTAGGAATTTTTTAGCAAGTTTTTTACCACTTGTCTATCACTTAAAATTTTAAATTCCTAAAAATAATTAAAAATGAGAGAATTTTTATTTATTTATTAATTTTTACCAAAAATACTCTAGTTCGATCCTTAAATTTTGGAGCTCAAACTTTTAAGCTGAATTGCAAAATTGAATTCATGGGACCACTAGCCTTAAAATATTCCTAAAAGAATCGGTACTAGCCCAACAATTCATGCTGGTGTTAGCGGTTCGTCAGCGCAGTTTAATGGCTCCCCCACCGAACAAACGTCCTTGGAAATTTGTTCCGAAAGTCTTTCGTGAGATTCAAGTGCAAGCCAACAAAGTTGCACTGGAGGTGGCTCACCTGCAGGTCCTCCTGGACCACTGGGGCAATGCCCCTTGTACTGTGGCTCGGATTCCTGATTCGCCCTTCTCCTCCCGTGACCGGTCGCCCTCTCAGGGCACGAAGCAGAGTGATTCCGCGCGTCCTCGCTCCTAGCCTCCTGCTTGGCGGGATTCCCAACTTCCCAGGCGGGCTCATTCTCCTCCGTCGCGACCTAGTCAGGGTTGGCTCTCTGGTGGTGCTACAGGGAGCGGTGGTGGCGGTTCTGGGTGACCCTCTAATACTTCGCCTACTTCTGGCTCTGGCTGGTCTGCCAGTGGTAATAGTTTTCCGCGGCTGGCTCTTGCAATCTCGCCTCGGCGCGAGGAAGAAGATAAAAATAAAGATAAAGATGATGATGGTTGGGGTGCTCCTCCTGACGTCACTCCAAACCCCGCTGATGTATGGGGGAAAAATTTGGATGACAAAGATCCCCCAGGCTTTGTTGACACTGCTTTGGCCGCGTAATTGCCTGTTTTTACTTCCTGCTTTTAAACTTCTGAGCTAGGCCCATGTGATCTGTTATTTTGGTTTTTCTGGGCTCTGCCCATGTGACTTTCGGGGTGTGCCTTCTTACCACCTACCCCTTTTTTTGTGAATTTGTATTCTTATCTTTATGTTAATATAGATATCTGCCTCTTCATAAAAAAAATAAAAAAATATTCTTAAAAAATTTAAGCAGCATCCACTGAAATTTTTTAGGAAGCCCCCCTCCATGAGACCATACGGACAACTATCATCCTTCCTGTTATCCTCTCACAATAGTAATTAATAATAAGAACATTTAGCATCCAATCAAAAATTTGTAAAAAATCTCTAGAGAATCACTTTGTATGAACATTTGCAGAAAGGCGCTTGATCAAATTAAGGCTGTGAGTTCTGTTTTACGCTTCAGGACCAGTTCGAATTCCGCTATTACAATATTTTAATAAATAAAGAGGTTTCATTTTTCCAAACCGGACATATTATTTTTTAAACTTGCTTACTAAAACATTGCAATGAAAAACAGGAGAGAATAGATCCACAAATTAGCAGAAGCCAGGGCCAAATTTAGCGAAGAAATGGCTTGGAGGGCACAGCTGTCTCGAAATCTGAAGGAGCTTCGCATTCATCTCTGTCAAACCTCGCCATCGAGCAATGCGACCAGGTTTCTGTCCTATTTCGCCAAACCCTAATCTCAGAAAGCTCGAAATCTCAATTTTTAATAACCATGGCATTTCCAATCAGACTATTCAAGACTGTTCAATACTGTTGTATTTTTTATTTATTTTAAATTGGTTTTAGCATTTGAGGACAATTTTAGCTTTCAATTGCCCTGATGGTTATTAAATTTGGTAGTACATTTTACTGGTTTTAGGGCGCTCTCAATTACATCTCTGAATGCCGCTATTTTTTTTTTGGATGCGCGGATGGAACGTGTTTGTGTTTTTTTAATAAAATTTCCTTGTAATCTTGGGCGAGGCTATGAGCGGTGTTTAATTTGGTGGACGAGGTTATGAATGTCTTTAATTTGGTGTGGGGTAAGGTTAGACCAGATTTTGTAAGATTAGGCCACAATCGATTGCACTTCAGTTGTTACTCAATCTTTTCACATGGACGCTAGATTTATAGTACGAGGTAATTGTTATACCACAACATCGACATATGCTCACCAGGGTTAGAGGGCGCCTTGTTGCTTTGGGGGAATATCAATGCAAATCATGCTCTTACAAGTGCCTGTCATTACCGTTACATCAAAACTTGTGGGACAAGGATAGCCTTATTTGACAAGAAGATGTTTTCCGAATTCGAGACTGGCTTCGAGAAGTGGACATTTTAGTGGACGTTGTTGGTTAGAAGAAATTGAGGCCTGGGGGATTTTGGGAGAGAAATTGATGGCGAATACACCCATAGCTGGTTAACTTTATGGTGTGCTTTTGCAAAATTGATGCTTAAAGCAATTTTTTCATGGCAACAGGGCCTCTGTTCTGTTTTTTCTGGGTACATTTTTGTTGAGATTATTGGCCGCCTTTTATATTGTATGGGCTGGACTTAGGCCTCATTCTTACTGAAACTGGATATGTTTAAATGTATCCCTTAATTGTTACATCACAAATTTGACACATTTTCATTTAAGTCATGGGTCTCTTTGTTGTGGTTAGAGGGGTTTGAACGCGAATCTCATGCTTATGGTACTTCTTCTTAACTGTTAAATCACAACCCAATGGACTGTATATTTTTTATTTGGCTGGAGAATGGCAGAGTTTTATAACTCACACCATACTTAGAATAATTATGCCTCAATCCTGACATCTAAACCCAAAGGAAGTCTGTGTCATGCAGTCTATGTTTCAAGAAGCTTCATCAAAAAAGAAAAGGAAAACTATATTTTTTTTATCTACCCACAGTTTTCCAAAATTAGATTTATTCGTGAAATATCAGCTCCTATGTATATAAAAGTTACAAGCATATAAATCAAAATCCTGTAGAGTGATGTTTCTTTGGAACACTATATCACGGGCCATTTCCTATTAATCAGAAACATTTTTTGTTACAACATAACACAATTGTCCACAACGATTCCAATGAAAGAGATAGGTGAACAACAAGACTCAAAATACTTACTTTACGGAATAATAAAAGAAATTTATTAATTTTTCTTTAGATGCTTGAACTGTAAATACAAATCTGATTTTGATTTTCAAAGTTGGTATAGGGTTCCAAAACCGGAAGAACTAAATTTGCCTATATGACTTGTATTGACATGGCAGAAAATAATTATATAAATTAATATTGTTATTTTATTGATCTTTGTAAATTGTAACCATAAAACAGACATATCATGCTGAAGGACAAAACAGCATCACCATTTTTGTTCCTTCAATTTAGTTTGAACAGCTTCATCCAGTTCCTCATTGTCATGATAATTAGAAGGGAAAGCAAGAGGATTAATCTTTAATAAGCTTCCTGAACACCTTGTTAACAATGTTCACACCAGATTTTAGTCCATTGGAAGGAATAATATAAATTTTATGTTTTTAAAGGATTATTTCTGTATATGGTATATGATTCTTATTGTTTTGCTTTATGCTCCTTTCAATCGGGAGGGGTCGATGAAATATGATTTTTATTCAGCTTGAAATATTTGTAAATTATGGGATATAAATTTTCATTCGTGAAAGTTATAATTTTTGTTTTAAAAATATAAATTTTAAGGAATATATGACTTATCTGGTCTTTGTTTCTCATTTTATGAACTTGAAATATTTGTTTACTATAATTTACTTAGCAGGAAAACCTGGGGATGCATCCCCAACATTTTTTGGGGTGTCCTTGTTTTCAAAACGTTTCAAGGATGGAGGGCACCTAGGGGACGTCCTCGCGCCATTACCAATTTTTGAGAAAACACAGGAGATGTCCCAGAAATTTGGGGACATCCTAGAAAACAAAAGGGATGGGAGGGGACGTCTGTGATGTTCCCCAACCGCCCCATAAAAAAACAATGTTTAAAAAAAATAATAAGTCCTATTTTTTTTTCTTTGGCTTGGCCTAACAGCCTTGCCAAAACTACCTTTGGTGTGGGTAGGGGGGCCTACACCCAGCCCCCCTGCAACCCCCTGGCCTTCAGGCTTTCTGCCCAAACTAATAGGCCTTTGGCCACGTTCGGCGCATGTGATTCACTGCCATGGTACTCATCACCAACTAGTTTATCAATGTTGGATAAAGAAAATTGACTTCACATGCCAACAAACCCCACACCCTAACTTGCCCTGGATGAGGAGGAAATAAAATGAAACTTTCTCTGTTTTTGTATTTTCATATTGTAGTTGAAAGTGAAACTTGCAACCTTTGAGCATTTTGTTGTAATTTGTATTCTAATTTTTAAAATGACATGCATATTGACAATGAATTATAAAAGCAATTAAGTTTTTACATTAACTAATTTGTTCGTCTCTCATGTGAGTTCTCAATTCAAGACAAATGCTACGTGTTAAGTATCTATAATGTATATGATGAATACTTAATCAATGTTATCATATAAATATTTTAAATTTCCCTATATATTTTAAATTTTCCCTATTTTTATAGAGCCGTCCCCTACTGTCCCAGATATGGCCCAAAAAAAGCCGTCCCCAAAACTTGTCCCCCTGTCCCCTGCTGTCCCCATCCTGGAAACTTGGGGTAACATAGACTTAGGGCAGGGCCCCATGTGGCTGCTTAGCTTACTTTGGTTAGCAGTCGCTGCTCATTTTTTTAAGGAGTGATTTGTGGAGCTGGTGGTCCCATGAATATTTAATTTTTCTGCTTAATTTTAAGCTGTCATCTTAAATTTATATTAATAGTATTGATAACAATTTGTGCAGTTAAAATTTGGAGAAAAAAATTGGAGCCAGATGTTAAAAAGTATGGGAAGAAATTGTGGAGCCATGTGACATTTTTGGCAATATGCAGTTGCTTTTTATTTCCAGCCCGTCCTTTTTTCCACAGCCTATTTTCAATTCCTAAACAGTAGCTGCTCCACTAAAATAGGGAAATATTCCAAATTATCTTTTTCCCATAATTAAAAAACTGCATGGGAACACTCCAGCTGCTCAAGTTTAAGCAGAAAACACACTTAAGCAGCTGCATGCGGATGTAGGGTTATAAAATGTATTTTAACACTTGAAGCTTCCTTTTCCTTAACTTATAGGAAGGCTGCTATACAAGTGGAGTTATGTTTTAAGACTAATTATTGGGTTATTTGAACATTTCTTATTCTTATTTACTATATATGTCAAAGGACTATTGAGCGATTATATTGTGAGAAATAAGACAACTCCCTATTTCCCTATTGTAACAGTGTAGATTCTTGTTATATGAAATGTGGCTTGGGCAAGCTGGGGCTTTGTTATCTCTTTCCTCAAATCAGTTCTGATTGAGGAAAAGGACTTAGATGTTAATTTCTAAAGTTGATTCAAGCATAAGTGTATTGGTTGATTGCTCACTTGGTCCTTTGGACGAAAATTTCATTGCAAATTATGTGGTTTTATATATCAAATAATTTGTAATGTCCCCAAATTTGGAAAACCCCTAAATCTGCCCTAATTTATCAATTTCAAATAATCAATTTGGTTTAGGGAATATCTGTAACTTGATTAGGTCCCCGCAAGACAGAATTAGAAAATATTTACAAGATAATACTATATGATGCTCTCATTTGAATATGTAAAGAAAACAAGGAAAGTAAGATTAGTGATACAACTACTTGTTTAAGACCTGCAAATAGGTTAGCAAACATCCTATAACAAAAAACAATCACATCATAAATATATTGGAATCTTTTAAGTTTCTAATCCATTCTTCCTGGAGCGGAATGGTTTGATAGGGTGCCCTAGAGACCCTCTACCCTAGCCCAAGAGTAGATGCTTCACCCCTCTTGGCCCTATGTGGCCTCTTGCCCTTCATATGGGGTGGTGTGCCTAGTGAGGCGTCCTATCACCATTCCCCTTATTGGAACCATTCTGCCTCTTCTTATGACTTAGTTAATCACCATGATGGGAGGTTGGGGTGCAACTACAGCAGGGTGTCCCGGAAATCACCCCTTCTAAGCCCAAGAGCAGCCTCGTATGCCCCCTTGGCCCACATGTGGCAGGCCTCAGTCATTCGCCATGGGGTGGGGTACTTAGAAGATGATCCCAACGCTGTTTTCCCTCCTTGTAGGCCCTCAATTCCCTCAACCTTACACTTGATTGACCATAGGATATATATATAAAATCTATTTTTATTTTAAGATCATAATTATTTATAAAGCTCAATAATTGCTGCAAGCATCATTATTGCATAATCGTATATAGTTCACATATCTAAACATATACATATATATCCCTAATTATTATTAAGTAATTTCTAGACTTACAATAATTACCTTTGTAGATACATATTATTTATATATAGATTTACTTATCCTCATATATATATATATTCATATATTAACAACTTTAATATCTCTTTCAAACCTGGTGTTTACTTGTATTTATAACTGTTGTATTGATCATGCACCTGTATTTGTTACCTTCCCTACTTATTTATCTCTTCCTTTAGTTCCTTCAGCCTGATGCCTTTTATAATTTCTGAATCACTGCTCCAACCTGTTATTCTTACCTCTATCTCCAATCTGCCCCTCTAATTCGTACCAATCTGATTGATGTTCCTTAATTTCCCTATAGATGATTAGGGACCAATCTTCAAAAGATGTTACTTATTTTGCTGATGGTTCGATTTGCAGATTCCCTTTTTATTTCTCCAGCTTCCGTGCTTTATTTCCTATATTCCTTCTTTTCTGATCTTCATCCATGCCTCTTGGGTTGACATCGACCTTCTCTTATAGCCGATCAGGACTTGGGTTGTGTCTCTAAGCGTGCCTTTTGGGAATCGGCTATTTATTGTTTGACTCCTTATTTGACCATCGCTTGTTATGTTTAATCACCCAGCTTGGAATCGGTTCTCTATGGAATTTATTCCTTTGTTGGGTATAGTATATTTTATACTTGTTACTTCTTTGATTTCTATAGTTTATTATATTAGTGATATGGTGAGTTAATAATGTTTGATTGTTTCGGTTTATTGCCTATGTTAGGAATCGCTAGATTTTAGTAATCTTTCTTTCGTTTGATATTCTTTATATATTATATTTTATTTCATCTCTTTATTTATTGGATATGATATATACTTTTCCTTCTATGATTTATGAAGTCATCTCTATTAGTTTAGGGTTTAGGTTATCTGATCTCTTTATTTATTGGATATGATATATACTTTTCCTTCTATGATCTATGAAGTCGTCTCTATTGGTTTAGGGTATAGGTGGTTGTATTTATATGAATTTCATGTATTAACATTATAGTCAGACTTATTATTGTAGTGTATGTTATTATGTTTAAGATAATAATGGTTAAATTATTAATAATATAATTATAATATTATCTTTGATAATTATAATTATAATAATATTACATAGTTAATGTTTTTAATAATGCATTTTAGTTATCTTGTTTCTGATGCTTTATATCTCAATGCTACAATTTTGGGGGACATGACATAATTCCAATGCTTCAAAGCTTATTCAACTGAAAATACGAAGAATCCCATACATGTATCTGATTATTGTAGGTCCTATCTAAATGCCACGTACTAATGCCATGCATAAAGTAAAGATTACTGCAAGCTTCCATGTGTTAAATTTTCAGACCATTGTAAGCAGATTTTGAACTCAGAAAATTAAGCTCTAAACACTAGGAAACTTAAGCCTGGTAACTTCTATGAAAACTTCTGATTCTGAATACAAAATCTACAAACACATCACACTGAAAAGAAACATTGAATACAGTATTGAACTCTCAAACCTGCGACTATCTTTTTATTAGATCTGAAAAAACATGCATTGGACTTGATCAAAACTGGAATTAATTATTAATTTGAATCACTCACATCCCTGCCTTTCTTTTATAGATGAATGCATACAAAATGCCACATTTTAAGAAAAGCAAAATGTAAAGCATGCATCCAAAGCCAAAAAAAGAAAACAAGGTAAGCTTAGACTTCCAAATCTGGAACATCAGTTAACTCATTGCTAATATAGAATCTTCTCATGCAAGTTGCCTGATCTAAAAACAGAACAAAATAAATGCTTTCCTAACTTGGAACAACACTTCTAAATAAGGATGGTGCATATATACTTGATGCATCTCTATCACAGGGATGCTGACTAAAGGCTGCTGCACCTTCACATACCGATCTCTCTGTTGTACAGAATTTGAGGTGAATTCTGCCATCATTACTGTGCCATGCTGATGCTGCTCTTGATCACACCTTCAACCGGCACACAGACCAAGACTGCTATTGGATACACGTTTCTGATAAAGTTGAAACTGCCGTGTACTGCTGTGCTGCTGGAGGAAGAACACGTTCAGAGCAACATGGGTAAAATTCCAACACTCCCTCTTTGCAAGGAAAGTGTTCTCCACCAAGCCAAGATATTATCACAACCTTAGAAGCAAATATCTTTCTTAGGATAATTTTGGGAACCCAAAAACACAGAAAAATTAAAAAAAAGAGAGAAGTAACTGATGTTTTTATGTAAAGCCATCCTAATTGCATAGAGAGTGTGAGAGAGAGACAATAAAGGAGATTGTACACCATGAATTTTTCTCATCAATTTTGGGATTGCTGATTATTGTGCACATTGCATAGTGTGTTACTAACTTTCTGCATAGTTCAACTTCAAAGTTTGAACCCTCAAAATCAATCAAAAACTATAAATACAATTGCCAAGCTACAAATTACAAACTACAAAGAAGCACAAAGTAGATGGAGCCAATGAGGCTAGCTGCTATGAGATAAAATCCACTAGGGGATTGTAGTTCCTAACGTCGAAGCTCCAACTTTATGTTCACTCTTAATCTGGTTCAACTGGTCTGCATCAAATACATTGGCCATTCTAAAGATTCTCAATTAAATTTTTTAGCATTAATTGGTGCTTTAAAATCTATGAGACTGCCAATGTCCTAAAAATTCTCAACTAATTTTTTTTAACATTAGTTAGGCTATAAAGTATAAAAGCCACGGGACCACCTGATTGTAAAAGTCTCTTAAACTTCTTTAGCAGTTTAGGTAGTCCCCCTTTCTTCATGGGACTATAGCCTAAGTAGTTGCAATTTCTGCACAGGGATATAAAAGCTTGTTTATATTTGTTTTCTTCTACAGTAATCACTGGTGATTGGCTTACAAATGACATAGGAAGCTACAAGAACAATGTTATTACTTGTATTCTCGAAATGCAAACTGTGTGTGTGAAAGATCTGCTCAGGTTTTTGACAGTAACTAGTGCTTTTGATCATATATTTGAGTACCTCAAGAGGGAGGCACAAAACACTCACCAGGCTTCCTAAGTTTTGCATAATAGCTTTCAAAACTCGGAAGAACTGGTGTAAAATTCAGTAACAAAGTGCTCTTCATCGGTCCACTTCTACTTGGCTCTATAGGCAATGGTGATGTGATAGCAATGACAAACAACAATATATGGAAGAAAGAAATGTTGTTGTGTCTATAGTGGCTGGCCAATCAAAAGGAACTGTTAGTGATGTATGTGTGCTTCAAAAGCATCACCATGCTATTAGATGAAGAGCTTGTGGAATCCTTGTCAGGTTTTGAGGCAAGCAGTCAACAAATTTGATTTTTTTCCCTTACTAGCTAATGCTAAGGGGAAAAAATAAAAAAATATTGAGAAAATGTTGGCCAAAATTTTGGGAAAAAACTGGGAAAATCTCAATCAACAGTTTTTTTGGGAAAATATCAATCAACAGTTTTTTGGGAAAATATCATGATTTTTTGAAGAAAATATTACTCTTGTATCCAGGATTTGATATGTTGTGAGATATCATGATTTCTTCTAGAGATTTGCATCTGTGACTCAATATCTTGAATCACCCCTTTGCTAGAGGCATTGTCATCATGTTGACCATTTGTGAACCTAGAGAACTAGAACCCTTTATTACTACTCAATATAAATCCCTTTTACAAGGAAAAACTTCATTGGTAACCTGTCAACCTCATTTGTCCTTCATGTTAATTTCATGGGTCAAATTCTCCTCACATACATCATGAGTTGTATAGAACTCCTTGCAATAATAAACTCACTTGTATACTTGGCTAAGATAAGTGGATCATATCTGTTAGAATATAATGTTATTAAGGGTTATATCCTATAACATTTATATATTGTTCTAATATAATGTTATAAAATCTTATGCTTTTTATATGCTTTATAAAGTATATAACATTTAATACTTAATAATTTAATAAACTATTAGATTATTAATTATTTACAAATGGTAGTTTTAAATAGGTGTGACAACTACCCTTTTGGGTATTTTGCCACCTCTCCCATACTTTTTTCTTTTTCTTTTTAGACTGTAGGAATCAGGTAGCTCCCCCTATAAACTGTAGTGCGTTTGGTAAACTTTTTTCACGTGACTGGTGACACTGGTGCAACACACTCTCTGGTACCATGGGGACGCAGGGTGGGGGGGGGAAGACTAGACCTCGTGACCTCTTGCCTGCAACAGGATGCTTTAGCCAATCAAGCTAGACCCTCCGCCCCTCCACCTCTCCTATACTTAAGGAGTATTGAATAAAATAAAATAAAGTATTTGAGACACAACAGATAAAAGAAACACTTTAATTTTATATATTCATTAAAATCAAATTACAGATGAGCTTTGCTGATTTCTGGATAATTACAATGGCAGTGTTGTTGCTGTATTTATAGATTTATGGAAATCTCTAGAATATCTTAGAAAGACTAAGAGAAGACTCAAAAAAGAAAAATCTAGAACAATATGGATGTTTCCATATTATGGAGTATTCCACAAGATTTGGATAAACATTACCTACAACACTAAGACTTCTAAATACACACTAAAACTTCTAAATACATTAATAAATAAACATTATCTCCAACACCCCCCCAATTACAAAAAATACTAAATAGCAACTTCCTTGAGATTTGACAAGTTTCTAAATTTGACAAACTTCACTTCAGACAATGCTTTTGTAAATATGTCAGCAATTTGATTTTCTGTTCCACAAAATTTTAACTCCACCACTTGATTTTCAATCAAATCACGAACAAAATGATGTACTTCTATATGCTTGGATCTAGCATGATATACTGGATTTTTCACTAGCTTGATAGTACTTTGATTATCACAGATTATAGTAGTTGGACAAACTTGTGGAGGATGTGTTTCTTCTAGTAGTCTTTTGAGCCATAATGTTTCTTGAGATGCCTTTGATGAACCAACATATTCAGCTTCTGTAGATGATAGTGATATTGTTGCTTGCTTCTTGCTGCTCCATGAAATTGGTCTTGACCCAAGATGAAACATATTTCCTGAAGTTGATTTTCTGTCATCAATGTCACCTGCATAATCAAAATCTGTATATCCAATTAAAGTAGGCTCTCCTCCATATTTGTACTCAATTCCAAGTTGATAAGTGCCTTTAATATATTTTAATATTCTCTTAGCTGCTTTCCAATGCTCAATGTGTGGATCTGCCATGTACCTAGATGCAATACCAACTGCATATGCAATATCTGGTCTAGTTATGGTGAGATACAAGAGATTCCCAACTAATTGTCTATACAATTTTCCATCCACCTTTTTTTGAGTAGAGTTAGCACTCAATTTTAATCCTACTTCACATGGTGTATTAGATGGTTTACAATCACTCATATTAAACTTTTTCAATACATCAAGAGCATATTTAGTTTGAGAAAGCATGATCCTTCCTTCTTCTTGCCATACTTGCATACCCAAAAAGTAGTGCATCAACCCTAGATCAGTTATTTCAAAAGCTTTTTTGAGTTGATCCTTGGTTATTTCAATATTATGTGTGTGATCTCTTGTAATAATCAAGTCATCCACATATAATACAATAATAACAACTTTATCATCACTATGTTTTACATACACATCGGGATCAGGTTTACTTCTTTTAAATCTTGCATCTATAAAGTACTCATTTATTTTGGAGTACCATGCCCTTGGAGCTTGTTTAAGACCATATAATGATTTTTTTAATGTACACACTAGATGTTCTTCACCACTTTTAACAAACTCTGGTGGTTGTTGCATGTAAATTTCTTCCTTAAGATCACCATGTAGAAATGCACTTTTTACATCCATTTGAAAAATTTTCCAACCAAATTTTGCAGCTAAAGCAACTATTGTACAGATTGAACTCATTTTAGCCATTGGAGCAAAGGTTTCAGTATAGTCAATACCTTTCATTTGTGAGAAGCCTTTAGCCACTAGCCTTGCCTTATATTTTTCAATAGCTCCATCTGATGTGAACTTTGTTTTGTAGGTCCACTTGCAACCAACCACACTTTTACCTTTTGGAAGAGTTGTCAATTCCCAAGTTCCATTTTTCATCAAAGAATTGTACTCATCTTGCATTGCTGCCTCCCATTCTTCTTTTCCTTTTGCTTCCTCATATGTACTTGGAGTGTCAACCTGCAACACCCTAGTCATAAGAGCATAGTTAGCAAACATATTTCTAGGAACTTCTTGGTAGATTTCTTGAATGCTTCTAGTCTTTTGTGTGTTTTCATCATCACTTTCACTTGATTCTTCAACTTGCGTTCCTTCTCCTCTTGCAGAAGATTGCACACCTTGATTTTGATCATTAGTATAAGTAAACTTATCTTCTTCAATCAAGATTGGAAAGTAAGATAATGTAGGAGAATGATTACTTTCAATATCTTCATCAAACCATACATTCCTTTTGATATGAATTTCATTTGTTTTATAACCTATATCCTTTTGCAAAATTAGATGAGGGACTAGCTCTTGTGAATTTGATAATTTCATGTTGTATAATTCTGTGGTAAGAGTTAGAATCCATACATCACCTGAATTTTCATATGTTTTTAAAAAAAATATACCATACTTTGACTCCACTTCTCTCATTGCGAACTTTTGGAAACACTTCTTTTGAAAGTGTAAGCTTGAACAATGCTGTTGCCTTTTTATCTCTTTTATGATTAGTGTTACCCCAAGTTTCCGGGACGAGGACGACGGGACGAGTCCCCAAGTTTCCGATTTTTGAGGCCAAATTGGGGGACGGCTATATAAAATACAGGGAAAATTTTAAATATATAGGGAGATTTTAAATATTCATATGAAAACATGGATAAAGCATGCATAATATACATTATAGAACCTTAACATATAACATTTGTGTTCAACATTCTTTGTCAATATTCAATACACATTGAAAATTCAGAATTAACATACATGAATCATGATACAACCTCCAAGTTATAATTTATAAACTTATATCTAATTACATAAGGTTATTTCCAGCTCACAAATTGGGCGAACATTTGTGATTATAGTGAAGATTGTTTCACCTAGGTTATTGATTACTTGGCATAGAACAATAATGAATAGCTGAGGTGTTTGAAGGCAGAATTATTGTAGTTTGGTGGGAGTGTGGACTACTGGAAGTAAATTCAATGCTGGTGTATTGTCTGATATGGATTTCAGTAGTTAAATGTTGGGACAATTGCTGCACTCAAGGAGTTTTGGGCATCAAATTACCTTAATATTCAGCCTATTTCCAATTGTGAAGAACTATTTAAAAAGGTCAAAATCCTAAGTCTTTGTCTCTAAAACCTGTTAGTGAACAACAAGCAAATAAATTAAAGTTTACACACTTATTGAATAAATTTTTGTTATTTTTTATATATCTCTAATAGAGCAGCAAATATTTATCTTGTGAGTGTTCCAAATATTGTGAAAGATAATGAAAATAATTTAAACCAAAAACTATTATATGCTTTTTTAAAAATTTTAAAACATGCTTTGATGCGTCCCCGGGATAGTCGGGGGACGGCTCAAGTATTCCTTGGCCGTCCCCCTTTCACCGTTGACTGTTTCCCCGTTTCGGGGACATTTCCCAGCTTTTGAAAAAAAGGGGACGCCAGGGGACCGTCCCCCAGTCATCCCCTTGTACCCGGGACGTCCTGGGGATAGGGATGGGCCATTTTGGGGGGGGACGCGTCGCCGGGTTTCCCTACTTTTATCCCAATCTTCTTGCTCTTTTTCAATACTTGCTGGTCTTTGTTCACTACCATTAACAATTTTATAGTAATTTTGAAGTGTTAAAAAAATCTCCATACGAGACACCCAATCATAATAATTTTTTCTATTTAATTTAATTGCAGGTAAAGGAATACCAATAGAATCCATTATATGAAATTCCCTCTTTTTGAGACGAGATTTAAAATCAGAAATCTCTCACCAATTTTTTATTGATTTGATTTTTTCTTTGCTGCAATATTCCTTACTTCGTTTGCCACAAAAATTGTGTTGTTCAAACTCCAATCACAACCTGTATAATTCACAATCAACACTACAAAACCCACATATTACAGCCCAATATTTAAACATGCTCTGATACCATATTGAATAAAATAAAATTAAGTATTTGAGACACAGCAGATAAAAGAAACACTTTAATTTTATATATTCATAAATATCAAATTACAGAAGAGCTTTGCTGATTTCTGGATAATTACAATGGCAGCGTTGTTGCTGTATTTATAGATTTATGGAAATCTCTAGAATATCTTAGAAAGACTAAGAGAAGACTCAAAAAAGAAAAATCTAGAACAATATGGATGTTTCCATATTCTGGAGTATTCCACAAGATTTGGATAAACATTACCTACAACACTAAGACTTCTAAATACACACTAAAACTTCTAAATACATTAATAAATAAACATTATCTCCAACAAGGAGCTTCTCTCTCATTGACAAGATATTCAATTTTTGGAGATTTGGAAGATTGTGAATTTTATCAATCTGCACAGAAGATTTATTGTTGGCCATGTATTTGTGAGAAGGCATATCCTTGGGTTCTATCTATAATTTATAGACAATTTAGTTTTTAATAATAGAATGATGCTTTATGGTGTTTTATACTCTGAAGGGTTTTTCCCATGTATATATTGTGTAATGTGTTAAGTCTGTGCATCCCGTAATTCTCATTCCATTTATTTTATATTTTATTTGTAATGATGAGTAACCTAAGGTCTTAATTTTTGACATTATATTAGTGCATAGATAAGCATTATTAATCATTTTTAGGATGCAGTGAAATGCTGAGTAAATGAGTTGGTTGACATACTTGTGATTAATGGTTGCCGTCCTCCTTAAAAAAATAAAATCAAAGCTCAAACTTGCAGGGAAGGGTTGAGTAACGAGCATAGGTAATGTTAGATTGATAGATATAGGAGCAAGAGCAATGGCAGTTGTCTTTGCTGCTACACTACCAGCAACATATAGGGTTCTTATATGGCCTAAAACTCATTCTGCACGTCATTATTTTTATTCATCACATATAGCTAAAAGGAACAATGAGAATATACAAACCTTTGCAAGTCAATTAACAGATCAAATCCTAAGGACAAATTGGATGACCTCCGTGGTTCCCATGTCCTGTGGCCAAACTGAGAACTGTTGATTCATTTGTGTGACACTGACAATGATTGCTTTTCTACAAGGGATATGTATTAATTTTAATTTTAATTTTAAATTTGAACTTGTGATTTGTGGGTTGTGGATTGACTTGTAAGCTGTATGGAGGTCTCCACTATTTTTTTTTTTAAATCCAGGAATTTTAAATGTTTTTGTGGGATCTGAGGTTTATTTCCATGGCATTCAGATTATTTGTTTCATGCCGTTGTTACAGGTTATAATTTCCATTTGATTCAGTTCACATTCGTATCAAGCAGTTATTAACTTATTAGTATGAATGAGTTTAACCACTCAAATGTTGTTTTTGCTATTAACTTTATTTCATTCTTCTTTTCTCTTTAGTAGGATTGCCATCAAAATTGAAATTCAATTTTATTAATGTAATTTGCCTTTTCAGTCCATACATCTAATTTGGTTATTATTTTTTTTCAAGTATAGAGCATACTTATAGCTTTCTTATACTGTTTGAATGAAATGCCTGTATTTTTGAACATTAGAAGCAATGTTACAGTTATTATCAGCCCTAAAACTTTCATATGAGTTTATTTTAGGAAGCAAAAACTTGCAGCCTAAAGCTAATCTGTTCAGTATATGTATACTTGTTCTTTCTAACTTTATTCAGCTCTTCATATCTCGTTATGATCAATATAATTTCTGATTTTGTTTCAGGAATTAACATTGGTTTGGATTTTCTAAACAATATTATAATGTTGCATGTTGTTCTTTCAAAGGCCATTTCTTTCTGTATATTGGATTCTATATTTTGTGAGGACTGTTCAGTATGTGGATACTTTCAAGCCAAAAGATTTAATGTGTGTATTTCCTGTGCTCTTCAAATTGCAGAGATTTTATTCGGTCAAATTATAAGGACTTGAAGACACTAAATCCAAGGTTTCCAATTTTAATTCGAGAGTGCAGTGGAACTGAGCCAAGAATATGGGCTAGATATGGTAAGATTCCTACATGACTGGGAAATGTAACTCTACAATTTTTTGTTCAAATATGAAGCTGAAGTGTAGCTTCTTTAGAGTCATGCAATCTTTATAAATTACAAATACTAGATTTTTCCTGTCACAGACTCAAAACATTTGTTATTTTATAATTGACATTCTGTAATACGGGTCTGTATGTACTATGTACAATCAATAGACCTGATGTTTGTCTTGACTGTGAGATATAAAGGAATTCAAAGTAAAAGCAAAATATTAGCATGAAACATCTCAATTTGCAATTGTTGAAGAAGATAGTTCACAATAGGAGCTAGAAAACAAATTAAATATAATGATTCTGCTAGCTCACCTTATTCTAGGAAAGATCAAAGAAGCTAATCATATCAATGTTCCTCCATCAACTGAAATTTGTTGATGGGTCTGCTAAGGACATATAAAGGAGAACACCATTGCACGGTGCATAACATGTAATGCCACTAGATACCGGGAATTGTTTTGGGCATGGGGATGGTAGCCCTTACCAATTTGCGAAATACTGTGGAAAATGGCAAAATGTAATATTTACAATTGAAAGTTTAAAACTAACAACTGGAAATTAGAGAGGGTTCTATATGCTGAAAATGCCCAGCTGCTTTGTCTAGCTTTCTTGAAATATTTCCTCCTGTTGGAAATGTTTCTGAAATATAATGTTTTAGAATTTAAATGCCACAGGAAAACACCATTTTCAACCATGTTTCTTGGCTATTTCAGCATTCTCCATTCCTACAAATTTCCTTAAAAATTTATGCTGGTTTGCCAAACATATCCATGGTGTAGGTTTAGCACTACAACATAAGACTAGGTTAGGCAAAAAATTAATAGAGTATATAAACTGAAAGGATAGTGAAGCATTCTTATTGAATAGCTATTGGAACTACCCAGGGGGAGTGGTCAAGCTAGTGCTTATTATAACACCGTTATTTGACAATGGTCAACTAAATAAGACCACCTATTTTTTCTCTAAAAGTGTTTATCCAGACTATTTGGGATATTAGGTGCTGACTGTACATGCGAAGGTTGGTTTTTAGCAAATTTCTGCATTGTTGTGTTTGTGCTTCTCCTTTATCCAAGGTCAATGCCAAGGAATTTGTCAATCTTGAAGGTCAACGTTTTTAGATGCATTTGGATTTTTTGTTACCTAAAGTCTAGATATCATATGTTTCAGATGCTTTTTAGAATTCAAAACTTTCGTTTAAATCAAAGTGGTGAATTTATTAAAACACTTCAATCGATAATAAAAGTAAAACATATAGGTGATTAATGCCTTTAAGAACTGTTGCAAGCAAGCTGACATCAAATGTGAGCACCCTGTGCTGTATACACCTTGAAAAATTGGGTGGACAAACATAAATATCAAACCACTGTAAAGATGGTTAGAAACTTAGATTTATGCTTCACTTATAATTTTGGACTGACGATTCTCAGCTGGGATAGTCAATTGTGCAATCTACATTTTGAATTACTTTCCTACTGGGGTTGTTTAGGTCCTAGGAGCTATGCATGAAGAAGCTTAGAGGGGGTGAAAGCCTATTGCTGCCTCTTTTAAGATTTTTGTTTGCACAAGAAGTAAAAGGGAATAATTAGGATATATATTTCTTAATTGCGATGATTTGGTCATGAAACTTTGGCTGGGTCTTAAGTCCCCTCCCTTATTGTATTCGCAGATATTGGATAATACCGAAACGGAGCAGAAATGATCAAGGATATATATATATATATATATTATCTATTGCTTTTTAGGGACAAAAACTATTATAGGTGTCGAGCACTTAATAGCAAACAATCAGTAGTGCCAAACTTTGGACAACACTAGACTTGGGACAAAATGTTCCAGTGTAGGACTTTGGACAGCTCTTAGACTGGCTCTTCTTGAGTCAGCACCTAATCTAAAGCACAGCAGCAAAAATCTTTGTAAGGAATAACTTCACAAACCAACAGATACGAGTTTTTCACTCATATATATATATATAAATATAAATTGCTTTTTAGGAACAAAACTATTATAGGTGTCAAGAGCACTTAATAGCAAACAATCAATGGTGCCAAACTTTGGGCAACACTAGACTTGGGACAAAATGTTCCAGTGTAGGACTTTGGACAGCTCTTAGATTGGCTCTCCTTGAGTCAGCACCTAATCTAAAGCATAGCGGCAAAAATCTTTGTAAGGAATAACTTGACAAACCAACAGATAAGAGTTTTTCACTTATTGAGAAAATTAGGGAAATTTAAAGAAAACAAGGAAGAATTCTGAAAAAAACACAGAAAAAGCTGCTGGTTTTTTAAAACTAAAAATAAAAATTTAATGCCAAATAAATTGCAGAGACATAAAATGAAACAAAATGGGAATTTAAAACATGAAATATGGATTTTGTTAATAAATTTTGATGTTGCAGATTGCACTGCATGGTACATTACTACATAGTTCAACTTTGAAGTTCAAACCTAGAAATTAATTACAAGTCACAAAGTACAAAGTCAACCTACAAAATAACAAAATAGGAAGGAAGCTATGAGGTTAGCTAGGATGATCCACTAGGAGACTGCAGATTGCGATGCTTGCCATTTGTTTGATCTCTTCTTCATCATATGCCTTCTTCGAGATATAGCTAGGTTCTCATCATTTGCAATCCTTTCTGAATCTGACTCAATCTCATTAAGGTCAATTGACTATTCATTCTTAATGCCCCTTTATATAATCAAATTGAATGCATAAGTTCATGATGTATACAGAATAAGTATTAGGATTGCAAATTGCAAAAAAAAGATAATTAGAATCGCAACTTTTTCTAACCTCTAATTTTCTTGAGCTGAAGGTGGAGGTTGTGGTGAATAAACACCAAATCATTCATCTACAGTTGAGTAAAATGATTGCATTTCTTTGAGTGTGTTGGTGATATGAGTTGTAAGCCCCAAATCCCTAAGGTCTGATAATCTTCCAAGTGCCAGGGGTGTCAAACCCGAGAAGATCACCACAAGCATGTCCTTAGGTTAGGCAGCTATGGACCAATTGTGGAGGTGTGTAAGACCTCCTTCACTTTTGGCTCTGCAAGACCAAGGGGAGTTTCCCTGAGGTGTTGGATGATGCACAAACAAGTTGGGCTTTACACATACATTAAAAAAAAATCACAGATAGTTGCAAAATATTAAACAAGTCCACTTAGTAATTGAGGAACATATGTTTATTGTTTTGAGAAGATATATTGCAAAAGCTTTACAAGAATTTTAGTCATATGGCTAGCCAACTAATCAGAAACAAATTAAAAAATGGATACTAGGCACATGGAAACACTCAATCAAGGTCGAATCTGCCTTTAATTAGTCGATCTACAAAGGTTACAAGTGTCATCACAAATTTTGGGATGAACCCAAATCATTACAATACAAAACTAGCTACACCTAGAGCTAGAAGCTATGAACCCTTTGGTTTTGCTGTGTAAGTTCTCTCTGGTATTCTTCTCTCCTTAGACCATAATGCTATCCTCTTTTTGATCCCCTGAAAAATGGACACCAAAGCACATATACCCACGACATGGATGTCTGTAGAATGTCAGAAGGTCATGCCACCTAGGAAACCTTAGCCGCAATCTCATCCAGTGCCCATATGACATGTGTCCACTATGAACATGATTTGATTGACAGGAGACGTGCAAAACATTATTCTGACCTGCACCATGCTTCTGCATTGAATGACTTGTGAGTTTGAGTGCAAGACCAAGAGAATCGCCCATGAAATCCGTCGAAATGGCATCTTGGAAGTGCAACATGCCAGAAAAGGTTTTGTAGATGATAAATGAGGTATAGGTGCAACAAAATCCCTTTAATCTGTGCTAAAATGTCATAAAGGCCATTAGGTAATGTCCTTGGATTTGTAGTGGTGTTTGAGCATTAATGGAGGTAGCTGGGAGTCATTCCTTTCACTTTTACCTATTACGGAAAGTCAACCCCCTACTGGATGCAGTGTGAGAAATAGGCTCATGGAAGAAGTCGCATCAACATTTGGCAAACAAATCAGCCTAGTATGACTCATCGGAATTTTGGACCCCAAGTGGATAAATCCAGATGCTATCTCCTTTTTTGCAAAGTTTGAATGCCCTTCAAATATCGGCAACACTTTATTTGTGGGGAAACAACCTCTATCAGGTGCAAACGGATCTAGAAATCCCATCGGCAATAAAATGTATCATCTTTGGTCAAACATTTGGTTTAGATAGAAAATCCTACAAATGTTCTCTTCTTCACTTTGTCTTGGTCCTTACCTTTGTCTTTGTTGGGTTTTACAAGCACACGATGAAATGGCTGAACATCTTCACTCACACTGCCCATTTTGAGCAATAGTAGAAATCGAGCCTGAATAGGATAGGTGGAAAATAGGGTGGCATCGGTCTTATCCTTCAAGCCACCAAAACTCTGCAATATTCCAATACTCCCCAAAATCCTGCAAAACAAATATTTGTGGAAAAATTGCTATCAACCGAACTTGCGGGGAATGAACCCTGTCGGGTCAAGTTCAGTTCAAACCTTTGTCCAGTTCGCCCAGCTTTCTCCACAACACCTTCCTTTTATTTCTTAGGCCTCTTTGGAAATTTTGTATCCATTTGAACTATGTGGGGAAACGCCCTACATCTGGATGCATCAAAAATCTGGCTACCATTGGGTCCGTTGCAAAAACTTTATTTGCAAGTGAACATCATCGATGGAAAAATCTTGTTCACATGGAATTACCCGCAATCTCTTGCTTAGCTCTATTGGGGCCTCAAATAGGATGACACCATTGTGGTACGAATGCAAGAAGTTGGACCCCATTGGACCGCAAAATATTTTTGTTTTGGGTAAGTGCTATCAGAGGGGATAGCGCCCGAGTATAGACAAATTGTCATCACGACAACCGAACAAGGCAGGTAACAACCGAAAGCCACATTTGAAATTGTTTTTTTGCTTGTGGAGAAACTAGTGGCATGTGGACAAAGCGAAAAAAACCATGACATGTGGAAAAGGGCAGTTCACATAGAAAAACCTGCAAGAGGCAAATGGACATAACTTTTTTTATATGCGGAAAAATCAAGTGAATGGGATGAGTATCAGAAAAGTGAAGTTCACATGGGCACCAAAATTCCACAAAACCTATATTTAGTCAATTTTTTTAACTTTCAAAACCTATTGCAGAAATTTCCTACGAAACTGGACATTGCGGGAAAATGGGACAAAACCAGATGGAAGAGAAAAACCTGCAAGGGCATAACTATCACTCTTTAGCAATTTTTTCAAAACTTCAAAAAGCAACTAAGCCTAATTTTTGGTACTCTACCCATTGGTGCTAATAAATTGTTACAAAATATCACCCATGACAAATATCTTATATCAATCATTAATTTGTGCAAATATGGCTAAGGCACAAAATGAAACACAAAATTTTGGGGTACCAACAAAATGTATATTTTCAAACACACACTTAGAATACTTACAAGCGAATGAATTGCAAGGCTGGCTCAAAATGTGCGCATCACTATCCATCGTATGCTTTTGGCTTCCTTGCCAAAAAAATTGCACCATTGTATTGACAAAACCCAAATTTTATCAAGATTCTATCCGTTATGACATAGATACAATCAATAATGTATTTCAAATTTCAAACTTTCAAAGAGAGAAAAATACAAAAGTAGATTGCAAATAGTGATGGTTATGGTGGTCCTGCCTTCTATAATACAAACATTGGAGAAAAATCCCTTTCCCTAATAGTACGAGGGCAACTCTGCAATAGCTGCCCATTGATCCTCTTAAGTGGGGAAAAATATCTCAATGGATTTGAAGAGGCCTTTGTCACCTAGATCTACATCGTCTCTAAAGGAGTCACTATAAAACAATGCTTAGTTGAGAAAGTATCTATTGGCATAGAGGGAGCAAACATTGATTTACCCCATCTGTCATTGATGATCTTCCATAGTGGCATATAATTCTCTTTGTCATTGCCCATCCTAGCCTTAATAGCTTCCTTGGTCCTATTGAAGGCCCTATACAAATAGTCCCTGGGGGATTTTTTCCCATTGACCAGTCTCAAAACTCTGACTAAAAGTTTTGAAAATTGCACAATCTGCTATGCATTTCCTTGAAAAATTCTCATAAATAACATAGTTTGTGATAGTCCTACCATCCAAATGACAGGCAAAGCTAGACCCAATCCACTCATTTGAGATAAACTGATTTTTTTTTTTCATTTTAGGTTCATCTTTTGTGCATAGAGTTTGCAATGCAAGGATGTGGGTAGCAAATCTTATCACCCATGGCTTAAGAAGTTTTGTGCCATCTTTGATGGTGCACATCATATCAGCACCATTCTATGATTGTAAATTAATTTGGTGTTGGTGCAGGGCCGCTCCAATACAAATTTAATCCATGGAATTTTGCTAATGCTTTCCATGGTTAAATCAATGTGCATTGCATGGACTCCAAAACATAGTAGGATACTTCTCTATGTAAAGTCTCCCAATAGCCACACAATTAGCAATATTATTTGTAATAATTGGACCACAAATTGTGGCCCTATCTCAATTACCACTTTATTATATAGAGTGAAAAGTGCTTGTGTTGATTCAACCCTATCTACACATGCCACAACAAAAATTGATGAGCATCTCCTATCCATCCCACCCGTTGGACATTATAATGCAACATGCCTTAACCTACTCCTGCAATGTTCGACAAGGACATCACTCACATGTTGAATTGCTTCCTTCAGCATGTCATTTTTCAAAGTTTTATGTGAGAGGCCTTTGAACCTAGGACCTGCAACTGCAATGGCAACCAGCATAGCTTGCCATTATGGAGACTTGACAACATTGGAAGCATTGAACAAGAGGCTAGAATAGTACCAAAAATTAGTAATGACATTTTTTGCTTGCTTGTGAATAGTCTTCTTCCATTGTGTACTCTCTAGAGATAGTGGTGCTCTAGATGTATTAGGAGATGCAAAGAAAGCATCAATGTTTCCACCTCTTTGTGTTACGTCTCTATGATGTATAAGGTGCAGATGCATCTGACATTGGCTATTGTGATTGTGATGGCCCAGCTCTGTCTGAAGGAATGAATTTGTCCTAAGTAGATGCTGATTCGAGTGTTGTCCCTGTCTTCTTTGTTTTAATTTCTACATAGAACTCAATCTATCAAAGCTTGATGGCTCACATGTAGCAAGGCACTATTTTCAAGGCTTAACATCACGCGCTAGCACTCTTGCCAAATGAAATTTGAAGTGATATATGCCTCTATTGTATTCAAGGCCATGCCTTTGTCAAATGCCATTTGAAGTGATAAATGCCTTTGTAGCATTCAAGGCCATAAAAATTGTGTTTGAATTATGAACAACTTTGCCACATGTCCATACAAAGCTCTTTTTACATGGTACGATCACTTGAAATCTGCAAAATAAAGCCAAAAAACAGATAGTAAGGTTAGGGTTGGAATATAATAAATATTAATTTTTTTTCCTAACTTTAACACTTACCTTATTATAAACTAATTAAAAAAAAATCCTTAACTCTAATCATAAACACTAAAATACTTAGGGTTTAGGGTTAGCATTAGTACATACTAGAATTTTAAAAGATTTACCTAACCCTCATTGTAAACCCTATTAAAATTTTTGAATTTAGGTTTATGAGAAAAATTAAAAAAATCCCCAATAGTAAACTCTAATTTTTTGGGGTTTATGGTTAGTGTTTAGAAGTTCTTTTTAATTGGTAATGGCTAACCCTAAACCAAAAAAATTGTTTAGGGTTAGCTATAAGGGTTATTATAAATTTAAAATTATAAAACATAGTACGTAGATTCACTAGGTACTTGGAAAACTCATTGAGTCCTTTTGTAAGTTGAGTCTTGCAATTTTTTTGTTAGATTCATTGAGACTTGTGAGTTTTGAGGGTCAATAAAAAATGAATTTTAAACCCTGAAAAGCCATAAAACACATTTAGGGCCTCCTTAATGCTTTATGTCTTTGACACTAGCATTTTTGAAGGGTTAGGATTTTGGACTCTTGGAGCTTGGTCAAAAGTGATAAATTATGAAAAATGGCATTTGCCATGAAGGTTTGTGTCTTCTTAAAGGCCTTAATTTGGGCTTGGTGGTGGGGGCTTCACCTCTCGACCTTGCCTTCTACTGCATCAAAGAACAAATGATCTGCACTGCCCCTCAACCTTGTTGGGAGCTATTCTTTAGAGACTCTTACTTTGGTTTTGAAAAGAAAAAACTAAAAAACAATTGGGTCATGTTGGATGGAAGGGCAACATTTTTTATTTCTCAAAAATTTCCAAATCAAATCCCAAGAAATTGAATTACGATCATACTTTTGGTTGGCTGGACCAAGTGATACTCTCCTCTCTACCATAGTTGATGACTTTGTGATTTTTACTTTTGATGACATGGATAATCCACAGGTTTTGTACGCCAAAACATTTGAGAATATTTATATATATAATTTTTTTGTTTTTTAGCTCTAATCTGCTTTTGTATTCATTTGTTTGATAGATAATTACTTATGTGATCAAAGTAGCTTGTAAGTGAATAATTTTTTTCCTTAAACGTGGATTAGAGAAGAACACATAGATAAACCTTTAATTCATTAAAAAATCTCTATGTTTCATGGTTTTTTCAATTTGCCAAAGTTGTGTTGAGTTTGGGTGTTGAATCTGAGTTTGAGTCCAAAATCAGCCTACCAATCTTGTGCCAAGATCAAGTCGGGTAACTATGTTAAATAAACCCTAACCCTATCACTAAAATAACAATAGCTTATGGTGAGCATTTTGGGTTTAGGGTTTAACTTCAGGATTTTTCATTTCCCTAATGTTGAACATAAATGGAAACCCTAAACCTGGAATGCTAAAGCTGAATTGAAGTTAAAATTTAAATAACAAAAACAAAAAAATTAAAAACAAAACCTTTGGAGCTAACTGTTATTGTTTAATGTTAAAAACCCTAGTGGTTAAGCAATAGTGTTTAAGTTTAATGTTGTAAACCCTTAAAGTTTAGGATTTAACATAAAAATCCTAATGTTTAGGGTTTAACATTTAAAACCTTCACCTATAGGGTTTTAAATTAGTTAAAAACAAGAAAAAAGAAAAGAAAAAGAAAATGCTCTTAGAGGGCCTTGGATTGGCTGGATGCAAATTGTGAGGCTGCTGAAATACTATTTGATCTGATTCAATCCAATGTAATGTTGCTTTGTCAAACTCTCAATCTGCTTTCAATTTTTCTCTCAAAAAATCAAAATTTGTATGTAAAAATGAGGTTCAAAATGAAAAAACCCAGATTTTATAAGCATATTGTTTTGATTAAAGGGGAAAAACAGGTTTTGAAGGGACCCGAAACCCTTTACAACATAAAAGAGGGAAAGCTGCTCAAATAGAAAGACATTGAAGCAACAGCAGCAGCCAAAAGCAGACCAACAACCAAAAACCAGAGACCTAACAGCAAAAAAACAGAAATAGAAAACAACACAGAAAGAGAAACTATTTCATGTTCTTCAAGGTGTTAGCCACCTCTAGCTCTTGGTTACGATGTAGTTTGACCATGTCTATTAATTCTTTCTTTTCCTCGTCAAAGGTCTTCTTTAGATTGCCCTTGGTTTTGGTACATGTGCCTTTTGCCTCATTCTTTCTGACCTTCTTCCCCTTGCCCTTTGAAGATTGGTCCTTCTCCATCAACTCCGCAAAGTAAAGATGATCTTCCCTGAGTTGTCTACTCTTACAAAATAGGACCTCTAGGGACTCACACCGTTTTTGAGCGAACTGTGACTTACCTGCAATAACTTCTTGATGTCCGCATTTGTTTCATTGATCTTTGCCTCCATTTCAGATAGGCGACTCTCACACAGGGTCTTGAAGTCCGTAAAGGAGCACTCTAAATCCACAAGTCTCTCAATAAGAATATTCAAGGAAGAACCCTTTGGCAGGTTTTGCATATTCTCTTTCAGACCCCTGATCTTGATGTTCACCCTATTAAATTCCTGCAGCACCCACTTGGCAAGTTTAAAAGTGCATGTGGCCCCTGAGTGGGCCATATCCAGAAGCTCGAACATAGAAGTACTATCATCATTCATGTATGTGAAATCCTCAGAAAGAGGATTCACCTTTAGTGGCTCTGGCTTTCTAGGACTCGAATTCACCCCCTCATCCTTATGCATTGACTTCTCACCAGTCAGCTCCATGTTGGGCGAATGTCGAATGAGGGAATCATTAATTTCCATAGCAGTATCCTTAGCACCCTTCTCCTTACCCGAAGCCTTGTTACCCTTCTCGCCCTTCACAACTTGTTTTTTTAAGCTTTGCAATTCTTCTTGATGCCCTTTGCAGCAATTCCTTGGCATCTTAAACCCCAACATTATTAGGCAAAACCTTATCCCTATAACCCACCGCAATAGAATCCTATCCATTAAGCTCATTATCACCCTTAGAATGAGAACCCCTAGAGACAATTTCAGTGTCATTACCAGCAGAAGCGGAATCATGGGAATCCGACTCCTGCAAAACGAGCTTCTTAGCAGTTCCCCTTTTGAGATTCCCTTTCTTTCATTTCTTAGAGGGAGCCACCACAGGGGACAAAGAACCACTGTCCTCCTCATCATTCCATTCCTCTTCACCAACAACACTGGTCTCCGAACCAGTCGAGAGGGCATCTTCACTAATAGCCATCTCCTTACCTTTAACCGACTTGGCAAGGGTATGGGCTCTCACATGCTCCATTATGAGCAGTATGAGGTCCTCGTGAAGAACCAGAGCCCTTCTATTTTTCAAATGAGCATAGACTGAAACTTCCAGTGATGACAAAAGAAAGAAAGGAAACGAGACAAATAATCCATGCCTGAAAATTTGAAATGATTCAACAAAGTGAAATGATGGCCTAAAATAGCAGTATACTTGTCGTCTAGGGTAACATATCGCATGATTATCTCTGCAACATTAGCCCAAATTCTCTTCAAAGAAGTCCGTTTGTAACCCCACGAAGGCATCTTTATCAGCTTCTGTTGTTCATTATCTTTAAAAAACTGGTCCATGGCTTCCTCGTTACTCTTTCTCTTGAAAATTTTTCAGCCCACCATCAGTAGCTGAGTTATGGAGGCAATAAATTCCTCATTAATCACAAATTCCAGCCCCTTAACCTATAACCTTTTATCGTGCCAATAACAGACAAAATCCGTAGAGGCCTTGGGGTCATGTCCATGGAGCCTCTCCAGATAGGGCGTGAAATACCCATGCTCTAAAATTCTCCATATTTTGTGCTTCTTCCTCCAACTTTCACAGGATGAGGGCTTAATCCTGCTTTGATCACCCCCCATATTCTTAGTCACCATAAACTGAAACCCTAGAGTAGAAACAATTGCCAAATAACAAGCCTGTGAAACACAACCCACAAAATGTGCGACAAAAATGCAGGCAATAATAATATTAACATTCTAGAGTACTAGCTCAACTGTAGCCATCATTTCATAATAAAAGCTTGGCATCCTTGGGAAGGAGAGAGTACTCCTCCCATGCCTTGAAATCATGAATTCTAATAGCCTCATTTGCAAAGAAATCCGCTAGAGAGTTTCCTTCTCTATAGATATGCGTGACACAGATTTCGTCGAAAGATCTTAGCATCATTATAGCATCCTCAATCAATTGATCAATTGTCCAACTTGGCTTTTGGATTCCATGTAGGCAATTAACAATGTTGAGCGAATCTCCCTCGATCCAAAGTTTGGAGTAGCCCTTGTCCAACACAAACTTGATACTGATGAATGTAGCTTCAACTTCCGCACGGTGATTGGTCTGGTTTCCCAATGGAAGTGCCACTGCGCCCAAGAACCTGCCATCTTCATTCCTCAACACCCCCCCACAACCTGCAGGCCTAGGATTACCCTTGGTTGCCCCATTGTAAAATATGTTATTAAGGGTATGAGCCTTTGGTTGTTGGTTCTATAGGCAAGAAGCCCCACCATTTCACCAAAGGGTCTGCCCTTAACACCATGGAAAATCAGTCTCAATTGTTGATGCGGTAGGGAGAGACCCCGTGGGGTTTGAACCTTGGTTGTTGGCCCTACAGGCAAGAAGCCCCACCACTTCACCAAAGCATATTGTTGCAGCATGTTTATTCATGATTACTTGCTATTTAATTGTGATCTACTGTGACCTCAACATTTTTGCCCAAATTAGGAGAAAATTGGCAATCTGAGCTAACTTGGATTACTGTACATTGCAACTGGCAAGTAATTGTAATTACTGACAAATTTTCTGGAATTCTGCTTCATTGATCAAAAGATTTTAAGTGTATCGCTTATTCAAAGCCAACACTATCACTAATGAAGTCTAGCACTGGTCAGGTGCTATCTTTGTTGGCTCTACAGTCTACACAAAATCTAAGCAAGTTAACACCATGCATTAACATCATCCTACATAATGATTGGCATGCTTCCATGGAACAACACTACAAGTCTGTGCACATCCTAGGTTGGCAAAAGGGTGACAAAGCCCTGGGGCGATGTAAGCTTAGCACCAACTCCTATGCCAGCTGGCACCCACCTTGGACAACATTAATCTATTTGGTTACATACCGCTATTCCAATCAGCTCTACAGTACCACATGCCATGGAAGGGGTACTAATGCAACAAGCAAGATGAACTTCCACTATTATGGAATCAAACTGTTCTGTTATTGACCTTGGTTGTAGCTGATAAGTCTTGTAATTATTCTATATATATTTGTTTTTGACCTTGAGGGAGAGAGGATATTAGAGAAAGATACACATACCCACACAGTGCTTCCATATACTCAAGTTCAGTTTCGTCTTCTCAGTTCCAGCTAGACAAATCAGCTAGGATGTTCAACTCTAGTCCTCGATCACAGGAATTCTTATTCCTAGTCTCCCTTTCATTGTCTCCCTTGATTTTGTAGTACTTTGTGTCATTTTCTTTTGTTCAAACTTCATAGCCACTATTTACTCCACAAGAACTTTTTCAACATCAAAGTCTCTAAGTCAACCTGATAAATGCTCAATCATCTAGAGCCAAGGAGCATCAATTCTTTGCATGAACAATTTCTGAAACTGACTAATCAAGAAGAGCAAAGATGAAATTAAAAAAATATGGTCCATGAAGAATCACATCAAAGTCATAATTGTTTGAATCTTGAGTCGTCAACCTTGAACTATGGAAAGCTTGCCTGAGAGCTAAATATTTTTGTCACGAACCTTGAGAGCTCATCCAAGTGCTGCTAAGGACTGACTGGAAAAAAGGGGTCTCATCTGAGAGTCAAACAACCAGCTATGCCTCGAACAAAATCAAATATATTCACACAATCACTCCATATTTGAAGTTAGTTGGGTCAAGAAAAAAATTTAGCCTTGCAATTTAATTTCAGAAGCTTCAAGAAGAAACTCCAAGGGGCCACATTGCATGAGAAACAACTCTATAACTGGGCAGTCCATGCCAAAAGAAGCAATATGAACTCATAGAAACAAGCTCTAATCTCCCAAAAGCAAGAACAAAATGCATCAATAGCTCAAATACGGATTGACAAGCTGTATTCATCCAAGAACAAGGATTAAAGTGCCCCATTATTGGATATCATAATAGCAATAGCATTTAGTGTGGATTGCCATACCAATTTCACCCTCAACTGACATTCACTGGCTGAAGTAAATTACTGGGGGAGTCATTTCAGAATTATAAAAAGGGGCCATCAATATATCACTATATCATTATCATCAAAATTCCTCACCATGGCCATCTAATGAAGAGTCCTACAAGATGCAGCAAAGGGAATAAACTTTTGAACCATAGGATGATGATCTTGAGGAGGTCCAAAAGTATATATTATTTAGAAGTCACCAACCATGCTTTCTATGGAACTCATAAATTATCAATGCATCCAAATCATCTTTGAAACCAAAGCAAAAGATGGCATGCCAAATTCAAGCATCAAGGGTCATAAAAAAAGAGCCAAGGAATAGGCTTCACTCTTGGAGAGTGGAGAAGCCAGATCATTACAAAGGGCTTCATGCCTGTAAGATCACAAGATGGCTACATACAAGGAGAGCCCAGCAACATGATGGGGTGTGGAGAATGTAGAACCAAGGCAACTTGATGAAGGGTCCTACAAGACTCAGTAGTGGGAGCATAACTTATGAGCCATAGGATGATGGCCTTGAGGAGGTGCAACTGTATTTTTTATTTAGAAACTGCTAACCATGCTTTCTATGGAACTCATGAGTCATCAATGCACCCAATTCATCTTTAAAACCAAAGCAAAAGATGGCATGTCAAATTAAGTATCAAGGGTCATCTAAAAAGCAGCCAAGAAATAGGCTTACCTCTTGGAGAGCGGAGAAGCTAGTTCTTTTACAAAGTGCCTTGCGCCTGTAGGATCACAGATGACTATGTACAAGGAGGGTCCAGCAAAGTGATGGGCTGTGGAGAATGAAGAACCAAGGCAGATTAATGAAGATCAAGTGGCACAATCAGGTTTGCTTGGGGCCCCATTGGAGGAGTGAACTGATTCATAGTTAGAGAGCAGCAATGAGAAGCTAATGAGGCTCATGATGTGTCTGATGATGATCTTGCTGCTTCATGCCAGCTTAGCATTTTGTAATGGATCAAATGTGGTTGTTATATTTGTTGATTTTCATTGTCATTTGATACTTAGGCTCTTGCTATAGTTATTTTCACAATAATATAACAATTAGATATTTTGTATTACATTTGTCAAACTTGAGCTTGAATTTTGCTGTTCAAAATGAAACAATTGCATCTCAACCTAATTAAATGGTTAGAAGTTTGAGTATTTCTTGTAAGAAATCGTTCATTTTTCTATTCTGCCTATGACTGTTTTAAACTAAGGCGATTTCATTTACCTCATTAGTAAGAAACATTGTTTTTTAAGTCAATTAGTACTGCATATTGCATGATTCTATGCCCTTACACTACCTCTCCAGCCTATGGTAATTCCCTAATTTTGTTTTTGTAAAACTTTATTCAGGGCATCTGTGTTTCCATGAGATCTTTCAATATGGGATGCTATTCCTGGTATTAGTGAGGGGTTATTTGAAGTATTCACAAGGAAATAGTTCTAATTAAATCATGGGACTTCGTTGTGATCCTACTTGAAAACTGTGTCAAAGATCTTGGGCCTGAAGTGCACACATGCACTTCTTGTTCTTGGACAATGGCATCTATGACAAGAATTATTGTGAAGGACAGATTGAAATCCAATTTTATTTCTTTTTGCATGGCTTCTTGATTAAGCTCGTTAGTCCACTATCAAACAGATACTATAGTTGGATGTGATTGAAGCACCTTCATTCTCCTGTGATCAGTTAATTGTAGATGGCTGGCAGCCTTGCACTGTATGGTGTATGATATTTATATATGCATTGAATTTTGAGATGATGCAGTTTCTAACTTTTTGAATATCATTAAGGTATTTTAACAACTCTTGGTTTTCGTCTTTTATGTAAAACAGGGTATGGAGAAGAGAAGAGTGTGGCACTGGATGGGCTAACAGAAGGGCAAATCGCAAAAAAAGTTGAGGAACTAGTTAAAGCTGGTGGCCGATAGTTTGCCAATGCTTTAGTATTTGGATGTTAAAGTATTATTGGTTTATCCTATCACATTTTGCTGAATACTGGAATAAGTGCACTGGTCACGTTCCACCAAAACCAGGCTGACATTTGTTTTCTTGTACCTTGGAAGCTTAATCCAGCCTCCTTGATCATAGTTTTTTGTTTAATTAAAATTTCACTCCATTGTCACATCCCCACAAACCTTATACTTTGTTTGTGTTAGTTGCCTGTTGTCCCAATGCAATTTGGACGAAGGCAGAACTTTAGTATCAAAACTATGGTCATACTTTTATTTCGATGTTTGTTTGGACTTAATGATTATGTGGTAAACTTAACATTTTAATTGTTAGCTAGCATAATTGCCAAGTAATTGAAAATGGAAAATTTAACGGTTTTGTATTATTAATCACGACATGGTCATACTTATACTTATATATTGTATTTGTCGGACTAACTAGGTACTAACATGTGTGATCAAATGTGCGAGTATTGGATGGTTTTGCAGGTGCTCGGGGTGCAACAAAAAGTGGACTTGGTGACCTATTCCAAGAATAGATCTCAAACCTTGTAACCAGTTTGGAATTTAGGGGGGGTTGAGTCACCCTAGTCCACCATCCAATCGAGAATTGCTGTGTCACTCTCAGTAATACCCTTGTCTAGTGGTTAGTCACTCCACTCCACTTGGTTAGCTAATCTAACATCTCCTCTCTTCCGTAAATGCTTGTATTGGTAATTATTTTATAAACAGTAAAAACAAATAAATGAACAGATAATTTAAACTAAATTAAAATGAAATAAAGAAATCAAAAGAAAACAAAAATTAAAGACTAAAAATAAAACAAAAAGAAAAGAAGTTGTGGCTTTTCCATTGACTTGGCAGGAAGGTCACGGGAGAGCAATAACGGGGAAACTTATCCTCCTACGGTCAGAGACATCCATCATTTAAGAGGAAATGGCGTTGGGGGAAAAAGAATGCCACGCCATAATTGCAGCATGGTGTCCTTGCTTGTGGAAGGCATGATTTTGACAGGAAATATTGAAAAATTAATGCCAGAGCTGCTATAACACCCTTGCGACCCCCCCAATTGAAGGTTAAGTTTGGTGGTGGTAAGAGGAAGCAGAGAGGATGGCGTGTAAGGGAGAACAAAGGAGTTTTGTGCAGTGACGTGAGAGAGGTGTGGGAGGCCAAGCATGGTGTTAAGAGTGCCAAACAGCAGATGATTGGACGACATACCTTTGCAAGCCACTGAGTTAGATTCTTTTCTATTTTGTTGAGTTTAAAATATCTACAACCTGTGTCCATTTTAGCTTCCAAACCTGTCTGCAACTTTTATTGTATTGATTTCCTTGCTCAATCTCTGTTTGAAATGCTTAATGTTCCTATAGTTTGGACTGAAAAGGGACCCTAGTAGTTGTGGATGAATAACTAGAAAAGATAATAGTTAATGATAAATTCCTTCTCAGTTTTACCGTGGAATATAAGACACAAATTAGAAATGAAACAATGTTTTGTCCTTAGAAGGAAGCAAGGTTATTCAATTGTGTAAGATTCTTTCTCTACCATCCACCAGTCATGAAATGGAAGGCTACTTGAGAGCTTGCTGACCTGCTACGTCAGGCGTACTGCTTAATGTGAATGGATAACAAGATTAATCTACGACAATTTCATTGCATCATAACCTATTCAACTCAGTTAGAATTTAATCCCAAAAGGGGTAGGGTTCCTTCTTTTGTAAGTTTTTATTAATTTAAGACCCACACTAGGTAGATAGGCTGTTAGAAAAATATTACGCTAGCTACTGCCTCTTGAAGAGTCCTAAATTTCCCCAACTCATGATGTTGTCTTGCTTACTAAGTATTTCGAGAAGGTGCTTAACAACACCATACGCCTATATGTCCTCCAAAGAACATCAAACTTTGGCAAGTTTCATGGAAACATTACCTGGGTTGTCAACTGTATTGGGTCCCTGCTAGTCATTTCTTTCCCTGTTGAATAAGTTACAGTTATGTTCTACTCACCATGCTACCTACCACTTATGGACCAAACCTTAGTGCAATATGCTGGAAGTTGGACAACGATATGCCAAGCACAACAACAATTATTTTCAAGTTCAGTGTTCATACCCTATGCACAATAGCACACATTTCAATCTTAAAATTGTGACACATAACTACCTCTTGCTTGTATGGAATTTTCTTGAAAGATTAACAAAAACTAGAGGAAGGCCCAAAATTTAGACATAGTCTGTCCTATAACTCTATATGCATGTGATTGAAATTCAACATTCATCATTCCAAATATTCTATTACTTGTAGCCGTTCAAAAGAATTGGTAATTAAAAAAACCACTATACTATGTCACTTAATTTGGATATACTAGCAGCTGTCTACATAGTTCTATTCTAATCAAGGAAAGAGGACTTAAGCATTGAGCCCCCAAATGTAGCCAAAGCTCTAGGGAAACTCCAAATGTGAATGGGCTAATGTTTGAGTGAGACACCGGTCAAAATTGGTGAAAGAATTTTATACTACAAAGGTTTCGTGTTACTTTTGTTAAGATGTCTTTGCTACCATTGTGCAATCTATATAACCAAGGAATATTCAACATTGAACTACCCTTATGATAAAAAAAACTATAACAAGGATTTATTGCACAATCCACCATAGTGAATCTTTCCCCCTCTAAACAATCCTCTTAACCAATATTAAATCCAAATATAACTCACGTTAGAATGCTTGCTAAGTTGAGCCCACTGTTGTTAGAATTCCCAATGATTTTTTGGGCTAGAGATGCACCAAGTATGAGCCTCTAGGAATTTGAGCAAGGCAGTAATTGGACCAAGCCAATGATTGATGTTTGGATTACTACTAGGGATAGCCGATATTCACTTGGTTCATGGAGGTGAAGGATTCCTAAGGGATACCTTGGTTATAATATGGTAATGATTGCATGGGTAGTTACCCCATTGTATGAGTAAAGGTAATAAGAGTTAATTGTAGTATCGAGAGGGTACGTTGGCAGTCACCTATAGTATGGGGGTGATAGATGTCAAGCGCTATTCGGGTTGTGAAGAAGATAGCTAACAATATCATTAAGGTCACAAAGTGGTATTTGTTAAAAAGCTACTTCTTCTTGGGTGGATAGACTTGTTGCCAATGACCTATAGGCAATTGAAAATGGAACCTATTGGGCAAGGTATGTTCACTACTTGGGAATTCTCTTTTGAGCCTATATGACCCTTAGGATGGAGGATGGACCCTTAATGTAGTATGGGATACATCAAGTCCTCATCTTTGTTGACCAATGTGGACTTGACCTTGGTGCTTGCCACCATCTCGATTGGTGTAGAAGATCAAGGTAAAGGATGGGACCCATGGTGTAGTGTGCAATACATCGACATTCCTTTTCTAATTGGGATGCATTAAAGGGGTAGGAGTGAGTCACTCTCTATATGCAGGTTAGTCACTTTGACTCCTATGTTGAGGATGGACCCTCATTGTAGTATGTGATACATCAAATTCTTCTCATCATTGAGCCTTGATTCAAACCAACCGCCTCTTAAGCCTATAACCTTGCCCCCATATAGGATGGTTCTTGAGAGAGCTTGCTAGGTCCACTTGGTTGGGGTGGACGAGGTAATGGTGTTGCACCCATGCAGATGTTAAAAGGGAACCTAAACGACTAGGATGATGTACATGACCATTCCAGTTCACATTCTTCACTAGGTATTTGAGTTATGATCCTTCATTTTGGTTATTTGATTTCACAATATTGTAATTGCATAAACTTAACCAATTTGCTACTGTTTGAATATGGTTGTTGCATGTATACATGTTGATTTTATCTTGTAAAAAAATGTTGTCATGGTTGGGTTCTTACATAGGGGTATTAGAGCACCTAGGTTCAAACTTCAGACCTTGGTACCCATATGTTCCGCATTTAATAAAATCTTCTTGAATTTTATAGCCACAAGATGTGGGAAGAAGGTGTTGGTATGTGGCGACCGATCATGTTATACTGTACACTCTTCATGTATTCTCATTGAAAAAGGAAAAAATCGACTTTGTAGAACCCTAATTTTGGAAGCTTCTAAAAAGCTTGTAATAAGCAGTTGGGATCAGAGTTGCAGTGAGGCATTCTTCGCAAGATTGTAATATGTTTTGCATTGGACAATAAATCATTGGATGGTTGTAGTTTTGTGGATGTAGCCCGAATTGGGTGAACCACGTTAAATTCTCTATGTTGTCTTGTTTTTGCTATAATTTTTCGTGTGTTTTATTTCTCTGTTTTATTTATCAAATCTGCATTTAACTATTAGATATTTGCCTTCTAACCCTAACAAAAGGGATAAAATAGAGCTACCAAGAAAACTCAAACGAAACCAAAACCATTACCCCATTACCTTAACTTGAGGAGCTCGGGAAGGTTGCATCGAAGATGGAAATTGAGATAATACTTGATACAAAGACTTTGGCCTCCACTCTTAAGCAAATGGAGGTCAAACGTAGAAAAGACAAACCAAGCCTGTCCCAAATTCAAGAACTTGTAGTCAAGATCAAACCATCGACAACTTGAGACTTTACCTTTAGATATGGGCGTTATGCCCCACCCATGACTAAGGAGGTCATAGCCAAATATGATCGGGTACACTCAAAGGTAAATGTAATGGGGCAAACTTCCGAGGATAAAAACCCCATTGAAGAATAGAACAATGTTGTAAAATGGAAACTATGTAATTGTGTAATCATGATGGCTAAAGTATTAGCTAAATAACATCGTGGCTATGTGTGTGTAAAAGAAGAAATATAAATTACATAGATAAATATATAAATGATATGAATTTTATGTTCTTACTATGTGACTTGTGTCATTAAGAAATGAAAGGTTGTTTATTAATGGAGAATGTTTAACGGGTTGGTTGAAATCACCTTATCTCATTTTTCAATTGTTTGAAATAAACCTCCCTTTAAGTGAATGTAAAGGTGTGGGGGGTTAACCATTGAAAGAGGAATAAAACCATTCCTTGTTTTGACTAGAGAGTTTGAACGTATACATTATGAGGACAACCAAGAAGGGAGCAAGTCCTAACCTAGTTGAGATCGTACGTGCTAGTAGGAACATAAGACCTCCACTAGCAATGTTGCCAAAGGAACTTCAAGTCAGATTAAATGCTTTAAGAGCCAAAATAGCCTCCTAAGAATGCTATATAGAGGAATTATCAAGGCAAAGAGAACAAGGATCAAATCATAACACCGATTCAAATGTGTGGTGAAGGAAGAACCCTTAGATTTTGATCATGGGAATAACTCTTGAACACTTATTCACAATCCATCACCCATGGACCGATGTTTGATGAGAGGAAAGATCCCTTTATTCAAGAATTGAAAAAAATGTAGCCACCAAAATATAATGGGATAGGTGGAGGAGATGCAATTGGGGCTTGGTTAATTGGTATGAACAAGTATTTTGGGCTGATTGACATGGATAGTAACATAGGCTCAATTAATAATATATTAGCTAGAAGGGGAAGCCTCCCTATGGTGGGATTGCCATTTGGCCACAAAAGGGTACAACCTAAGAGATTTAACACGAGAGAAATTTTAGAGGCAATTTTTTAAAGAGTACTTGTTCGCTCATATTCGAGATAAAAAAATGACAAAATTCCAATCATTACATTGAGGAACCATGACAATGAGTGCAAAGCTAAATTTTTGAGCTTTCTACGTCATATGTATTACCTGAAAGAGGAGGAGGATCAGGTGAACAAGTTCATACTCGAGTTGAACGAAAGCTTGATGTATGCCACCAAGCTCACTTGACCTAAGCCTCTGAGCCAGGTAGTAGGGGTAGTCAGTATCACAAAAGAAAAGCAAAGGAGCAAGCATGAAAGGAGACATAATTCATCCACCTTTTCCCATGTTGACAAAAAGGAATATAAGAAAGGTTTACAAGTGGAAAAAACCCTAAACAAATTCAAAACGAGCTAAAGAGAACACCAAAATTCTAGGGCATTGACGTAAGGGGGGAACAAAGGATTAGGAAAATAAAGCAAATAAATTAATGTAATCTAATTCAAACAAGATTAAGATCCCAAAACCCATTACTCATGAAATGAATCTCTAAACTAACACAATCAAACAATGTAATCTAAAAGACAACATGAATTGAATTCAAAACTTTAAAACATATACCATCCCATGTTGGAGTTGTGTTTGCATTCACGTTTGGATGTCAGATTTCTCAATTCAATGCAAAACCTCCATTGTTGATGTTGCAAAAGCTTCAATGTTTGTAAAATGTTGAACTAGAATGTGATGATAACATGTAATGTGCTAAAGAGATAATTGTGCAAAGCTTCACTTATGTAAATTCCAGATGATTTGTGTGAGGGTAGAAGAGTGTTTTATAGATTTTACGTTTCAAGATGAACGATCAAGATTTCGTAGTAAAAGATCCTGATCAACGGTTCAAAACCATTGAGAGGAAATAGATTGGAAGAATTAGTGGTTTTAGATTGCATAGTCTGTGTGATTGATGAAATCAAGTTGAGTATTCAGTGGAATTGAGGAAATAGATTGAGAGGTTAGTGGGATTGAAGAATAGATTGGTTAGTTAGGAAATAGATGGGTTAGTTAGCCAATTAGAGTGAGAAATTAGTGGTAATTATTTACTCAATCACAAAAGGGGCGAGGATAATTAATTAAATGAATGTTGAACGTGCAAGTCATGTTTGACTTTAACAAATAAGGTTGTATTTGTTTGTTGACTATGTTGAATAAATAATTTAATTATTCAGGTTTAGAAAGGGGAAAGTGATTTAATTAAACTATTAAGTAATAATAACTTAATTGTTTTAGGGGAATAGGGTATATTAGTGACACAATTAAATAATTTGTGTTATTTAATTAATCAAGAGGGATAAAGTTAGATAAATTATGAAATAGTGAATTAATTAAATAATTTAAAGATTATTCAATTAATAGAGGAAAATAGGGTTTTTGATGTAAATGATCTGAAATACAGTGATATTAATGATAATGATGTTGATAAATGGAAAAATGTCATTCAGGATGTGTGATATGCATTAGGTCATTTTTACATGTCTACATTTTGCCCCTTTGAGACAAAGTACTGGTTGCTTTGTTTCAAAGAATTCAATGTTAAGATCAAGATTTGAAAAAAAACTATATGTCCCACTGTGCCTTGATGATTAGTGGAAAGATAGTACGATGCTGGGTTGCCCCCTCGAGAGGTTGGCCAAAAAAATCACTTTTCGGGTTAGGCTCTCGACAAGGTTCACTTTTAGTTCAGATGCATAGAGGGAGAAAAATTAAGCTTATAGGACCTTTGTTTATTGTTCAGATGTTCCCGAGTGCTTATAATTTCAACCTAGGGGGGTTTCCTAGGTAAAAAAAAAATTTAGGGTTTGGGGGGTAAAAATAGGAAATTAGGGTTCATTTTACCTCATTTGTTCACCCCTTAGTGAATTCTTGTCTCTAGAGATCTTGCTTTGGCGATAGTCGATTCATGATATTGAGGATTGCAGATGCCCCACATCATGCAGAGGCAGTCTGTGAGTTCGAGAGGCCCGCTAGCGTAGGTATCGCGGTATGTACCTCCTCCGTTGCTATTTTTGTCTTATCGTTCTTTGAGTAATTAATGCTATAAATCTTTTTTAACAACAGTGATAATCTTGTAAAATTAATGCTTTTGCATCATTCTTACCGCTATTGCTGTTTTTGTTTGTACCGCTTTTGATTTTCCTAAACGTTATCGTGTTTTCTATGTGCTATTGACAAATCCATTCACTTTTGATTACTACTTTTGCTTAAACTATTTGCTATTATTTTTATTTGTATGAAATGAGTGCACTTGTGAATTGTTTACGCTATTGAAAAAGTTGTTCGCTATTGCCAAAAACAAGGCTGCTATTGAATTTATTGACCACTATTGTAAAAAAGTAACTGCTATTGTCAATTTTGAAAGTTTGAGCCAATTTGTTTGCAATCTTAGGTTCGTGATGTGTTTTTGTAGAAAATACTTAACATCGTGGGTTGAATGTTTTCAGGTGGTTCTCAAATTGCTTTATTCTAGAGAGTGACGTCCATGACAGTTGTTTGACCTGCTTACTAGTTTCTTTGAGGTGGAGTGGGATTTCCTAGATGTCGTGGGCCTACGACACATATGCTACATGTCATAGATTCAATGTCATAGGGTGATAATGACCGCCCTTGTGGAGAGATGGCACTATGAGTCATCATCTTTTCATTTTTCAACTGATGAGGCCACTATCACTTTGGAGGATGTCTGGAGGATTCTCCATATTCTTATTCATGGGGAGCTCATTACCTATGATGTTAGATAGGGTACCTGTGCTATGCAACGAGTTCTCGACATTAGACGTCTTTAGGTAGTGGACTCAGAGATAGACTTGTTTCCATTTGTTGACAATGCAAACCCTACTTCTTTGGTCCTATGTGGTTTGATCGCAGGGCTCGCAGTATCTAATAAGAGAGGTAGATAGTTTCCTATTGGTTGGGGCATTTGCATCAAGCAGATTTTTGAGCACGACACGAGGTATGCCTGGGCCCCATGTCTCCTAGCACATTTATATAGAGATATGCACAAGGTTGCCTATCAAGGAGGCAGTTTTATCTCTGCAAGTGTGACATTGTTGCATGTATGGGCTTGGGAGCACATCCTAGTGACTAGACCTGATGGTGTCATGGATTGAGATCTGGAGGATCCATATTTTTACAGATACTCAGATTTTATGCACTATACCTGGCCTAGCCAACTATCTTATTGGTGCCACATTTTTGATGATATGCCTACTTTTATTTGGAGACCACGGTTAGGTTGCAAGGCTTGGCATGATGATGAGGAGCAACTCTTTTACTGCCGACAGACACGATGGTTGATCGATCGCGTGGACTCTTTGCTTGAGTTTTACCTATCGGATCAGGTTCTCTACCAGTTTGGGGATCAACAGACATGGTTCAAAGATGATATCATACACATTTCAGGAGGATGACCCGAGAGGTTAAAGTGTGGGGGCCACATGCTTCATCTCTAGATGTTGTTGCTAAGTTCCACCGACTTTCCCCATTTGGATGGGGCTGACCAGTAGGTTTAGCAGACCCTGGCACCACACATGAGTATGATTAGTGGTGGGCTCACCGTGTTCTACTTTGTTTCACAGATCTTTCTAGCATCGAGCCAACCATAGGTAGAGTAGCTGTGACCGACCGTAGGGGTGAGCAACAACAACTTAGGATCACTGTAGAGTAGTTGGCTAGAGTAGGACATGATGGACAACATGATTAGCAGGATGGACAAAAACCTAATCCGATGCAACAGGATTAGCCAGTACCCCAGGGTCCTCCCCCACTTGGGGATGTAGCACCAACAACATAGATTGCCTAGTTGACAACGAAGAGGGATGCAAAGATCACACAAAGACAGGCTACTGAGGCAAAGTTTGCGGCATTGACTGCAGAGTGAGATGGTTTCTGATAGGAGAGGGATGCGTTCAAATAGGAGAGAAATGCTACTAGGCAAGAGTTGGACACAGAGAGGCAGCTTAGACTTTTAGCCAAGATATCATTAGCCTTTTCTATTCCCCTCGCTCAATACCAGGACAAGCGGGATCAATTTTTATAGAGATGCACATATTATCAAATGGTTTATGAGGCCTTCGTTCCCAAAGCACAGAGATGACCCCGGTTTGGTGAGCTAAACACAACTACAGGTGCATATTTGGGTGGGTAGTCAGTTAGACAATCTCTAATCATGCCCCAACCATCCCCTCATCATAGTGAGCATCTGCTGAGATCTCCCCCACCGATAAGGTAGTAGAGCTGATTCTGTTTATCATCTTTATATGTGTTGTATTAGACACTTATGTGTAGACATATTTTTTGCATATACATTCATTGACCCAATTGAGGTCTCGTATATATGTATTTTTTGTATATGATATCACACATGTTACTTGATGATGTATCTGACATTGTCATTTTTGATGATATATATGAGATATACCATGTTTCGATTCGACTTTATTATGTGTTTATGAGATGATTATGGATGATGATGTATACATGTTCATGTTTTGTATTCTTTTGATGTATGTATATGATATTGATGGATGCACGATTTGTGTATTTATGCGATGGATGATGATTTATTATGTATACGATGGGTGACAATATCGTACATATGCGATGGATGATTATGCATGATGTGTGATTTTTTATCATTCTATTATGGTCATGATATGTACTGATGAATTTGTTGATGCAGGATGCATGTGGTACTACTAATATTCTGATGCATGATGGAGCTATTAGTTAGATGGAGCTATTAGTTAGACGAAGTGTTTGATGATTTAGAGATGGATAGAAATTTGATGTTATTAGTTACTGATGAGTTTTGATTTTGCTTCGTAGAGGCTTTGTATCTTTTAGCAATCCTTTTTGATGTAGCAAACAAACACAATGCACCGGGGTATTAATAACCAAGGTGGTGTTGTATCCATTGTGTGGACTTTTGACTCGACACACAAAGAATATTCTTGCAACTGCTACATGGAATATCTCAAAACGACTTCCACACACCAAACAAAGCAAGTATTTGCCGTGGTAGTTTTACAAAAACATCTAACAAACATAATAAACAAAAATCGACTGTTAATGCCCCTATTCCTTCTTCTCTAGATCCTTATGAACATCCTTGAGAGATCCTTGGAATGTGGTATTAAAATAAATAAAAAAGATAAGACTATAGAAAGATAAACAATGTTATAGTATCACTTTCCATAGTTGTTTTGATGTTTCATGATGAAATCGATTGATGATGTCTATTGTAGGAACGTTGTATCCGTTAAGACTCATGTTTAGGATTGTTGATAATGATTTTCAAGTAGGTATGGTGGTCTATACTTAGGCATTGTTTTCACTTGATAGTTATCTTAGTAATTTCAATCTTCACTTTGGAATTTTGGATTTTGATGTTTGTTTTGTTTGTTGATTGCATTGTCAAAGGGTGAGGGTGACGATTGTTTATTGTGAATGGAAATTTTATTGCTGGTAAATGACAATGGAGATAGGATTTTTTGTATTTTTCTAATTATTTGATGTTGTTTTCATTGTTTTCAAGAAATTTAGAAACAAATAGGGGGACCTAAAGGGACTGACCTAGTGTCTCGGGGGCTGATTAGAGATTAACCTTGCCTACATGATGAATGCAAAGACACATAGTTTGATTGTATTTGAGTGACACCATTTGTTGGAGTTTTCTAACTTTTTGTGAAATGATTTTGGATTTTGATAAGACATTTGAATGTTTTCTTTTTGTTTTGGGGGACTAACCTAGGGCCTTGGGGGCTCATCAATGATGGCCTTGCCTATGTTTTTAGGTAGAGGCTCGCAGTTTGCTTGTTTGATAAGAGTATTTTTTTTTTAAATTTTTTTTGAGTGTGTTTGAATTTGTTGATTAAGTTTAAAGATCATAATAGGCACCTAAGGGGACTGACCTAAGGCCTCGGGAGCTATTCAAAGATTATCCTTGCCTATGTTATACACACAAAGATCATGTAGTTCGACTGGTGTTGACTCAAAGCATAACATTTTTTTTTTGGGGGGATTTTTGATGTTTTTGACTTTGTTTTGATCTTGTTTTTTCTATGGCTTTTTTTGATTTTGATAGTTTTCAATTGTGATGGGATTTACAAGGATCCAATCCACTACCAATTTTGGGAATTTTCCCCCAGTTCGAGACAATATTATCTTCATTAAGGGAGATGGATTTTGATGGTGGAACAAGGTTCAACACTTGATCAGTCATCGAGCCATGGTTGGTTATAGGTTTTATTATGAGACGAATGGGGTGGATGTTTTAGATAGTGCTGATAGATAAAGATGTAGGTCTTATTCAAATGTAGTGCCTATTTGCCAGGTTTTCACTACAGCACCTATCCTAGAAGCACCACAAAGTGGTTTTCACTTAAAGGACGTTTTATTTCTCTTTACTATTTTTCTTGATTTTTGATTTTTTTTGTTTTTTTCTTGGGACACTTTGATGTGCTCAAGTAAAAAACCTTTTGAGATGGCTACTATTTAGAGGTTCGACTAAAGGTTCTCCTTCAAGAGTAGCTAACTAATAAGCTCTATAACCATAGCTTGCAATGATGATGAAAGGACCTAACCAGTTTGGCTCAAACTTCCCCTTCCCATCTTGATTCAGTTGGATCTTTTGATTCTCTTTTAGTACTAGGTTGCCAAATTGAAAGCTTCTATTTTTGATCTTTTTGTTGTAACTTCATTTGAGCTGATTCTAATAAACCTGGAGATGGTTTAACACGCTCAAACTCCTTTCATTTAAGAGTTCCAACTCATTCAATTGGACACCTATTCCTCATTGTTGACCATCAAGGATACTTGCAGTGAGGGGATCTCAACTTCAATAGGTAAGACTGCTTCAGATCCGTAGACCAAGGAAAAAGGTGTGGCACCTGTAGGCATACGAATGTTGATTCAGTAAGCCCATAGGGATGGGTTTAGTTGCAAATTCCAATCATGGACGACGCCATTAATAGTCTTTTTCAGTATTTTTAGGATGGTTTTATTGGACACTTCAACGTGATCATTTCCTTGGGGGTAGTAGGGCGTTGATAATTGTTGTTAGATAGAAAACTTTGAACAAAGATTATAGACATATTGGTTTTTGAATGGGGTTCCATTGTCTGTTATGATGGTTTAAGGAATTCCATATCGAAAGATGAGATAATTCAAGATAAATTTGGATATTTGTTTTCTTGTGATGTACGTTAATGGAATTGTTTCTATCCACTTTGTGAAGTATTCAATTGTAGTGATAATAAACTTGTTCCCATTGGATGAAATAGGAGATATCTTACCTATCAAGTCTAATCCCCACTATGAGAAAGGCCATGGTGTTGTTATAGGTCTTAGTTCCTGTGTCGGTGCGTGAACAAGATCACTATGTTGTTGGCATTAGCGACATCTTCTTGAGAAATGGATGGATTACTGTTCCCTTGAGGGCCAATAATACCCTATTAGTAATTTTTGTACTAGATTAGGTCCACTAGTGTGAGGCCCAAAAATACCTTCATGCACTTCTTGTAAAGCGGTTTGCACTTCTTTCATATTGAGACATCAAAGTAATGTTTCATCTAGACTTCGTCTGTATAGGGTATCACCTAAGATGGTGAAGCAGGATGTTCTACGAACAAAGGTTTTTTTTAGTTTGTCATTAAGTTAGGAGATATTATACCATGCTGGATATATTCAAATGTATCTTGGTACCATGGTGAGTTAGGACCAACAACATTACAAACCCATTTTGATTCTGAGATATCGAATGCTAGTATGAGGAGTTGCTCCACAAGGAATTCATATTTGGGAATGTTTTGTGGAATGTCAAAAAGTGAACCTATTGTCGCCATAGTGTTTGCTGCTCTATTGTTAATTCAGGGAACCTATTCAAAGGTAATGATAACAAAGTACTATTTAAAACTGTCCACCATTATTTTATATGGCATTAGCTTGTCATCCTTTGTTTGATATTCATCGTTTACTTACCTGATGACTATTTGGGAGTCTCCATGAACCTGTAGTTCCTTTATTCTCCATTCTACAACCATCTTCAGTCTTGTGATTAGCGTTTCATATTCAGAGATGTTATTGGTACCTGAAAAATAACATCTTTTAAGCCTTAGGTATACTATATCCTTGTGGTGTGAGAAATAAGATACCTGCTCCTGAGCCATGTTGAGTGTGGGACCCATCAAAGTACAAGGTCCAATGGCTAGACTAATCAGTTAAAAGTATGCTTTCATGTGAAAATTATGTTGTTAAAGGCTGCTGATCTTTCATTGGTGCTTCTGCTAGTTGTTATGCTATGATTGTTCCTTTGATAGCTTTTTTGTCTATGTACTCTATATCAAACTCACTAAGTATCATTACCCACTTAGCGATCCTCCTTGTTAGAGCTTATTTTTCCAATAGATACTTTAGGGGATCTACTTTTGATATTAGCTTTACTTGTCTATTTAAGATATAGTATCTCATTTTTTGTTCCGTAAAGATGATAGATAGACACGTTTCTATGGGTGAATAGTTCAATTTATATCCCACTAGTGTTTGACTGATATAATAGATCTCTCTTTCCTTGTTATTGTCATCTAGTTGTGCTAATAAAGCTCCTAACGCTGCTTGTGTTGTAGATACATATAGGATCATTTCCTTGTCTTGAATTGGAGGTATTAATACTAGAGGGGTGAGTAATTAATCCTTGACCTATTGGAATGCATGATCACATCTACCATCCCATTCGAATGTTATGTCTTTATGTAAGAAATGGGTGAATGGATGGCACTTGTCTGCCAATTGTGCGATGAACTGCCTGATGGATTATAGTTTTCTTTGTAGACTTCTCAACTGTTTCAATGTTCTTGGAGGAGGAATTTCTAAAATAGATTTGACCTTGGTGGGATCTACCTCAATGCCTCTTCTTGATACTATGTAACCCAACAATTTTCTAGAATTCACGTCGAATACACACTTCTTTGGGTTGAGACGCAATTTGTACTGTTCTAGCTCATTGAATACCTTTACCAGGTTGGCCAAATGATCATCTCTTTTGATAGATTTTGCTAGTATTTCATCCACATAATCATCCATAGTGGTATATAATATATCATGAAAAATGGTGGTCGCTTCTCGTTGATAGGTTTCCCCCGCATTCTTTAGACTGAATGGCATGACATTCCAGCAAAAGGTTCCCCATGCACAAGTGAAAGCTATTTTATGTTGGTCTTTGAGGGATATTTTTATTTGATTGTATCCAGAGAAGCCATCCATCAATTATAGCATTTCATGCATTGCAATTATATCTACAATCATGTCGGTGCTAGGTAGAGGGAAGTCATCCTTCAAGAAAGCCTTGTTTAGATCCCGAAAGTCTATGTAAATCCTTATGCCCCTAGTGGGATTTGATGTCGGTAATAGATTAGATACCCATTTAGGATAGTCAATGGGTTTGATGAAGCTCACATCTAACAATTTATGAAGTTCTACTTATACCAAAAGTTCTATCTGTGGATGCAATTTCTGGAGCTTTTGCTTGATGGGTTTAGCTCCAAGAAATGCAACTAGGCAATGTACGACCAATGCTGGATCTAGCCTTAACATGTCTACATATCTCCATGCAAAGTTGATTTTTCTTTCATTGATAAATGCTGAGAAGTTCACATTTTCTTCAAGATCAAGTGATGTTGCATGATATGTGATTTTGGGTGTTTCTACAATGCCAACATTGATAGGTTTGGCGTCTTCAACTAGGGGTGCTGATTTCTCTTGTTATTATATGGTGGGGATATTGAACGTTTCATCTTTGGGTTCCTCAGAGAGGTTTTCACCTTTAGATGCATCCTTTGTTTTTCTCTTTATTGATATGGTAAATCCACATTGTGGTTTTCTTTAGGGGACCTCTTTTGATTTTTAAATTTTGTAGTTTACTTTTGTGACTAGAAGACACAATCTCCCCTCCAAAATATGATCCTTGATCTAGTTCCATTACAAACCCTGCTTTGTGATCTCCTTGGGGTATATTCATTCAAAGTCCTAGGAACTTTGCAATAGCCTCATCGTTCTGAAATGTATCCAAAATTGGTGTATGATATCATTGGTCCCAATCTATCAATTGTGGATAATGCAAGGATATTTTGTCATGAGTATCTGCAAAGCTTAAGGAAGTCGTATCTAGGTTAGGGAATTTTTTTTCAAGGATCCATAAGGTATCTAAGTTGTATTCACTAGAGTCAAAAGAATTCCATTCGTATTCATTGGAATTTGTCTCGATATGGTCGTCATCAGATGTAGATTCAAATGCAGGTTCAACGATGATAGTATTTACATTGAGGTTCTCAAACATGTTTTGGATATTTAGATAGTCGTCTAGATGTTCACAATTATCTGATGTCTCGTCAGTGGTAGAAGTAGCTCCTTCCTCATAAGAGGTGCTTTTAGTACTTGGGGTAATCACATTAGATGAACCATAACCTAGTCCAATATTTTTTTGGAATTTTTCCATAATGATTGGTTCTCTTCTACCTTGTCCATGTAGACCAAGGCAACCTTGTCTAGTGAACCCCATGTTTTTGGATAGTTGATATCCTTTGCTAGTTTGATCAATATGAAGGGGGGGTAGTGGTATCTCTCATCCTTCTTTGTAGATCCAGGAAGATAGTTCTTCTTCACACACTTCCTCATCTTGCATGTTGCCCCACTTGGTGAAGATGGTGGGTTTGACTACCATTGTGATAGTTTGTACATGTGTGATCTCTTTCGGTCCTCCATATGTCTTAGGTGTTGGGGAAGCATTCCAATAAAAAAAGATTGGTTGAAGTGGTATTCCCCACATCTGTTGTCAAGTACTTGGATCTTGGTATTAGATTTAGATAGCTCAGTTGATGATGGTGTAGTGGAGGATGAAGGTAGTGATGTTGGGTCAATGTATGAAAATGAGTGGAAGGATATATCGTTTCTAGGTATTTGGAGGATCTTTTTATATTTTTTTCCAACTTGGCACAGTAATGAAAGGGTTCGAGGTCAGAATATATGGTAATATCCTTATTGTCATAAGGAAAATTTAGACATTGATGGAATGTAGATGGGACTACTTTCAAAGCATGGATCCATGGACAATTCAAGAGAAGGTTGTATGGAAGCTCGAGATCTAGTACTTGACATGCAATCTCTATTATTGTTGGTCCTATCTAGACAGGTATCCCGATGGTTCCTTCTGAATTTCACTCCATGTCATCATAAGATTTGATTGTGATGCTCTTCTTTGTATCTATCACATCATTAGAGTATCCTATTTGTTTCACAAATTTTAAAGTAAAAATGTTTAGACCTGCACCATTATGTATGAGTACTCTCTTGACTTTATGTTTTTGGAAACATAGTTCTAAATAAAGAGCTTGATTGTGGAAATATTTTTTTGGAAGGCCTTTCTCAGAAAAGACTAAATGATGGGTGGATGTGATATTTCCAACCATGGCTTGAAACTGATTAGCATCAAGGTTGTTTGGGATTGACATTTCAACAAGTGTTTTCTCCAATATTTCCTTATGTGTCGGTGATAGTTTTAAGAGCTCAAGGATGGAGATAAGGGTGGGAGATTTCTTAAGTTGGTCCATAATACTATAGTCACTTGATGGCTTTCTTGTGGCTTTTACTTGGGTTGGTTCTCCTTGGATTGTTACTCTTCCCATTTGGGTAGTCACATTACATTCAAGATTTCTACCTAGTATAGTTACCACGCGGATGATAAGATCGTCACAAGAGACATTCCCTAGAACTATATCTTCGCCATAAGAGAAGGTGACTTTATGATAATCTTGTTCTTTTCCTTTGTTGTTTTCCCTAGAATAGCCAGGGATTGGATCCTTGTATATCTTTTAGGTCTTTATTTCCGAGATGAGGTTCGATGTCCACTTCTCCCTTTTCGATTAAGTCTTGCATAATGTATTTTAAGTCTCATGCAATTATTTGTTGTATGCCCCTTGATTTTGTGAAATTCACATCAGTCATTCTCGTTATACCAAGGGGGTTTGAAGTTGAGTTCCTCATAATTTGTTTTGTCATTAATCATGAAGAGATTATTTTGGACTAGTTTGTGCATAATGAACTTGAGGTTTTCTCCCAAGGGAGTAAATTTTCTAGTTGTGGTTGGTCATATTTCCAAGGTGGTCTCCTTTCATTATCCTGTCCTTGATTTTGTTGTTGATTGTTGGATTGATTATTCTATGGATAACTAAGTTGGTTGTTTTGTTGATAGTTCAGTTGGTTGCTTTGTGGGTTATTTGAAGCATAGCCTTTCTATTCTGTTTGAACATGATTTTATGGTATGTTTGGAGTTTGTATATTATGTACAACCTTAGCATCGACCACTACATCATTGTTCACATTTTGTTTTTAGCCCATATCTTAGGTTTGTCATTTCAAGTAGAGGGTTGATCCTTTGGGTTGTAAATTTTGATTACTCCTCTTGCAATGAGGGCTCTTTCAATGAGTATATACATTTTTCAATGGTTTCTTCAAATTTGTTAGGACACAACATAGTAAGCGAGTAATTAATATCTGCATGTACATTGAAGATAAAGATATCTACAGACTGTTTCTCAGGAATGGGCCATTTAATCTTGTTTGCTTTGTGTCTCCATCTTTGGAGGTACGAGGAAAATGCTTCCCCTTGACATTTCTTGATTTTATAGAGATTCAAGATTTTTATGTCTATTTTGATGTTGTATGAGAAATGGTTTACAAATTTATCTGACAAATCCTTGAATGTTCTGATATTGGGTAGTAGATGAGAGAACTCGTCTATAGTGGTCCACCGAGACTTCATGGGAAGAGTCTCATTAGGTAGGTATTGATTCATTGTAGGTCCATGCAAGATACTAAAAATTCATGTGCGTGCTCTACTGGATCCCCTCTTCCCCTATACTTGTCAAATTCTGGGATTTTGAAGCCTTTTGGGAAAGGTACCATAAATAAATTTTGGTCAAAAGGTTATGGACAAATATCCTATAGAGCATAGTTATTTTTTGGCTTTTCGATTTGTATATCCGATATCCTTTGATTGAATGTTTGTAGTTGCACATTAATGTCATTGGTTGGCACACTTTTGGATTTTGTACATTGTAGCTCTATTGTCCCATGATATTTTGAGGACCATGTTGTGCATAAGGTATGTTGGGTCCTTGTTAGGGGTTGTACATATGTTGAATTTGTTGTGTACCTTGGTATTGATTTTGAAGTAACCCTTGATGTTGATTTTGTAAACCTCCTTAGTATTGATTCAGAGGGATATTTTGTTGTGGAGTTTGGGGTGTACTTTGATAGTTCATTTGTGGTACACTATGTTGATGTGGGTTTTGTTGATGGCTACCTTGATGTTACATTGATAATATACCTTATTGTTGTGAATGTTGTTGAAGGCTACCTTAATGTTGTGTTGATGGTATACCTTGTTGTTGTTGATTGTATTGAAGGGTACCTTGGTATTATGTTGATGGTACACCTTGTTGTGGTTGATGTTGTAGAAGGTTACCTTGGTATTGTGTTGATGGTACACCTTGTTGTGGTTGATTTTGTTGAAGGGTACCTAGGTAGTTTGTTGATGGTACACCTTGTTGTGGTTGGTTGTGTTGAAGGTTACCTTGGTATTGCGTTGATGGTACACCTTGTTGTGGCTGATTGTGTTGAAGGTTAACTTGGTATTGCGTTGATGGTACACCTTGTTGTGGTTGATTTTGTTGAAGGTTACCTAGGTATTGCCTTGATGGTACACCTTGTTGTGGATTTTTTGATAATTTCCCTTGATGATATTGTAAGTTGTTGGAAGGGTCAATGTATGAAGTGTGTTGTGGCATGCATTTTTCTTGTGATGGGTTTCCACCTTGTTGGTTTGTTGGAATATTTTCCATGTTTTGCATAGTGTTATGTTGTGGTATGTTTTGGGTTGTATTTCCTTGATACTGTTTTGCCACAAAATCTTGTTCAATTTGGGATGGTGGTCTAAACAATGGGTTATCCATAGGTTGTGTTTGATCATTGTTGTGTGAAAAAAATGGTGGTATGTTGGGATTCATGGTTGGTTTTGGAATTTGTCTAAGTACCATTTGATCTCCTAGTGGAATGAGATTTGGATCTTTTAGGATGTCCATGTTGAAGTCAATGGGTAATTTTGCACCACTTTTACTAATGTGAGGAAATATGAGTGCATTTTTCCCAAGAATCTTGTCCATAAGCCTTTACATCTTAGGATATTGGGAAATCTCTAATAGTTTCTCATTATTAAGTTCCTCATCGCTGTTGTATTCCTCTATGATCACGTCTTTGGGATTTGGAAGTTGATTTTGACTATCAATCATGTTTTGGTGTCTAAGGAGTACTTCCTCATCACTTGGTGGTTGGTTTTGTGTTGCTTTGAATGAGGGTTCCTTTTGAGGAGTTGTAAGGTCACTTGGTTTATAACCCCATGGGTTGGTTTCCTCATTAGTGATGTTGATTTTTGGTGCACTTGAGCTACTCTTGTTGGCTTCCATATTTTTTGTGTGTTGAGATCTCATGGTTGTCATAAACAACTCCAATACCTTGGGAAATTTGGTGATCATTAACTATGGAATGGAATGATGTTTTTTTTTTGGGATTTTCTATTTTGTGTAAGGGGGAAACCGAGTGTGCAATAAAATTTAAATGAATGAATGAAAACTAATCTAATTCAAACAAAAATATGATTCATGCCCATTACTCGCGAAATGAACAATACAAGAACAATGAATTCAAGAACGTAATTGAAACAAAATAAGAAAAAATGAATTCAATATACTGTAAAGTTACCCATCCAGTGTCAAAGTATATTCACAAAGATATTGGATCGTTCGTTGTATCAATGTGAAGCCTCCATTTGTGCGTAGCAAAAACTTCAAAGTTGTGCAATGTCATTGATCGAAGATGTGTGTAAAGCTTCTCAAAAGATCGATTATGATTTTGGCATTAATTCATTGTGCAAAATATGTTGATTCTCTGATCATTTTTGAGAAAGAAGATGGTTGTTATATGGAATTTGTGTTTTGAAATGAACACTCGAGATCGCGTAGTAGAATATCCTGATCAACGGTTCAAAACCGTTGAGAGGAATTAGATGTGAATAATCAATGGATTTTGATTATGTAATTGGTATGATTGAAGAAATCAATTTGAGTGTTCAGTGGGATTGAGGAAATATAGGCCTTCTTTTGGTTTCGTGGACATTAAAAGTCTTCTATTCTATATTGAATAATCTGTGGAATTGAAGAATAGATGGATCAATCACCCAATCAGAGTGAGCAATCGGGGGATTGTAATTTTATGAATCATGAAAGTGGGTGAGGATAATTAATTAATTGATTTAATTAATTAATCTTTTTGAGTTGAACATGAAAATCATGTTTGAATTTTACAAACAAAGTTGTATTCGTTTGATTTGACCTTTTTGATGATATTTTGAATAATTTATTCGATATTCATGTTTAAGGGAAAGTGATTTAATTAAACTATTATGTTTTAATAATTTAATTAATTTAGGGGAATAAAATGAATTAGTGACATAATTAAATAATTGATGTTATTTAATTAATCAGGAGGAATAAATTTAGATTAAGACTTAATTAAATAAATGAAATTTATTTATTTAGTCAAAAGTGAATTAATTAAATAATGTAATATTATTCAATAAATAGAGGAAATTAGGGTTTTTGATGTATTTGATGTGAAATGAAGTGGTATTAAGTGAGAATGATGCTGATGATGAGAAAATTTCTTTCAGGATGTGCGATATGTGTTAGGTCAATTTCACATGTCTAAATTTTCCCCCTCTTTGAAACAAAGTAGTGATTGAATTGTTTCAAAGAATTCGATGTTAAGATCAATATTTGAAAAAAATTATATGCCTCACTGTGCCCCAGTGGTCAACAAAATGATGATAGGATGTTGGGCTGCCCCCTCGAGAGGTTGGCCAAAAAAATCACTTTTGAGGTCAGGCTCACGACACTATTTCATTTTAGTTCAAATGTGTAGAGGATGGAAAATTGAGCTTATAGGACTCTTGTTGATAGTTCATATGTTCTTGGGAGCTCCTAATTTCAACCTAGGAAGGTTTTCTAGGTAAGAAATAAGGGTTTTGAGGGTTAAAATAGGTAATTAAGGCTTAATTCTCCTCATTTGCACTCTGAGCCCATAGAAAATTCTTTTCTTTGGATTTTGTGATTTGTCGATTATCGAGGAGCTATGGTGAGGATTCAAGGAGCCCCACATTGTGTAGATGTAGTTCACGAGTTTGGACAGCCTGCAAGCGTCAGTGCCCCAGTATGTACCCTGTCCTTTCACGTTTTTGATTTTTGATTTTTGTGTAATTAATGCATGGAGATTTTTCTAGCGTAAGCGATAATCTTGTGTTTTTTTTCACACTTGCATCATTTTTAGCATTTTTGATGTTTATAACCATTTCACTTTTGATTTTTTCTGCTTGCCCTTGCCCAAAATGTTCACATTTGACATACTTTTGTTTACACTCTTTCTTGAGTTTTTCGCTTTTGATTTTCTTGTTACGTTTTGTCCGCCTTTGTCAAAAATTTGCACTTTTGAGAAAAAATTTCACTTTTGTTTTCAACGCTTTTGAGTTTCTTTGATGCTTTCGACAAAAAATTCACCAATTTTTCCTATTTTTAATGCTCTTGCCAAAAAAGTCACCGTTTTTGACAAAAAGTGGTCACTTTTGATTTGCATAGACTTTTGAGTTAGTGTGTTTTTAATTTGAGGTTCGTTTTGAATTTTTGTAGGGAATCATTAATATCATGGGTTGAATGGTTACAGGCGGTTCTTAATCCGCTTATGTCGAGGGAGCAACGACTGTGAGAGTTGTTTGATTTGATTGCTGGTTTTCATGAGCTAGAGAGAGGTGTGCTAGATGTTGTGGGGGTTGTGGCATATTTTCTACATGCCGAATATTTGATATCATAGAGGTATGATGACTGCTCTTATGGAGAGGTGGCACTCAAAGACCTCATTCTTTCATTTACCTATTGGTGAGGTCACCATCACCATAGAGGATGTGTGGAGGATCCTCCATGTGCCCATTCATGGAGAGATTGTGACTTATTTTGTGTGACGGGTACATGTGCTATGTGCCGAGTGCTTGGTGTGAGACATCTTCAAGTTCGAGAGGCAGAGATAGACTTGTCTCCATTCGTGGGAAATGCCAATCTTGTTTCCTTGGTTATATGTGGTTTGGTCTCGGGGCTAGTCGTTCCTGATTGATGAGGCAAGTAGTTTCTTGTTGGTTGGGGTGTATGCATCAAGTAGTTGTTCGAGCATGACACTAGATATGCATGGGGTCTGTGTCTCCTTGCTCACTTATGTAGAGATATGCATGAGGTCGCGTATCGTGAAGGTAGATCTATTTTTTTTCGATGTCTCTCTATTGAATGTATGGGCATGGGAGCATATCCCAGTTACTAGGCTTGATGGAATTTTGGATTAGGATCTAGAGGATCCTTACTCTTATAGATACATTTTTATTCATTATACTTTGCCTGGACAAATTCCCTATTGGCACTGTGTTATAGATGATATGCCTAGTTTTGTGTGGAGACCATATTTGGATTCTGAGGCATGGTACGATGAACAAGAGCAGCTACCATACTGTAGAAAAACTCGATGACTTATTGGTTACATTCATTCCTTTCTAGAGATATAGCTACCCGATAGGGTTTGTTAATAATTTGGTGAGAGATAGGGTTGTTTTGTAACTACTTATGAGGCTCTTTCTGGCTGGACTACCGAAGAGGTCTGTGTAAGGGGTTTACAGGCCAATTGTGATGCTGTCGTTGCAGAGTTTAGAGCTCTTTCCCCATTCAGGTGAGGGTGGCTAGATGGATAGGAAGATCCTAGGACTACCCAAAATTTTAATTAGTGGTGGGCTTGTTGGTTGACTCGAAGGTTTATAGATCTTGCTGGCATTCTTGCAGTAGGTAGAGTAGGTATCACTGGTTTCCATGGTGAGCGAAATGAGTTTAGATTGTTGTCGAGAAGTTGGATAGAGCTAGACAAGATGATGGGTAGGGTGGATAGGATGATCCTATGTAGTAGGATCAGGCAGAGGTTCCAGGTCCTCCTCTGCCACCTGGAGATGCAGTAGCAACGACATAGATAGCTCATTTGACGGTTGCCAAAGACACATAGATCATGTAGCGACAGGCCGCATAGGCTCAAATTTTTATTTTGATTTCAAAGTGAGATACAACTAGATAGGAGAGAGATGCAACTAGACAGGAGCTAGTGACCAAGCGTCAATAGAGACAAGCTGCAGAGATTTACCTAGGTGCCACTATTCCTATGGCTTAGCATCAATCTGAGAATGAGCAGTTGTTATAGAGGGTGATATACTATTAGACTCTGTATGAGGCCTTTCTTCCCAGGGCTCAGCAACGACCATACTTCAAAGAGTTGAATACTGATATGGGTGCCGAGTCAGGTGGGCATTCCGTTAGACAAATTGATCAGCCACAACCTTCTCCCCACCACAACCAAGATCCTCAGAGGTCTCCTCCTCCAGCCAGGTAGTAGGACATTTGTCCTTGATCTTTATGATGTTTTATTGTTTTAGAGACATTGTTGTAGACATGATTTTGTATATATATTCATTGGCCCACCTGAGGCCTCATACATATGTATTTTTTTGTAGTTTTATGATGATATATATGAGATATACATGCTTTGATTTGGCTTCATTATGTGTTATCTGATGATCATGGATGATGATGTATGATTTATACATGCTTTTGTACTTTTCTGATGTATGCATATGATGTTGATGGATGAATGCTTGATATATCTATATGATATATGATGTTTTATGATGTATATGATGGATGTTGATGGCTATATAGGTAATGTATGATTATACATGATACATGATGTTTTTATTGCTTTATTATCATCATGATATGTATTGATAAAATTGTGGATGTAGGATGGATGTTTGTTAGTTAGAAGAAATATTGGATCATAGATAGAAATTTGATGTTGTTAGTTACTGATGAGTTGCTTTTTCTTTGCATAGAGGCTTTGTATCTTTAACAATCCTTTTTTCTGTAGCAAATACATATGATGCACCGAGGTATTGATAACCAAGGTGACTTTGTATCTATTGTGTGGAATTTGACTCAACATACAAAGAATATTCTTGCTCACACTAGACATATGATTTTTTTTAAAAAAATATGTGGTTGGGTTGTGTTAAAAAATTTCAGACCAGTTACACAGAGATTTATGAAATACCTAACATTGAATTGCTACATGAATTGTCTCAAAACAACTTCCATATACTCAATAACACAAGTATTTGTCGTGGTAGTATCACAAAAACATCTTACAAACAACTAACCAAAATGATGCTCAATCGCCCTCATTCCTTCTGTAAATCCTTATGGACATCCTCAAGAGATCTTGGGAATGAGTCAATAAAACAAATTAGAAAGATATGACTATAAAAAGATAAAACAATGTTGTAGTATCACTTGCCATATCTATTTTGAGGTTTCACGCTATTATCCATTGTTGATCATGTCTATTGTAGGAACAAATTTGTTAAGGAATATCTCAGGATGTTGTTGGTCAATTGTCAAAAGATAGGTAGTTAACACTTTGTAATTGTTTTTGTTTGTTTGTAATCAAAGCTTTGTGATTGTTTGCTTGAAAGTTATAGATTTTGATGTTTGCTCTATTTTTTTGTTTGTTTTGTCAAAGGTTAAGGATGATAATCTTTTTATTATGTATGAAAAGTTTTTTTACGGATTGTGATGATGGAGTTAAGGCCTTTTAGGGGACTAACCTAGGGCCTTGGGGGCTCATCAAAGATAAGCCTTGCCTACATTGTACATGCAAAGGCTTGTAGTTCACTTGGTGTTGACTCAAAGCATAACATGTTTTTGGGATTTTGATGTTTTTGACTCTTTTTTATTTTTTTTTATTTTGTTGGTTTTTTGGATGTTTTTTATTTGATTTTGTTTGTTTTCTAGATGTTTTTTATTTGATTTTGATATTTTTTGACCGTGACAGGATTTAAGAGAATCCAAGCTACTACCAGTTTTAGGAAGTTGCCCCCAATTTGAGGCAAGATTACCTTCCTTAGGAGAGACAAATGTTGATGGTGTGACAACATTCAATACTTAATTAGTCATCAAGCCATGGTTGGATATATGTTTTATTATGAGACAAATGGATGGATGCTTTTGATAATGGCGATAGATAATGATGCAAGTCTTATTCACACATAACACCTATTTTCTAGGTTTTCACTATGGTACCTATTCTAAAAGTGGCACAAAGTGGTTTTCACTTAAAGAACGTTTTATTTCTCTTTACGATTTTTCTTTCTTTTTGATTTTGATTTTGATTTTTACCCTTTTTCCTAGGGTATTCTGACATGTTTCAAGTATAGAACTTCTTGAGATGGTTGTTGTTCAGTGAGTTGGCTAAAGTTTCTCCTTTAGGAATAGCCAATTGATAAGCACTAGAACCATAAGTTGTTGTCATGATGAACGAACTGAGCTAGTTGCGTTCAAACTTACCTTTTCCATCTTGATTAAACTGTTGTTGGGATAATTTTTTTTGAAGGTTAGCTTGGTAGTGCGTTGGTGATATACCTTGTTATTGGGATGAATTGTTTTGAAGGTTACCCTGGTAGTGTGTTGATGGTACACCTTGTTGTTGGGATGAATTATTTTGAAGGTTACCTTGGTAGTGCATTGGTGGTATACCTTGTTGTTGGGATGAATTGTTTTGAAGGTTACCCCGGTAGTGCGTTTGTGGTATACCTTGTTGTTGGGATGAATTGTTTTGAAGGTTACCCTGGTAGTACATTTGTGGTATACCTTGTTGTTGGGATGAATTGTTTTGAAGGTTACCCTGGTAGTGCGTTGATGGTATACCTTGTTGTTGGGAAAATTCTTAGACCACACCATGAGTTAGAAGACATAGATCAAGATTTATTCTAAATCAAGATGTAAGTACTTGCCCCCAGTGTCTAGAAATGTAGGTGATGGATTATCTTGTGATAGGATAACATGTTTGGATATAGTATTGTTGGAAATGTTTCTTAGATTGTCATTGATGTCACCATGTTGATCCGGTACCCTATACCGGTGTGCACCCCATCCAGTATTTGATCTGGTAACTCTAGTGTTTTTGGTCCGCATACACTCTTCGATAATCTATATGATCTAAGGTTTTGAGAAAAGGCTTATAATGGTTGGAAGCGTGTATGTATGCATTTTTAGATGTTCATATGTTTTGGGTGATGAGCTGGCATCAGTGTTTGTAATTGCATTTCAGTATTAGGTTTTGGCCAACCTAATATTTAGTCTAATGGTTTGCAAATTATATGTGAAGACCTAATCTTGGTCCCAACCGACATGAAGTTGTATAACACGATTGAATTAATCTGATGCCGAACTAACTATTGCATACAGGTATATATTCAAGATGTTTGGAAGATCTAAAAAACATAGAGAGAGGTTTTATGGTGTGTGATGCGAATGCGAAGAAGAGAGGAAGTATAAATGTGCGAATTGGAGATAAGTTTGTGAGAAAAAAATCTGTGCATATAAGGAACTGAATTTGCACTTGTGGTGTGACTTCATCAATTCACCTTTGGCGGTTAGCCAATTTTATTTATACATTTCTGTAGGTAGTGAGCCTCCATTTGGATAGCAAGTCCTCTATAAGCAGTGAGATTTTTGTATATGGTAGTGAGCCAGTCCTTTTTTATATAACTATATATTGTGAGCTAATCCTCACCATTGTTTTTCCCTGATTGGGTTTTCCACATAAAATTTGGTGTTTTCTATGATGTGGATTTTCATGCTTTGTTGTTGTTCTTATCTGTTATGTGATGAAATGAATTAATGGTAATTGTTCAACAAGTTTTAGTGGATATTGATTCACCCCCCCTCTTAGTATTTAGTTTATTCAAAAATTGGTATTAGAGATTTGGTTCCTCTGGAGAAGTCTAACAACTTCAGGGAGATCCTGCAAATTAAAAAATGGATAAAGAAGAGCTCCAGACTAGCCTTGAAGATCTTGACAAAGATAAAACTGAAAATAGAGACCTGAAGGAAAATCTTGATGAAGCAAATGACTGTGTCTGTAAATTGAAAGAGAAGCTAAAGAAATTCAAAGAAAGATACAAAGAATTGAGTGAATAATTGAAGCTAGTCAATGATGAGAATACCAAACTAAAATTGAAGATGGACGAAAAGATGAAAGTTGAAGATTGTTTGAAAACAGTGATACAAAGAAAGGTTGATGTTTGCTCTAGGCTTGAGCAGAAAATAATGAATCTAAAAGAAGAACTTGAGAAAGTAAAACTCAGTGAAGATGACTTTAAGACAAGCTCCATTAAGATTGATGAGTAATAGCTCGACAAAAACCTTCTAAAGACAAAAGTGGCTTAGGAAATGAAGCTGATGGAAAAATATAGAACTCAAATCAAGTGGATAATCAAAAGACTTAGGATAAAGGAAAGCAAAAAAGAAACTTTGGAAGGAAACCACCTATCAGACAACCAAATGCACAAAGGTACCCGTCTTTCAATGGTGTTTGTTTTTCATGTAAAAAATTTGGACATAAGGCAATTGAGTGTAGGAGTTGGTTGAATCAGTTTTCTGGTCCCTTCTCCGGACAATGTTATACATGCAAAAAGATAGGACATAAAGCTACTGAATGCAGATCACAAGTAAAGATGGTTAGTAGAGTGATGATAAACAAATTTAATAGAGGAACGATAAATCAATCTTTTGATGGCTATTGTTATACCTGTAACATGTTTGGACATAAATCTAATCAATGCAAAATAGGGATGAATGGAAATCAAACTGGACAAAGAAACATTGTGTGTTATCATTGCAAGAAACTAAGACATATCTCGAAAGTATGCAGAAGTAAGAAGGGAAAGCAGTCTGCTCTAGTGGAAGATAATAAACCGGTAGAAAAGGTTGACAAGGAAGAGATTAAGCAAGAAATGAGAAAGATATGGAAAAATAAAGAAGAATCAGAGACTATTGATGCATTTGTACCCTCATCCAGTGCAGATGATTCCTCTGGGAACTAGATCTAGCATGGTCTTAGGGGGAAATTTATCAGAAAATAAATTAAACCCCTTGAAGTCGGCGTGTCAGGTGCTGGCACATGGATATGTTGTGAATAACGTTAGGTCAAAGGTATTACAAAAGGAATCGGTAGAAAAGAAGTGAACATGTTCTTTTGCAGAGCGAATTAGGGTTTCTCAGGTGAATGGAAGAAAAGTTTTTGTCAGCTTTTTGCAATTAATGTGAATTAGGTCAAAATGATGGAATAGAAAGGAAGTCTATCGAATAATTTTGATCATCATTACATTCAAAGGATTTGTAGAGCAATTTGGACCTCTCTCGAAGCTTTTTTGAAAATATTTGAAGACCTTCGAAGAGAACATTGTGGATATTCAAATGTTGATGTTGGAAGTTTCCCTATCTCATTGCTACAAAAGAAGGTAATGGAAGAATTATCTTGTTGAATTTTAAAAAGATATAATGGAAATTTCCATTAGAGGATCGAATAGGAATACTCCTCTAAATTGGAAAGGATTCAAGCTAGATGAATTCGATAATCGAAAGATAAAGAAACTAGAATTAGGGTTGGAACCGAGTGAATTTCAAAACTTGCAAACCTTAGGTTTGGAAATTTGAGGAGAATTCCCTTGGTTTGCTGATAAAGAATTTATTTTGTGCATGTTGATAAAATTCAAGGACGATAGCATTGTATTGGGAAAATCTTATCTTCTTTCGAAGGAAGCGATCGAAGTGGTTACTGGACTATGCAGTGTTGGAGAACTTCCTGGATGAAAGAGAATTAATACAAGGAAGTAGAGGAATTGACTAGAGTCGACAAAGATCCCCATGCACTGGTGATCGATACTATTGTTGATCCTTTGGTTAGGTATGTTGCATACGACAAGTCATATAAAATCTTTTTTAGGAACAAAGAAAGTTCTACCTCGGCTATTATAGTATATTTGGCACATAAGATGGTTAAGGAGAACATACAGTTTGATCTATGTAAGCTAATTCTTGAGAATCTGGTCAAAAACATATAGTTGTCACTAAGAGAAGGATATCCATTTTGTTTTGGATCATTGCTTACATGTTGGTTCTTTATTTTCTGAAATCCCTACCGGGAAAGAAGGATGTTGAGTGGGAATCCAGGATACCCGTTGCAAAATAGATTTGTAGACACTTGGAAAGGCTTGAGGATAAAGCAAGTGCGTGCAAGAAATTTTTCTTATCGTTGTAGAATGTAATAAGCTCCGGTGAAGTTATGCCTAGTCTATTTGAGGAAGGTTCTTCCTTCGAAATGAAAGAATTGGAAGTTTTTGTTAGTGATTCCCCTCCAGAATCGAGGAAAAGAAAAGTTGTTGTTGAAGATATCATTGTTATTCCTGAAGATATGGAAGAAGAAGAAGAATCTCTGCCTGAATCCAAATCATTTGATCCAGATGACATCAAGTCTATGTTGATTAAAGGAAAAATGAAGAAAATTGGTGAATTTTGGAGTACAACCTCTCCAGTTGACAGGCTTAAAGTTGATGATGCTCTCATTGAGTATTTGTTTCATAAAAATATTGATGTTTTTGCTGTTTCTGATTCTTTGCTCGAGAATCTAGTTGAAGTAATTGAAGAAAGAATGTTTCTTGAAGGTTCAAAAGGACGTAAGTTGGAAGCTCTGGTTGAAAAGAGATATATTAAGGCAAAGCAAAGACTATCTGAATTGATTATGGAGATGAAGAAATGCATGAAATAAATGACTGATATTTACAAGTATTGCCTTTGGTGGCTTGCAGTAGTTGATAATTTTTGAAGCAGGATTGAAGCAATAGAATCTAAAGTGAATAGTATTGGGAAGAATTTTGACATATTTGAGGATAAAGATGGGAAGCAAAGGATGAGAATCAGTGAGTTGCAAGCTGAAATGATCATTATGCAGAGAAAAAGGGATGATGTAGTTAAGACAGAAGGCTTCTAAAGGAGATTGTTGAGGTCTGACTAGACCATCTTGCCATAATACTCTTTGATGTAGAAGACTGTGTGAAACAATGCTCATTAGATTGGTCTTCCTCCTTCACACTGTTGGCTGTGTTGGAAAGTGTGTCTACAAGAATGGATTCTACAGTTCTAGAATGGAAGAAATTGCTTCCAGTGATCCAATAAAGATACAAAAAGGTATTTGAGGTGAAAACAATCTTTTTGGTTTGAGGAATTGGATGTTGAAATTTTTTGAGGTTTTTGAAAGTCACCATGTTGTTTTCTCTTTTTGGTGCCCTTTTCCATTGATGTCAAATGGGGAGAGATATTGAAATTTTTGGGGGAGAGATATGATTTTTTTTTGAATTGGACTTTCTTGTTATGTTGCCATCAATGACAAAGGGGGAGATTGTTGGAAATGTGTCTTAGATTTTCATTGATGTCACCATGTTGATCCGGTACCCTATATCGGTGTGCACCCCATCCAATATTTGATCCGATAACTTTGGTGTTTTTGGTTTGCATACACTCTTCGGTAATCTATATGATCTAAAGTTTTGAGAAAAATGCTTATAATGGTTGGAAGTGTGTATGTATTCATTTTAATATGTTCATCTATTTTGGGTGATGAGTTGGAATCCGTGTTTGTAATTGAATTTTGGTATTAGGTTTTGGCTGACCTAATATTTAGTCTAATGGTTTGCGAATTATATGTGAAGACCTAGTCTTGGTCCAAACCGACATGATGTTGTATAACGCGATTGAATTACTTTGATGCCGAACTAACTATTGCATAGGGTATATATTCAATATGTTTGGAAGATCCGAAAAACATAGAGAGAGGTTTTATGGTGTGTGATGTGAATGCGAAGAAGAGAGGAAGTATAAGTGTGTGAATTGGACATCAATCTATGAGCAAACACTTTGTGCATATAAGGAATTGAATCTGCACTTTTGGTGCAACTTCATCAGTTCACCCTTGGTGGTTAGCCAATTTTGTTTATACATTTCTGTAGGTAGTGAGCCTTCATTTTGGACAGCAAGTCCTCTGTAAGCAGTGAGATTTTTGTATCTAGCAGTGAGCCAGTCCTTTTTGATATAACTATATATTGTGAGCTAATCCTCACCGTGGTTTTTCCCTCATTGAGTTTTCTACGTAAAATCTAGTGTTTTCTATGATGTGGAATTTCATGCTTTGTTGTTGTTCTTATCTATTCTGTGATGAAATGAATTAATGGTAATTGTTCAACAAGTTTTAGTGGATACTGATTCACCACCCCTCTTAGTATCTAGTTTATTCAACAAGTATGTGCTTTTGGACAATGCCTCATGGCTCAGATAATGTTGGATAAGGTAGGGTCAATGATAGTGACCCATGTCAAGATTTTTTCCATAAGCAAGTGTAAAGTGTACACCAAACATTTTTCAAGATCACCATAAGTTGGATTTTGATAAAAATGGATTGGATTTATTATGGATAAGTTGAGATGCTTCCACCTAAAATTGTGAAATAGATGCTCAATTCTACACAAGATGCCTATTTGCAATATTTTCATCACGGTACTTGTCCAAAGCACCACCATAGTGGTTTTCATTGGAGGACGATTTTCTCTTGACTATTTCTTGATTTTTTTGATGTCACACAAGATGCCTATTTACCAAGTTTTCATCATGGTAACAATTTTTGCTCATGTTGAACCACCTAGTGGTGTTGATCTAGATCTGTTGGTTCTAATATGGGTGTTTTTTCCATCATGACGTGCCAATGATATCCTGCTTGAAGGAGTTGTTTTGCTAGGATATGGGTACTTGAATGTAACCCTTGATAATTCTTGTCGTCTTTGTCGATACCAAAGTCAACCTTACCTTGATGCACACATTGCAATAGGGTGCCCTTAGAGTCCTTATGATAAAGAGTCACTGCCAATACATGGTCAATGTGAGATTTGGATAGCATGGATGGAAAAATGCGTCGAGGGATATGAGATTCAAATGGATTGGTTGACAGTGTGGAATCTTTAACTCTCCAAACTTGGGATGATGAGAAATGATGGGTGGATATGGAGATTAAATTGGGACCAATGTCTTGATATATCGTGTAGGTCACTCTTGAAGCTTTCTTTTGTATTGCTGGACATTTTGGATGGATGAACTTCCATCTTTTATTTTTCCCCATAGTTTCTTTGACTAATGGAGTTTTATAGGGATGATTTTCTTGATTTTTCTTTGGTATCCATTTGTATTTGCTTTGTCCATTTTGTTTTACTGATTATTTTACTTCAATTACTTGTTCCTTGCTTCGATATAAAATTTTCTCTTGTTGTTGATCCCAATTAGAGGGTTGAAATATGCATGGATGAAGATTAATGATATTTATAGTTGTAGCATTGGTAGAAGTTTCATCATAAGGACCCTTCGTGCTCTCTATGTTGATGTTTGTGTTAGATAAAGTTGTCCCTAGTATTATAGAGGTATCACTGATATGTTTAGATTCTGTAATTGTTGAATAACCAAGACCTTGATGCTTAGGATTTTCAATAATTTGCATTGGATCTAGGATACCCTGTTCATGTAGGCCTAATCCTCTATCTTGATAATGCATCTGTTGAATTTTTTTATTTGCAATAGGATATGTTTTACCTTGGAAACAAGGTGCTAATCCTTCTATGTTCTATTGTGGATCTTCAAAGGTGATAGCTTCTTCACCGGTAGGATAGCTTGCTCTAACAAAGGTAAGTGATCCAAGTTTATAAGTGATAGGATCATCCATATGTGGTATAAATTACTGATTGTTATCTTTGGCTTGATTTTGTGAAATATTAGATTTTGATGGACCTTCAAAATATATTGGATTGATATCTTTAGCTTGATCTTGTGAAATATCAGATTTTAATGTTTATTTAAGAGGTTTTGATGACTCATATCCCACATAAAAAATTTCCTCATTATTCATTTTTGATATGCCTACACATGGTGTTTTTGATTCACAACTTATGTATAAGTCTTCTTCATGATCCATTTTTGATATGTCTCTGGCTTCTACCATGTCTTGATTAGGTGTAAAGATGTTAAGAGTAGGAGACCCTTGTTCCTTGGTAATGATATCAAGAGTATGAGACTCTTGTTTTGGATGAAGATCATCTACATGTCCATTAGGCATAAGCATCTCATGGGTAGATGTATGTGTGCTTGGTGTATGGATTTTTTATTCTTTTGGAAAATATTGGATGCCTTGGAAGATATGTGCCAATTCATTGGAGTATTTTGATGATAGGGATTCTTGATCTTTACTTTGTGTGGTATTATCTTCAATATGATTTGGGTCACATTCTTGACATGGATCAATTTAAAAGAAGATATTACTTGTAAAGGATCCTTGGATTTCCTCAAAATGTGGACATATGGGTGATAGCTCTTGGCTTAGATTTTCTGCATTGGGTATAAGTGTTGGATGAAGAGTCTCTTGATTACCAATATGTACTTCTATGAGGTTGGATGATGTCAGTATATCTTGGCCTGGATCATTGCTAGACTTGGGTGATTGAATTTGATCATTCTTGGGATTAAATTCTTGATGTATTTCCTCTTGCTCATTGGATGATGTAGAGACATTGCCAATGCGATCAGTGATAGATAACTCTTGATCGTTGTTTTCAACTTTTGAGGTTGAGATATTGTCAAAGTTTTCATTAGTGTTCAGACCTTGAATGTTGTTTTCAATAGCTATTTCTCCTTGATCAATAAGGTCTTGGATGAGTCTTTTGAGTGTAACAAATTTTGATGCATCATGACCTTTTACTCCATGGTATTTACAATAGGTCTTGTAATTATACCATGGGAATTTGATGGTAGGTTCACCACTTCGTGACGGTTATGGAAGTGTGATAAGTTTGGCATTGACTAATTTTTTTAACACACCCTCAATTGGCTCCCCTAAAGGAGTGTATTTACGTTTAGTAGTGTGGTTGGATTGTGAGGCTTGTTGTGGTGGAGATAATTGTTGTATTTGAGATGGATTTTCTTATTGATTTTGAGATTGATGATCTTGATGATGTTGTAATTGATGATTTTGATGTGGATATTCCTAATTTGGGGGTTGATATTGTGGTTGGATTTTATTTTGATGTTGGGTGATCTAATTTTGATTTTGTGACCATTGAAGTTGTTGATTCACTTGATTTTGTGGAAATAGACTTTGTTGTTGATATGAATCAATATTTTGATGATATTGGAAGTGTTGTTGATGTGGATATTGAAGTGTTTGTGGAATGATGTTTTTCTATTGTTGATATGCAATTTATTGACATTGAACATGGTGTTGGCGATATGTCATATTTCAATTTCGTTCAAGTTCCTCAATATTTTTCTCAAGTTAATTTAGGGTAATTTGATGTTCTATACTTAGTCCTTGATGGTGATTTTGAAACCCTTGATAAGAGTGATTTTGATATGGATGAGGATTTTGATTGAAATCAACCATGTGACAAGATGCTCCAAAACCTTGATTAGCCAGGGAATCCATATTTGATATATCATTGAAATTTGTGACATATGATGTCCCCATGGGTGTATAGAGTGGAACTGTATTTTGGTAATAGATTGACATGTTTTGTGGATGTTATGGTTTGGGATGTTTTGATGCTTAATACCCTGTTGTAAGGTCACTTGGTTTATATCCTTATGGGTCAATTATGTCATTTGTGGTGTTTTTTGGGGGCACACTAGAGCTACTTTTTTTGCTTCCATATTTTTTTCTATGTTGTAATCATGTGGTTGTCATAAACAAGCGTCAAGATTTTGTGGAAGTTTTTGGTGATTTCTAACTATGAGATGAACTAATGTTGTGCTTTTGGGATTTTCTATTTTTGAAAAGATGATATCTATTGCCACACAGGAGGTGGTAATATGGGCCTTCTGATCACAAGATTAGCTTTTCACTCTTATTTGTCTAGGATATTCATTGCATTTCTCCACTGGGTTGGTGTTTCCTTTGTCTTGAATATGAAGCTTCTTAGACTACTGATGATGTTTGTTTGTTTACCCTCAATTTGTGTAAAGTTTGGTTGAATGGTAGGTTATGTAAAGTTTGGTTGTTGAACTAGAGCAATTGGATGCCAAATGGTCATAAGGTGAATTATATGAGTGAATGATGAAAGTGTTGGTGTTTTGATATGGTTTTTCATGATTCTCAAGACCCTAAGGTTTGAGCGATGTTTTGGGATGACACTATTTTTGGGAACTCAAAATGTTGAAAGACTTGGATCAATATTCCAGTTCTTTTTCTAGAGGATATGTTGCAGGAAATTTACTTGAACTAGCCTTGAGGTTCAAGAAAATTTTGATATCTTAGAAGTTTGAGTGAAGGAATGATCCAAGTTGTTTGTTGTGATGTTCAATTTCTAAAAGTAGGATGAGGTGTTTGATTTTGCAAAATGAATGATGTAAATTATGACATGTTTTGGGAGTCTAACTATTTTTGTTCTCACAAGATTTTGTACTCAGTTTCAGATTGGTTTTTTGATTTTCACTAGAAAATAGAGAAAAAGTGGTAACGTTGGAGCAAAAGCAGAAATTTTTGTCAAAAGTGGCCAGATTATGGTCAAGTGCAGTAGAAACAAAAAAAAGCAATTGCGACCAATTTTTCAAAAGTGTCCTTTATGTGTAATTTAGCTGACAGGTGAACTTGTGCAGACAAAAGCAACCTTCTTGGTCAAAAGCGATAGGTTTCTAGTGAACTGCGGCTAGGAAAATATGTCAACTCCGACAAGATTATTGTCAATTGTGACTAGTTTATGTCAACTACGTTCAAATTTTGCAAAAGCGACATGTTTTTACCAGTGAGTGTCATAAATCATATAAAAAAAGTGAGATGTTTTAGGTCGAATGCGACCCGTTTTAAGTCAAGTGCAGCAAAAACAACAACAATAGCGGTATTCTGTGCAGATCTGTTTTCCATTTTCTACGTTTAGCAGAAGCTTTGGATAATTTTTTAGATTTTGATGTATTTGTTTGATCTATTTTGAGATTTTGGCAAGTGATAACACAACACAACAATCAAAACTATTTGACCCTAAATGTCTACAACTTTAAGCATGTTTCCTTTCACAAAAGCTCAAAGTTTGTGAAAGTTGACATGCTAAAGCCATAGTTTCCAATGTTTACTTGTTCCTTAATGCGACTTGAAATGTGAGCCTAAATATCTGAAAACCTTTAGGGATATTATTTTAAGATATCCTTAAGGAGTGCAAATATAGGGCTCTTTTCAAAGGATTCACACTAAGTCAAAAGGGTTTGAAGTTTGATAACCATGTTGAATTCTTGTTTTGATGTGTTCATTTTCAATTCAAGAAAATGTTTGATGTTTCAAAGTAACCAAAAGATTTTGGCAATTTTGTGAAGACAATTTACACCCTAGGGATAGACACTTTCTTTTAAGTGGGCTTATCTCATGCCTTGAAGGGATGATTTTACATGCAACAAATGGAGAGTGTTTTAAGCTAAAACATAAGTCAAAATTGGTAAGTAACTTCTCAGAATCAAAGTTTTGATGCACCACTTCAAAGAATGTTTTTGGTTGAAAAGGGGTGGCTTCTACAACATTGGTTCTTAGTCATGTTTTGGGATAATCTTGTGTCTATACATGCAAAAATTCACTCATTTAAGAGGTATCCCAACCCTTAATAAAAAGTGTTTTTACGCATATCATGGATACTGAGGGAGACTTTTGGTGGTATACAACATCCACACTAGGTGGTTGATGACTTTCGTCAAACCCAAAATTATTTATATAGTGGACCAAAACAAAATTATCGCTTGGGTCATTCCCTCTCACAAATCGAGAGGTAGACCCTATAAAGGTAATGCTTTTGAAATGAAAACAATGTGCGAAACTCAAGATGCTTTTCGTCACCCAAGTTCGCCGAAAGGTGCGAGGGGAGAGGATAGACACCTAGTTTTCCAAACACGAAATACACAGTATACACTTCATTGCAATGTTCTTTTTAAGTTCCAAAAAATGAAAATAAGAAAAAAAAAATTAAAATGAAAAAAACAGTGTGTACAAGATCGCAATTTGTTCTTTTTAGGTGCGCCAAAGTGAAGTATTATGGATTTCAAACAAAGAGGTAGCAATATGAAAAAAAAAATAAAAATTGTCCAATTTTAATCACCAATTGAAGTGTTTCTAAAGCCTTGTCTTTAATTGGTCAAAAAAAGTAAATTGATCATTTCATCAACATACTGAAAGCATTTGGTCGAAAGCAAAGATTTTTTTTTAGAGCACCAAAACAAAGTATTTGTTCTAATCTAGAAACCTTTTGTAAAAATTATTTTTTAGAGCACCAATTGAAAGCATGTGGATTTGTGGGGTTCTTTTTATAGCACCAATTGAAAAGTTTTCCTAAGATAGAAAGCTTCCAAAAATTCTTTTTAAGCACCAATTGAAAGCATGTGATTTGTGGGATTCATTTTAGGCACCAAATTTAAAGTTTTCTAATCTAGAAAGCTTTTGAAATTCTTTTTAAAGCACCAATTGAGAATTTTTTCCTAAGCTAGAAAAACTTCTAAAAATTTAAAATTTTGATCGTTCGCCTTCCCTACAATAAAAGAATGTTAGTTGTTCCTTGGATAAACCCATGCCATACTTCTACAAATCCTGCATAAACAACGTTAGCACCTGTCAAACATTCAAACAGATCAACTGTTAGAGTTAGTAATTGAAAAATAACTTTTCAAATTTTGGATAAAGAATTTAACAAAGCAAAGGCAAAAAATTTAAGAAAAAGTGATTGAAAAAATCAAAAGCGGCCTCTGTTTACCAAGCAGAAGTGGCTGAAAAATGCAAAAGCACCCCTATCATTTTAGTAAATGCGTATGAAAAATCAAAAGTGCCTCTATTAAGATTGACTACGACTTAAATTTTCAAAAGAAGATTTGTTATTGAAATAGAAGTGGCCAGAAAAGTCAGAAGTGACCAGATTATGGTCAAGTGCGGCAGGAACAAAAAATTGACCTTGTGTTTTCTATAGCTTTCGCATGAAACTTTTTCAATTATGTTTCCGAAACCTACAACTTCAAAATTCACTCTTAAAATAGTCAGTGCTAAGGACCGAGGTCCCACCGGGCGTGCCAGAATGTGTAAGGGGGAAATCAAGTTTGCAATAAAATCAAAATGAATGAATGGAAACTAATCTATTTCAAACAAAAAGATGATTCATGCCCATTACTCACGAAATGAACAATACACTCACGGAATGAACAATACAAGAACAATGAATTCAAGAACGTAATTGAAACACAATAAGAACAAATGAATTCAATATAATGTAAAGTTACCCATCTTGTGTCGATGTATATTCACAAAGATGTTGGATCATTCATTGTATCAATGCGAAGCTTCCATTTGTGTGTAGCAAAAGCTTTAAAGTTGTACAATATTGTTGATTGAAGATGTGTGTAAATATTCTCAAAAGATCGATTATGATTTTGGCATTACTTCGTTGTGCAAAATATGTTGATTCGTTGATTGTTTTTGAGAAAGAAGATGGTTGTTATGTAGAATTTTTGTTTTGAAATGAATGCTCGAGATCACGTAGTAGAATATCTTGATCAATGGTTCAAAAGTGTTGAGAGGAATTAGATGAGAATAATCAGTATAGTTTGATTACGTAATTGGTGTGCTTGAAGAAATCAATTTGAGTGTTAAGTGGAATTTAGGAAATAGATTGAATAATCTATGGAATTGAAGAATAGATGGATCGGTTGGCCAATTAGAGTGAGCAATTGGGGGATTGTAATTTTATTAATCATGAAAGTGGGTGAGGATAATTAATTAATTGATTTAATTAATTAATCTTTTCGAGTTAAATGTGCAAATCATGTTTGAATTTTGTAAACAAAGTTGTATTTGTTTGATTTGACCTTTTTGATGATGTTTTGAATAATTTATTCAATTATTCATGTTTAGGGGAAAGTGATTTAATTAAACTATTATGTTTTAATAATTTAATTGATTTAGGGGAATAAAGTGAATTAGCGACATAATTAAATAATTGATGTTATTTAATTAATCGAGAGGAATAAAGTTAGATTAGGACTTCATTAAATAAATGAAATTTATTTATTTAGTCAAAAGTGAATTAATTAAATAATGTAAAACTATTCAATTAATAGAGGTAATTAGGGTTTTTGATGTATTTGATGTGAAATGCAATGCGATATGTGTTAGGGAAAATTTACATGTCTACATATATATATTTTTTTGTAAGCTAGGATTATCTATTGCCATGTAGGAGGTGGTAATACTGGTGTTCCGACTGCAAGATCAACTTTTCGTTCCTCTTTGTCTAGAATAGTAGTTGTGTTTCTCCATTGAGTTGGTGTTTCCTTTTTCTCAAACACAAAATTTCTCAAACTACTAATAATGTCCAATTGCTCACCTTCAACTCGCGTGAAATTTGGTTGTATAATAGGAACAATAAGATTTGGTTGTTGAACATGAGCAGTAGGATGCTAGATGGTCATGAAGTGTAAGCTTTTTCTTGATGTTTGATCTTTTTTTTGTTTAAAAGAATGATGAATGACGATGATGTAAAAGAAAAACTATTGGACAAAGGTGTTGATGGTTTGCTATGGTTTTTTGATACTCAAGACCCTAAAGTACGAGCGATCTTTGGTGGATGTTTTGGAGATAATGCTAATTTTGGGACTCAAAGTGTAGAAACTTGGATCGATATTTTACTTTAGTTTTTAGAGGATATGTTTGAAGATCTACTTGAATTAGCCTTGAGGTGCAAGGAAATGTTAATATCTTAGAAATCGAGAGAAAATGAATAATCCAAGTTGTGTTTCAATTTTGAATCCTAAAACTAGGTTGATGTGTTTGATTTTTGCAAATGGATATGGAATGATACAAATATGAGGTGTTTTGGAGGTCTAACTATTTTGTTCTCAAAAGATGAAAGAGTAAATTAGTTTTGGATCAGTATCTTATTTGCACCATAAAATAGGGCAATAGCGGAAATCTTTAGAATAGTAGCGGTTGAAATGTAGGACAACTACGATCAAAATTAGTGCAATAGCCATCTCTATTTCAAGCTGTGATCGGTAATAAAGAAAAAATAGCGGTAAATTTGACATAAGTGGTCCTGTTTAGGTCAATAGAAACTAAAATTTTAAGACAACTACAACAGGTTTTATCAAAAGCAGCCTTTGTTGTAATTTTTCTGATTGGTGAAATAGTGAAGGCAATAGCAGCAGGTTTGTCAAAAGCAACAATATTTAGGTCAACTGTGGATGAAAAATAGGTCAACAACATTAATGTTTAGATCAATAGCGACAATGTTCAGGTCAACTTCGATTCTAGTTTTTAAAAGTGACTAAGTTTTTACAATGTCTGTCATAAACCAGAGAGCAATAGTGACAATTTTTAGGTCAACTGCGGCAATCTTTAGGTCAATAGCGGTAAGATCTCTGCAATAGCGACTTTTGTTCAATTGTTTCTAGTTTCTGGATATCAGCTTGTTTGAATATTTTTGAAGTTTTTGTTCAATCTGATGTTTTGATGGCAAGTGATGCATAGAATTTTTTTTTTTTGAGATCCAATAAAATAACTTTTGGCATACATCAATCAAGTCAGCATAAGTCGATTTGTTTCTTTTAGGTAGGCTTACCTCATGCCCCAAAGGGATGATTTCACATGCAATTGATGGAGTGAGTTCATAATTTGAACTTGGTAAGTAACTTCTTGGAAGTAAATTCTGATGCACCACTTTCAAAGAACATTTTGGAAACAAGGATAGCTAACTACTGTAAAGTTCTTAGTCACTGCTCAGGGGACTCAATGCCTCGCTAATGTCCAACAAGCCACTTAAGGCTTTAAATGATCCTACTAGGGGATCTATATAACCAAAGATACCTCCCTATTCTGAATGGCACTATTGACAAAGTAATTGCTAGTTTGGTCTTGGTGTTTAGCCGCGACTTGAGTTATATAGCGGCCTTTGGGAAAAACTGCTTTGAGTCACCTTGAGTTCTCTAGCGTGGGATGTGTCTCAAGGCAGGCCCGATCTAAAGGCGATGCTTGAAAGTAAATGATTGCGAAACCCAAAGTGCTTTTCGTCACCCAAGATTGTCAAAAGATACGAGGGCAGAGGATACACACTTGGTTTTCCAAGCACAATGAACACAATATACAATTCATTGTAGTTTATTTTTAAGTCCCAAAATTTTGAAGTGTGAAGATATCAATTCATTTTTTACGTGCACCAAATTAAAAGCGTGTGAGACTTCAGGAAAAATATAGCAATGTACAAATCAAAATGGATTTGTTCAATTTTAAGCACCAAAGTTTGAGTGTTTCTAATTGCCTTGTCCATCTTAATGTGGTCAAAAAAATGAAATGTGTTTGATTGTCAACAAAATAAAGGGATTCATGTGTCAACAAAAATAAAGGCGTTGGTCAAAAACAAAAACATTCAATTTTATGAACACCAAATTAAAAATGAGAATTTCCTTGTTCAATTTTATGAGCACCAAATTGAAAATGAGAGTTGTGGGTTCAAATTTATGAGCACTAAATTGAAAATGAGAGTTTTCTTTGTTCAAATTTAATGAGCACCAAATTGAAAATGAGAGTTGTGGGTTCAATTTTATGAGCACCAAATTGAAAATGAGAGTTGTGGGTTCAATTTTTAAAACACCAATTTGAAGTGTGTTCTAACTATGAAAGCTTTTAAAATTGAAGTGTCCTTGGACCGTTCACCAATCCTAAAATGAAACCATTAGTTTTTCTCATGGAAAAAAATAACATACTCTTGCAAGGGTTGCACAATCAATCTTAGAAATTTCCCAAAACACCAAATAGTGAAACATTAGTGTTAGAAATCAGAAAAACTGCTTGCAGATTTAAAACAAAAAGAAATAGAGCAATAGCAATAATATTCTAGACAGTAGTGGAAGTTCTATCTGTAACAATAGTGGTTGAGTTTTTCAAAAGCAATCCAAAATATGTAACTTTGGACCTATTATAGGAAATTACGGTTAAAATATCAAAATATGTCCTGTTTAGTGCAGTAGCGGTTGGAAAAAGTGTAATTGCGATAGAAACGAGGAAACAACCATGTGAAAAATTGTTGAAAATGAATGTAATATTATAGCTTAAAACTTGTAAAACTATGAGACTATAGATCTAATTAAGTGTTATTTGTCACAATTCTTTGTGTATGATTAATCTGTTTAGATCAGTTTTACCAATTGTAGAAAGAGACAAAAGATTGTAGAAGAATGAGACAAGGATATAGAAGTGACACAACATATATGTGGAGAAACCCTTTCGAGAAAAAAATCCACCAGAATCAATAGTGCTTGTATTATTTGACCTGAGAACAAGATTACAATAATATTGTATCAATCCTTGATTGATATGCTTCATTTCCTTCAACAATCCTTCTTCACAACCTAAAAAAAGATCTCATGGAACTCTTATACACTTGCTGCAATTAACAGACAATAATTATGCACATGTAAACTCATAAGAGTTGTAAATATAAGAGAATAAAGCTCCTCACAAAAATCTACGCCTAGATTGGGCAAGTAGAGTTCCAAAAATGTAATATGAAGTCAAACCAAAGTATTCCTCAATTTAGGCACCCCAAACTAAACACTTAACTGAACTTTGGTCAAGAAGCTATCATGCAAAAATCACCTTAAATTTGGTGCCCAAGAATGGGCCCACTTGATTGAGCCTTGTAAATATCTTCTCATGCAGAAGGTGTTAACTAAAAGATGCCAACTTGGGTGCCCAAGGTGGACCCAAGTCAATCTTAGTTAAATGAAACATATCTCTCCACTAATTCATGCAAACATTATGCATGTTTGATCATCCCCACTTAACTAAAAGTATCCACCTATTATTTGTCATGGAATTGAAGTCATTAGTCATGCAACTCAAGTCAACTCAAGTCAACTAGCATTCAACTCAAAATAACTACATGCAACTGAAGATAACTGAACTGAACTAAATTGAATTGAATTGAATTGAACTAAACTGAATTAATACTGAACTGATACTAAACTAATAGTGCCACTCCACTCATGTAAATATCAATCCCTAATTTTTAGGATCTAAACATGCATTACCGAAGTGTTATCAATCCTCCAAACAGTTAATTGAAGCAAGGTGGGTTCCACCTTCCATGTGGGTGCCCCATGTGCTCCTATCTTGTAGAAGCTCTTCTTGGATGTCCCCACATGTTCCTATTATTTATGAATAGTCACAAATGTCAATTTACATATTCATTTCATTCGAATTTAATCTCTTTCTAATCCTAGTGTTGGGGAACACTTTCCAAGGACTTAGAAGATACATATATGTTTTAGGATTGCAAATAAATGGCATCCTATTCCCAAAATTCTCCCACTTGACATTATACATTGCAATTATTCTAAAAAAGGAGTCATTATTATAAATCAAGTACAAGACTCAAGGCCAATGGCCTTCTTGCACCAAGAGAACTTATCTGTAGGAACTGGTTTCATAAGATAATTTGCAACATTGATCAAAGTGTCAACTTTCTCAATCAATACCTTCCCAATCTCAACCATTTCTCACACAAAGTGATATTGAACATCAAAATGCTTAGTACAAACATGATACATAGGATTTTTGGCTAAAAAAATAGTAGTTTGAATATCACATTCAAGTCTAATTTTCTTGCAATTAAAACCAATACCTTTTCCCAAGTATCTGTAACCAAACTACCTCTTTAGAGGCATGTGTAGCAGCCATGTACTCTATTTTTGTGGTGGAAAAAGCAACTGTGGGCTGCCTCTTACTCATCCAACTAACCACAACTCCAAATAAAGTAAACACATAGCCACTTGTCAACCTTTGACTGTCCAGGTCTCCTCCCCAATCTGAATCAACAAAACCTTGTATATCCAATGATTTGTGCATAATATCAATATCATTAGCATCATGATAAACCAAATAGTAATTGGAAGTACCTTGTAAATATCTAAACACCCTCTTAACATAAGTCCAATGTTCTTTACCAGGGTTAGACATAAACCTACTTAGAACTCCCATTGCTTGGGCTATATCTGGTCTTGTACAAACCATTGCATACATCAAACTACCAACTGCACTAGCATATGAAGTTTCAAACATTTCCTCATGATCAAAATCAGATTTAGGACCCATGTCCAAACTTAACTTCATGCCAACTGGTAAAGGAATATTAGTTGTTTTACTATCATGCATGTTAAACCGTTTCAAAATAGTATCAATGTAGTTGCTTTGACTTAAGCAAAGATTTTTGTTACCTCTATCTCTGCTAATCTCCATACCAAGGATACATTTTTCAGCCCCTAGATCTTTCATCTCAAATGTGCTAGAGAGTTGTGCTTTTAATTCTTTGATCATTACCTTGTTGTTCCCAATAAACATGTCATCAACATACAAGATAATAATTAAAAGTTGATCATCAATAAATTTTATATAAACACAATGATCTTCCCCACTCCTAACATAACCAATTTTCAATGCGAAAGCATTAAAATTCTGGTACCATATTCTCGGTGACTGTTTCAATCCATATAAAGATATCTTTAACCTACAAACCAATAATTCTTTTCCTTTTACAACAAAACCATCAGGTTTCCTCATATAAATCTCCTCATCAAGATACCCATGTAAGAAAGCAGTTTTCACATCCATTTTCTCTATCTCAAAATCATGAGCAACATCAATAGATAAAAAGAATCTAGTAGAAGTTAATTTAGCAATAGGAGAGAAGATTTCAGTAAAGTCAACTCCCTCTCTTTGGGAGTATCCCTTGGCTACTAATCTAGCCTTGTACCTTTCGAGATTACCATTTGTTCCAATTTTCTTTTTAAAGATCCATTTACAACCAATGGCCTTTCTTCCTTTGGGAAAACTCTCAAGATCCCATGTGTCACAAGCATCCGAGGAAACCATTTCCTCATGCATATCTTGTGACCAAAGCTTTTTCTCATCTAAAGACAAAGCTTCCCTGTAAGATCTAGGTTCATCATTAGTACTCATCAAAGCAAATATACAATAAAAATCAGGTGGGATATACCTATCAGTGGGATTCCGTTGTCTTGTGGATCTTCTCAAAGAATGTTCTTCTTGTTCCTCAATATGCTCATCATGAGCATCTATCTCAGAACTATGTGAACTCTCCTCATCCAATCCATCCATTTGTTCTTCAACATGTGCATCTTCATGCTTCTCAGTTTTGGTCTCAAAATGCACTCTTCGAGAAGTATCCTTCTCCTTTGGTTGTTCTTCTCCTATATAAGATCTAAATTCCCTAAAAATCACATCTTTAGATAAAGTAATTTTTTGGGTTAGAGGATTCCAAAGCTTGTAACCTTTTACATTTTCACCATAACCTATGAATATGCATTTCAGTGCTTTTGGATCCAAATTAGACCGCTTTTCTTTAGGCACATGAACAAACGCATCAAAACCAAAGATCCTTAAATGTTCAACACTAGGTTTCCTACCTAACCACATTTCATAAGGGGTTTTATCTTCAATAGATGAACTAGGAGATATATTGATTAAATAACAAGAAGTACTTACAGACTCAACCCAAAAGCATCGATCTAGCTTAGCACTACTTAACATACTCCTAGCTCTTTCCATTAAGGTTCAGTTCGTCCTTTCTGCTACTCCATTTTGTTGAGGTGTATATGGAGTAGTTTTTTGTCTCACAATTCCTGCATGCTTACAATAATAATCAAATTCCTTAGAACAATATTCACCACCATTATCTGATCTCAACACTTTTATCTTATGATTTGATTATTTCTCGACTAAAGCCTTCAATTCTTTAAACTTATTGAACACATTAGATTTGTTATGCATAAAATAGATCTAAGTGTATCTTGAGACATAATCAATAAATGTGACCTAATATCTAGATTTTCCAATAGATTCAATATCCACAGGACCCATAACATCTGAATGAATAATCTCTAATAATCCTTTAGCTTTATTTGTTCCATTGGGAAATGAAGATCTAGATTGCTTTCCAAACACAAAATGCTCACAAAAATAATTTTTGCCAATATTATAATCAGGAATAGTGCCAACCAATTTATTATTAAGAATGGTCCTAAGACCTTTTTCACCAATTTGGCCCAATCTATGGTGCCACAACATACATGTATTTTCAGCTTCAGTTACATTGGATGATTTATTCAAATTGGAGGTACTAAGCTTAAACAAAGTCCCAATCCGAGATCCTTTAGAAACCACCATATTCCCTTTCACCAATCTGCAACCACCTTTGTCAAATGTCACATGCATTCCAAAATAATAATACTTAGATACAAAAAGTAGATTTCTAGCAAGTCTTGGAATATGTAAAACATCATTAAGGGTCTTAACCCTACCATCACTGAAACACAAATTTACCTCTCCTTTGCCCACAATCTTTGTTGTGCTATTATCTCCAAAGAAGACATTCCCTCCATCATGTGCAGTATACTTAGTGAACCACTTCTTGTTAGGAGTCATATGATAGGAGCAACCTGAATCAATAAGCCAAGAGTCATTACTACTAGTATTATATATAATGATCAATGCATCATTATCGTCATCCAAGGATTTCTCTTTAGAAGCATCAAAACTCTTTTTCTTGTTCTTACAATCCTTCTTTACATGTCCCAGTTTCCCACAGTTCCAACACTTTACCTTACTCTTACCAGGGGTTTTAGACCATCCTTTGGACTTACCCTTTCCTTTCTTGTCTCCCTTAGGTTCCTTTTCCTTAGGCCTACCTCTTACAAATAAGGCATCTTGGGATCCCATTTTAGACTTCCTCCTCATCTCCTCTGATAGGAGAGTAGGAATTATATTGTCCATCTTAGGATTTGCACCACTACCACTAATAGCAACAATTAGATTTTCCCAAGACTCTGGTAAAGAACAAAGTAACAAAATGCATTTATCTTCATCTTCTAGCTTTACATCTACAGATGCTAACTAACTTAGAATCAAATTGAAAGCATTTAAATGATGTGCAATAGAATCACCATATTTCATCTTTAAAGAATAAAACTATCTTTTTAGATACAAATTATTAGTAAGACTTTTGGTTGATAGATATCACCTATCCTCTTCCACAATTTATATGTGATAGCTTCATCTGAAAAATTCAAGAGAACAACATCAACAAGACATAACCTTATGGTCCCTCTTGCCTTCTTATCAATCTTAGCCCAATCCTCATCTGACATCATTGTAGATGGCTTTGTCTCATTACAAAACACTAACCACTAATCTCTCTCTTCAAGGAGGTCCTCCATTTTTAGTTTCTACATCCCATAACTATATCCATTGAATCTTTCAATATCTAGACGAGAAGTAGAACTCATTATAACACACTTCTTTTACAAATCTGCAATAACACAATAGTAAAAGCTCCCACTACAACAAAAAACCTTCAAACTTTTAAGAGAAAGGAGTCCCAAAATCTAACCAACCATTAGCTCTGATACCAAATGTTGAAAATTGAAGGTAATATTGTAGCTTAAAACTTGTAAAACTATGAGATTGTAGATCTAATTGTGTTCTTTGTCACAATTCTTTGTGTATGATTAATCTATTTAGATCAATTTTACCAATTGTAGAAAGAGACATAAGATTGTAGAAGAATGAGACAAGGAAATAGAAGTGACACAACATATACGTGGAGAAACCCTTTCAGAAATAAAACTCCACTAGAATCAATAGTGCTTGTATTATTTAACCTTAGAACAAGATTACAATAATACTATATCAATCCTTGATTTATATGCTTCCTTTCCTTCAAAAATCGTTCTTCACAACCTGCAAAAAACTCTCATGGAACTCTCATACACTTGCTGCAATTAATAGACAATGATTATGAGCATGTAAACTCATAAGAGTTGTAAATATAAGAGAATAAAGCTCCTCACAAAAATCTACACCTAGATTGGGAAAGTAGAGTTCCATAATGTAATTTGAAGTCAAACCAAAGTCTTCCTCAATTTAGGTGCCCCAAATTGAACACTTAATTGAACTTTGGTCAAGAAGATATCATGAAAACATCACCTCAAAGTTGGCACCCAAGAATGGGCCCACTTGACTGAGCCTTATAAATATCTTCTCATGCAAAAGGTGTTAATTGAAAGATGCCAACTTGGGCACCCAAGGTGGACCCAAGTCAATCTTAGTTAACTAAAACATATCCACCAATTCATGAAAACATTATGCATGATTGATCATCCCCACTTAACTGAAAGCATCCACCTATTATCTATCATGCAACTGAAGTCATTATTCATGCAATTGAAGTCAATTGACATTCAACTCAAAATAACTACATGAAACTAAAGATAGCTGAACCATAACTGAACTGAACTGAATTGAACTGAATTGAACTAAACTAATAGTGCCACTCCACTCATGTAAATATCAATCCCTAATTTGTAGGATCTAAAAATGCATTACTGAAGTGTTATCATTCCTCCAAATAGTTAACTGAAACAAGGTGGGTTCCACCTTCCATGTGGGTGCCCCATGTACTCCTATCTTGTAGGAGCTCTTCTTGGATGTCCCCACATGTTCCTATTATTTAGGAATAATCACAAATGTCAGTTTACATGTTCATTTCATTCAAATTTAATTTCTTTCTAATCCTAGTGTTGGGGAACACTTTCCAAGGACTTAGGAGATACATGAAATATGTTTTAGGATTGCAAATAAATGGCATCCTATTCTCAATAAAAATCCTATAGCTTTCATGTAAAATTTATCAACATCGTTTTAGAAAAAGGTGTTAGCATTCTAGAAACTGTAACTCTTCAAATGAACTCACGAAAATGTTAATGTTAAGGTTCTAGGTCCCACCGAGCATGCCAAATGTCATAAAGGGGGAACACAACACAAGAAAAATTAAGAAAATGAATTAAACTAATCTAATTCAATTAATATTAAGATCCCAAAACCCATTACTCATGAAATGAAGTTCTAAACTAAAAAAATCAAATGATGTAATCTAAAAGGTAACATGAATTGAATTTAAAACTTTAAAACATATACCATCCCATGTTGTAGTTGTGTTTGCATTGATGTTTGGATGTTAGATTTCTTAATTCAATGCAAAGCCTCCATTGTTGATGTTGCAAAAGCTTCAATGTGTGTAAAATGTTGAACTAGAATGTGATGATAATTCGTAACGTGCTCAAGAGATAATTATGCAACACTTCACTTATGTAAATTGCAGATGATTTGTGTGAGGGTAGAAGAGTGTTTTATATATTTTACGTTTCAAGATGAATGATCAAGATTTCATAGTAAAAGATCCCGATGAACGGTTCAAAACCGTTGAGAGGAAATAGATTGGAAGAATTAGTGGTTTTAGATTGCATAATTTGTGTGATTGATGAAATCAAGTTGAGTATTCATTGGAATTGATGAAATAGATTGAGAGGTTAGTGGGATTGAAGAATAGATGTGCTAGTTAGGAAATAGATAGGTTAGTTAGCCAATCAGAGTGAGAAATTAGTGGAAATAATTTTCTCAATCACAAAAGGGGTGAGGATAATTAATTAAATGAATATTTAATTAACATTTTTGAGTTGAACGTGCAAGTCATGTTTGAATTTAACAAATAAGGTTGTATTTGTTTGTTGACTATGTTGAATGATGTTGAATAATTAATTTAATTATTAAGGTTTAGAAAGGAGAAAGTTTTTTAATTAAACTATTAAGTAATAATAATTTAATTGATTTAGGGGAATAGGGTATATTAGCAACATAATTAAATATTTTGCGTTATTTAATTAGCCAAGAGGAATAAAGTTAGATAGATGATGAAATAGTGAATTAATTAAATAATTTAAAGATTATTCAATTAATAGAGGAAAATAGGATGATGTAAATGATGTGAAATGAAATGATATTAATGATAATGATGCTGATAAATGGGAAAATGTCATTTAAGATGTGTGATATGTGTTAGTTCATTTTTACATGTCTACAGGCACTACCCTCCAAGAGTGAAGAGGAAAGATGGTTGAAGCCTTCAAACCCTGTGGGCCCCTCACACTCCTATAAGGATCAAGGAAGGAAAGAGGTTGAGTTTAAAGAAGGATATTGGGTATGTAGAGGAAATCACTTCAAGAGAGAGTGCCCCAAGAGGGTGGATCAAAACACCAAGTCAATTTCCAAGACCTATGCAACCATAACAGGCATGAGGTCGATAACCAAGCTACTTTGATGGAGCTTCTAGATAATTTTAATGAGCAACCTATCACTATTTCTATTGATTTAGTAGCAACTCATAGCTTTACATCTCCAAATGGATTGATTAGATGCAATATTATTTCTAATAGCATAAGTTGAGAGGAGATGGAGGTAGAGTTTGGGTTTGGTAGGACTTAGAGGATAGAATTTTGTTTAAAGGACACAAATATTGACCTAGGAGGTACAAAGACCAAGGTAAATTTATTGGTCACCAAGCTAGGATCATATGATGTGATAATAGGGATGGACTGGTTTAGAAAGCACACGACAACTTTTGATTGCTACAAGAGAATCGAGTGCCTAGACAATCATGAAAGCTTGAAGGTGTGTCAATGCTTATAATGATTCAAACAATCTCTGTTATGCAAACCAAATGAGTTGTGAAGAAGAGGTGTAAAATCCTTTTAATCAAGGTAGATGAAGGGGGTGAAGATCCCATTCCAATTATAGATGATCACTTGGTACTTCAAGAACTCCAAGATGTATTTCTTGAAGAATTTCTAGGATTTCCCCTTGAGTGGCAATTAAATTTCTCTATTGAACCAGTTCTTGGAGCCCAACCTATATCGACATCCCCCTATTAGATGAATATAGTTGAGTTGCAAGAACTCAAAATGAAGTTGCATGAATTGATGGACACATGTTTAATACAACCTAGTGTGTCTCCATGGGGAGTTTCTGTGTTATTTATCAAGAAGGATGTGATACTATGATTATGTATAGATTATCAAATGCTCAACAAGGTAACCATCAAAAATGGATATCCTCTTCCTTGAATTGATGACCTCTTCAATCAAATGAAGATAACTATAATTTTCTCTAAGATCGATCGAAGATTTAGATACCATCAATCGAGAACCAAGGAGGAAGATATTTTGAAGACAACCTTTAGAACCAAGTATGATCACTACAAGTTCCTAATGGTTCCATTTGGCCTAACCAATGCTCCTTTTACATTCACGAGTCTTATGAATCATGCCTTCCATGGATTTTTGGATAAGTTTGTGTTGGTATTTCTTGACGACATCTTGATTTACTTTAAGAATTCAATAGAGCATGAAGAAAACTTGAGAATTGTGCTAAATGGGCTTTGGGAACATAAGATTTATGGGAAGTTTAACAAATGATCCTTTCAACCCAAACTACATAACTTGGGGTACATCCTATATTCGAAAGGGATTTCTATTGACCCATCCAAAATTCAAGCCATTATGGAATGACCCACACCCAAAAATGTGTAGGAGTTAAGGAGTTTCATGGGATGTCTAGGGTATTAAAAAAGGTTTGTGAAGTACTTCTCCAAGGTTTCCAAACCTATAACCTCATTGCAACAAATAGGAAAAAGTTTGAATGGTCAAAAAAGTGCAAAATGGCCTTTCACTAGTTAAAGCAAGCCTTGACCATAACCCATATTCTATAAGTACTCGACCTTGAAAGGGATTTTGTAGTTTGGACTGATGCCTCATTAGAGGGTTTGGGAGTGTAGACACCTAAAATTGTTTGAATGTATCACACATCTTGATTTTTCTTATTACCATCATTTTCTTCATTATCTCCTATATCCTCATTTAATTAAATAATTTCAAATTATTTGATTAATTCATCATATTTTTTATCATTTCTCACTAATTTCGCCTTGATTAAATAATTTTGATTATTTAATTAAATTCAAGTTTTCTCTTTCCACCACGATTAAATAATTTTAATTATTTAATTAATTCCAATTTTCCTTAATCCCACATGAATTAATCAGAAATTCCAATTCCCTCTCATCCTGACAATTAAATAATTTTCATAATGATTTAATTCACTAATTTTCCTCCAATCCTCCAACTTGCACAAGGAATATTACTTTTTCAAAAAAGAGAATATTCTAAATTCAAATTCAAAATATCTTCAACCAATTTTCCATGAAAATAGGGATATTTTGAGCTCTCATGAATTCTCATCCCTTCATCTCCTTGATTTACTCTCATTCATTAATCCTCAAATTCAATCTCCACCATTGATCAAAAATCTTGAAATCTAGAAAAAAACTCATTCATTCATGAAAATCATTCACAATTTTCATAAGCATAGGCATTCTCTTGAATTCTTGAGAAATCTTGAGAATTTGAGCACATTTTGTGAATCACATCTTCAATTGAGCTTTTGTAATAATGGATTATGCATAATTTTAACAATCCACATCAGAAATTGTCATCAATCCACAATGGGATTGAAGGTTTGCATGATTTATTTGGTTTAATTGTGTTTGAATTGCATTTCATTTACTTAGTTTAAATCTTTGAAACATTTGCGAACTGATTTCATTGAGTATGTGTTATAATGATCTTAATCTTGTAAGTTTTTAGTGTTTTCTAACTCTAATGGCTTGAATTATATTTTTTAGCCATCACTCATATTTCCCTTATGACATTTTGGCACACCTGGCGGGACTGATGGTCTGCCTTTGTGTGATGTGGTGCTTGAATAATAAGTGCCACAGTGATTAGGTCTCTACAAGGTGTCTAAGGTGCAAAGTCACTTAGAGCTCTATAATATCTCAAAGCAAAGTGTCCAAATGAGGCTGAAATGAACCCAAATGCATATATGACCCCAAACCCTAGGGTTTCACCCTACTAGCATATTTTTCATCATTGGCTATCCATCTTGATCATTTTTTGGGCTTCCTAGGACTTCATTTTTCACCTTCTTTTCAACTGAACTAGACCCGTCATCCTATCGTGATCCCAACCTTAAAATTAATTTTTCTAGTCGATCTCTCGAGGGAGAAGCCTACCATCCTTTCTTCATCCATTGGGGCACATTGAGGCATCAGGTGAATTTTTAATTTTTTTCGAGCAACATCAGGTCTTTGAAAAAATGCAACAAGTACATTGTCTCAAAGAGGGGCAATAAACACCTAAAATTGTCTAAACATATCACATATCTCGATTTCACTTATTAACATCATTTTCTTCATTATCTCCTATTTCCTCATTTAATTGAATAATTTTCAATTATTTGATTAAACTCACTATTTTCCTCTATTAATTGAATAATTAATGTTATTTGATTAATTCATCATTTTCATCATTTCTCACTAATTCCCCCTTGATTAAATAATTTTGATTATTTAATTAAATTCAGTTTTCCTCTTTCCACCATGATTAAAAAAATTGATTATTTAATTAATTCTAATTTTCCTAAATCCCACAAGATTAAATAATTTCTAATTATTTAATTAAAAATCCTAATTCCCTCTCATCCTCACAATTAAATAATTTTCATAATTATTCAATTCACTAATTTTCCTCCAATCCTCCAACTTACACAAGGAATATTCCTTTAAAAAAAAAAGAATATTCTCAATTCAGATTCAAATATCTTCTTCTCTCCAATTCAAAATATCTTCAACAATTTTCCATGAAAATAGGGATATTTTGGGCTCTGATGAATTCTCACCCCTTCATCTCCTTGATTTTCTCCCATTCATGGATCCTCAAATTTAATCTCCATGGTTGATTAAAAATCCTAAAATCTATAAAAAAAAATCATTCATTCATGAAAACCATTCATAATTTTCATAAGCATAGGAATTCTCTTGAATTCTTGAGCAATCTTGAGCATTTGAGCACCATTTTATGAATCATATCTTCGATTGAGCTTTTGAAATCATGGATTATGCATAATTTGAGGAATCCACATCACAAATTGTCATCAATATAGAATGGGATTGAAGTTTTTCATGGTTTCTTTGGTTTAATTGTGTTTGAATTGCATTTCATTTACTCAGTTTAAATACTTGAAGCATTTACAAACTGATTTCATTGAGTATGGGTTATAATGATCTTAATCTTGTGTTTTTTTAGTGTTTTCCAACTCTAATGGCTTGAATTATGTTTTCTAACCATCACTCATATTTACCCTATGATAGGGAGGAATTCTAATGCAAGATGATCGAGTAATTTCCTATCAGTCGTGCAATATCTAGAATCATGAACTCAATTATCTCACTCATAACTTAGAGTTTCCTATAGTTGTGCATGCCTTGAAAATTTGGAGGCATTACCTAGTAGGGATACAATTGAAATTAAATGCAAATCACAAGGGGCTTCAATATTTGTTCACCTAGCCTAACCTAAATGCTCGTCAAAGAAGATGGTTGGAACTCGAAAGAAGTTTTTATTTCGACATCTCTTATGTAGAGGGAAAATAAAATATAGTGGATGCATTGAGTAATAGAGCTAGCTTGGAAAACATCACACAAGTAAGGATATGTTGAACACCTAGAACATTAGGGGGGGTAAATCAATATTCTCTTAAACCGATCAAACATTAAACATTTAATCATTAATGCATATTCAACTATAGTAAGGAAAGAAATAATGAAACATCCACAACATCACATAACGCATGAACACTAGGATTTTTATGTGGAAAACCCAAAATGGAAAAAACCATGATGAGGGTTAGCTCACAATATATTATAACTAGTTATAGTATATTTACATAAGTGCTCACTGCAAATGGACTCACTATCATAGTATGTGTAGGATCATGATGGGCCAAAAAGTGGCGATATGTAAGTGATATGATTGCCCATGTGGCTGACGACTTTTTTTAACCTGAAATTGATGAAATGAAAAGGGTTTTTAAAGGAGATTCTCAACTTTCCACCAATATAAATTAAGATTTACTTTGAATTTAATAAATAATTATTATTCATTTTCTATTTGAATTACAACTAAAGTCCTGATTGACAGGCTGATTGAAAAACATCTATAGCTTCCAAATGGTATGATTTTTTTTGAATCTGAAATATGTGTCACATTCTATGCTTTGCATATAGGATTAAAAAAATAAATGAATTTCATGAAGTTTTGACCAAGTTAAGGTGGTCAGACATACGAGTTTTTATATTTTTTAAAAGTTGTAATAAAAAAATTATAATTAATTATTTACTTGGAAAAATATTACAAAAAAATATGCATCACATCAGGACATGAGTCCTCTACTTATATCTAAAATATTATAAAAAAATATTATCATTTTATTGTGGTTAGGGTGGTTAGACAGACACCTACTTCTTATTTTTTCCTTGAAATTTAAATACTACTGCATTGAAATTTCAAATTTTCACCAAATAGATTTTTTTTTTTTAAAAAAAAAAAACCTAGTAGTTTAGAAACTACATTCAATTTTCTAAAAATTCTATTCTTGCATATTTTTGAAATAATATAGATAACTTATTCAAATTTTGACATCAAGTTGCCTAATCCTGATTTTTTTGAATTTTATCACCACTTAAGGCCCTGTTTTTTCCATGATGATCCTACACATACCCTATCAATAGAGAAAATAATAGAAGAGAGATGGTGGATCATAGCCTATTTTTGAACTATTACAATTTTAATCTTACATATGCATGAATTATAGTTCCATTGAAGCACAGTAATAATATTTAAGTGATTCAGATTCAACACTGCGCCTTGCTCTTCATTTGCACAATTATGATCTTCAACTTAACATTCACAACTTAACTTCGCACTGCTTTGATCAAATTTACATCATATCATCACATATCCATTTAATTTCTTAAAAACACTAAAAATAATCCAAATTATATATTTGCATTAGACATAATATCAATTAGGTCGGCCTAATTAGATGTAACACCGAAAATATACCTTTTTGGCTCCAAAACTTTTCATCCACACAATGTGCCACAATTCAAAACTCAAAACAACTTGTAGTAGGTCGTAATGGGCCTATAATTGATCCCACATAATATGGAAATGCATATTTAACCTCCACATACCTTCAAACATATTAGGTTGGCTTCACATAAGACCTAAAATAAAAAATCTTCAACTATGCATCTACATCTTGATACGTGGACCTCAAAACTTGATACCATCTAGAATACATGCTCCAATACCATCTAGAAACTTATTCTCAAAAGAACATCACCAAAAAATCATCCACAAAGAAGTGTGGAATCTCCCACATAATTATACTATGCAGAAAGTAACTATGAATTGCCAGGCCAAACTCTGTTACTCATATCTCTCAAACTATTTTTCCAACCAAGATGAAATATTGGAATTAGATACATCTAACATCCAAAAAAATAATTTTATAAGCATAGAGTGATATCTTCATTTGCAGAGTGGTGCGGACCCAAAAACTAATGCCCAATTGTACTAAACTAGAAAATTTGACACTTAGTCAAATTTCCATACAACCGATCTTTCCAAACCAAATCAACTGGCAAAAATGTCTTCCTCAATAACTCCAAAACCTGTTAGAACAAATCAAAATGATCCACAATAATGTTGACATCAATAATAACACTATATTACATCACTATGTACTTTCCATGCTCATGTTCCCAAAAGGAATCATCAATGACAAACTTCCTCAAACTTCGAACAATATCCCCCTTTGTCATTAATGGCAACATGCCAAAAATCTCTAAAATATTCTCCCCCTTTGACATCAAGGGAAAAGGGTACCTATTCAACTTGTTCTAACTGTCACTAGAACTTCCTATGAGTCATATGAGCATATATACAAATTGAAAAGAGTGGTTTGACTCCCCTAAGTCATTTACCAAAGAAAAAACCAAAAAGGTACTGAAAAACTTTTCTATATTGTTCGCATATGTACAAATAATCTGAACAGAAACATTGGAAATCCATAAAAAACATAAGAAATGATTCAATTTGAGGTGGTTGATGCCTGCAACTTCTTCAAATGGTCTTCCTAGGCTTCCCTACCATGTTCCCATTTTGTTTTAGCCTCCATAAGCAGTTTTTTCTATGTTTCAAACTCCAATAACAGTTCCTCTCCTTCTTCCAGAGTGGCAGGTACCAGATTCATCTTCTTAACTTTGTCCACACTTAGAAGATATTTTGAAACAAGTATAAATTTTGGATTGAATATATCCCTCACCTCTCCAAACTATAGAATAATATGTTCTTTTTGTGCTTGCAATTGAAAGAAATTCTTATGCATGTCTTCTATTGTGTTCCTTGTTTCTTCGGTGAGGTCAACTGCTAGATAATAAGCACTTGAGGTAGCATCAATTTGAGACTCAATAGATTCAATCTCCTTTCTTATGCTTTGTGTGGCATTGGGCCACTTCATACCATACTGAAACAATGCCTTTGTCTCACCAACACATCCTTCAATAATTTTAAGAACTTTTTTATGTACAGAGGCACATTTCTCAGTCATTTCCATCATCCTCTTATCATTTATTCTTTTGCCAGCTTATTTCTCCACTTCTTCCTTTAGACTAGATGCATAAATATTAAAAGAGTCAATCGACAGTTTGAAATTTTCCATACCAGAGAGTGAGGTGTCAACAATCGCACTGGGTATGGTTTCCTATAGTGCTTTAACTATTTCTTTCATCAATTCACCACTCTTTTGATGTGTTTCAATGATTTATTTCCTTGCAGATGCATAGAACATGTCTCCCAGTTGGAGCTTGTGGATGGGAGTGATTTTGTCCAGATCAACATTGCCTTGATGCATTAGCAATTGCAGCAGTTGTGAAGATACAACTGGTTGGAACTTTGGTTGTATACTCAGTAAAATTTTTAAATAATCTCTAGAGTAAGATTCACCAAAAACCTTAATTATTTCCACAACTTTTCCCTTTTCTTCTATATTTACAGAGTCCACTGGTTTACCTTGTTCTATTTGTGTATCTCTTGATGCATCCTCAATCTTGTCTTCACTTTCCTTCTTATCCTCTTCTTGTTTCTCCTCATTAACCTTCTCTTAATCTTTCTTTCCTGGATCTCCTTCTTTCGCATCAACATTATAATCCTTTTTTTCATCATCTATAGTGTTTTCAATGATAACTAGAGGATTAACTTCTTGTTTCAGAGGAGTGAAGGTGTTCTCCTTTGAAATGTCTTCTTTGATCATTGCCTCTTCAACAACCTTCTCTATCATGTCCTCCACTTCTGGAGGAGTATTTTCTAATTCATCTTCTTTGTTTATATCATGCTCATGTTGAGCATCATTTATCTGCATCTCTCCTTCAATATTTTTTCCAGAAGGGATTTGTACATTCTCTTATTCTTTGTCCACTGGTAACTTCACTAATTTTTGAGCTATTTCCTCAGCTTTCTCATTTCTTTCCTTTCAGATTCTTTCAAGATCATATTTATCCTTTCCCATAAGATTTTTTACCCTTTGTTTTATCCTTAGCTCCTTGCTAAATACAGTATTCAATGTGGCTTTTTCATCCTCAGATAATGGAGCACTCACTCTTTCCAAAGCCTCTTCTTTTAGTCTCTCATGCTATTTTACAACTTCTTCTCTTCTCTTTAATAGAATGTTCCATAATTCTTCAGGTACATGCTTCTTTATGTTCCACATATCCACCTCAAGAATGACTATGTACTTGACTATAAACTCAATTTTGGTAGCCTTGTCTACCTCATCCACATCTTTATATAAGGTTGCGGTCTCTCCCAAAATATCATTTTGTAGAATACTATTAAATAATGCCTCTAACTTCATGGGGGAATGAGGCATTACCAATTTATTTTGTTCTTTTTCTTTTCCTTTAACCAGAGTCTTCTTTTCTTCTACATTCTTCTTCTTCTCTAGAGAATCCTTCTTGGCTTCCTTCTTTTCTCTCATATGGATCTTGAATGCTTCATTTTATTTTTCTATCTCCTCTTCACTCTCAGTGTCAATTATATCAAATCTTATTCTTTTGGTGCTTGCTTCACCTTATGAAGCACCACTTATTCTTCTCCAAACTAATGGTGGTCCCTCTTCTTCCAACTCCTCTTCTTCTTCTGCAACATTTAAGCATGTGCTCTTTTCTCTCATAGTTTTCTAATTAAATCTTCTCTTAGTAGGGGCAACAATGGATGCAGTAGTGGTTGTCTTCTTCTCAACCCTGGTGATGTGTATAATTGTAGAGGATTTTTCCCTTACTAGAGGATTGGTAGTGGTCTTTCTTTTCTCTCCAATATAAGGAAAATTCTCGAAGGCCTTCTAAACAAAAAGAGTGGTAGATATCCTACCTAATCTCCTTGAGCTCCTGAATGCTTCTGTAACACCTTGATCTTCCTGGGCTCTTTCTTTGACCCACTATACTCTTTCCTTTGAAATGCCCATTTCTTTTACCATCTTGTTCACATTCTTCTTGATATGAGGTTTTCTCTGTTCCATGTAAACTTCCATAGATTTTTCCTTATAAGTGCCATTTCTTGGTTTAGTGGTGTCTTTGGGGATTTTCAACAAAATATAAACATAGCCAATAAGATTTGCTTCTATCACCTCATAACCCAGTTCAAGAACCCAAATAGTCCTTGGTTCCACTACATCCATAATGCATTGGTCTATAGATACAAGAAATGTGATATCATTTTTGTATCTTTCAATAATTGTCCTTGGAATTCTCTCTCATGCATTCTCTTCTAGAACATTGCAAAGAAAGTAGTAAGGGCATCATCTTGTGCTTTGACATCTCCAAGATTCCTCATATGATTTGCAATTTGATGTGCAATTGGTCTTCCTCTTATTCAAGTTACAATTCTAATTATGGGAATCTCTTTCAAGAAATAAAAGAGTAAGCACATGACCAAAGTGCCATACTTAATACATATTTATTTTCCTTAGTGTGATTCAAATTCTCCATCAATTATTGCCTAATAAACTCACACATGTCATAATATACACCATTTTCTACCATCTCATATGCCACATTGATTACGGTGGAAGATATAGAATTGTCTATGTTTGTACAATAAATTTTGTGACCAATTGCCATAGCTACATATCTCATAGCTAGGTTTCTAATAGTATTTATTGCAAGGGATCTCTTGTCATATGTTGCACCTGTTCTCTCCATAACCACTTTATTTTAATGGATTTCAAAATAGGGACGGGTCCGATAGAGCATAGACTGATGACTTCTCTTATTACTTCCTTAGTGATCATATTAGGCATATCAATCTAGACAAATTGGTCATGTACTTTGCTCAAAGCCATTCTAATCCATTTGACATCATAATACAAATTAGGGAACTATTACCATACATCCAATTTCTTCTCAACTAGGTTTTCATATTCTAGATTTAGGGTAAATTCTTCTCCAGTTAACTCATTTTCCCATATATCTTCTAACTTGGTGGGAGAATGCTCTTCCATTTTTCCATGATTATAAGCCCTAATATCTTCAGTCGGTAAAACCCCATATGGAATATGCGAGAATGCACCTAATGAGTCATCATCTATGGATTTCACAAGATACCTTTTGAATTTTGGTTATGGTTTCTCTATAACCTATATAACCCTCAGTGTAGCAATTGGAAAATAGATTCAAACTATTTCCAAGAAAAGTTCTTCAAAAATTAGGGTAAACAAATTCACAAATACCTTTTTCTTTGCTTGTCAAACTAGGGTTTCAATGCAATGATTCATAATTCACCTTGAACACTTTGAAAATTTTCGTCGTTGCTTTGCTCCTTCTCGAATGCTTTTGTGAAATGAATTTTCCTTGGTGAAATTACTTATAACATTTCAATTTGACCTAATTCTGCATTGAATGCTTCAACCCATAAAGCTGGCAACACTTTATCTGCATGCACAAACAACTTCCAAAGCTCCCCAAACTTCTGCATTGTCATATTTTCTTCCACAATCTTTACTAATAGATCAATCACATTGATCTACACCACATATCTTCATGCTCAAACCTCAACACCTCTTCACTGGCGGGGGATAAAAGATATCCATTAAATCTCCCCCTTAGCCAAATCTCTTAGCTTAGTTTATGGAGGAAACATCTACACTAGAGGATGGTACAAATTCTCCCTTGTCTTTTTTCTCTTCCTTCTTTACTTCAACCAAATAAACCTTTTTAACTAGTTCATTCCTTTTTACTAGATTATCTTTCCTTGTATTTCTACTTCTGCAAAACTTGGCAATATATCCAGGTCTACTGCAATTGTAGCATACAACATTCTTCTGAACAATATTCATTCCATTTATTCTAGATTTGCATTGATTAGCTTTGTGTCCAAATCTATAACATGTATAGCAATATCTGTTGAAAGACTGAGTCATTCTACCATTGTTATAGCCATTCATCATTTGGATTTTGCATTCACTTGCTCTATGACCAAATATTTTTCATGTGACACATTGGATAATAAAGGATGAAACATTCTGATTAATTCTTCTTCTACATTACATTTCCTTGTGTCCAAATTTATTGCAAGAATAACAGAAACCATTAAAAGATGGGTACCTTTGTGCATTTGGTTGTCTGACCAGAGGTCTTCTAGCATCATTCCTTTGATCTTGGATCTTGCCATTGTTCTTCTTATCTTCAAACTTCCTTTTAGTATTCGATGTCTGATCTGACTTTGAACTTTCTCCCATCTCAAACCCTAATCCATCTTTGTTTTTAGAGACTTTTTATCCTGCAATTATCTCATCAAGCTTTGTAGCACTCATTTTGAATTTGTCTTCATGAGTCCTTTCTTTTTATAAATCTAATCTCATATTTACCACTTCTTGCTCAAGCCTATTACATTCCTCTGATTTTCTTTTCACCATTGCATTCAAGCATTCTTCAATTCCTTTATTTTACTCAACTTGCACTTTCAAACCAATGATGGATTCATTTGCTTTCTTCAATTGCTCACTGACTTCCTTATGCCTTTCTTTGAACTTCTTGATTTTCTCTCTCAAAGTTTTGATGTATTCATTTTATTCTTTGATTTTTTCTTTCAAATCTCTATTTTCATCTTCAGTATTTTCAAGATCTTTAAGTGCAACTTTGAGTTCTCCATCTTTGTCAAGCATACAATCCTCTTCTATAAATCTAACTGTTGAAATCTCTTTAAGAGGAATAGGAAATTTCTTATTAGCCATGTATTCAACCTCTAAGACCTTCCCAAAGTAGTTTAGCTCTTTCCAAGGAACCAAGATTTGATACTAATTGTTGAACACCTAGAATATTGAGAGGGGGGGGTGGTGAATCAATATTCTCTTAAACCAATCAAACATTAAACATCCAATCACTAATGCATATTTAATTGTAGTAAGGAAATAAAACATGAGACATCTACAACATCACATAACACATGAACACCAATATTTTTACGTGGAAGACACAAAATGGGAAAAACCATGGTGAGGGTTAGCTCATAATATATTATAAATGGTTATAGTATATTTACAGAAGTTCTCACTATAGGTGGACTCACTATCCATAGAGAAAAATATAGAGGAGATATGGTGGCTCACAACCTATTTTTGAACTATTATAATTTGCATCTTACATATGCATGAATTATAGTTCCATTTAAGCACAATAACAATATTTATCTAATTTAGATTCAACACTCTACGTCGCTCTTAATTCACACAATTTATGATCTTCAACTTAACGTTTGCAAATTAACTTCACACTACTCTGATCAAATTCACATCACATCATCACATATCCATTTAATTTATTTAAAACACCTAAAAAAATCCAACTTATATATCCACATCAGACATAACATCAATTAGGTTGGCCTAATTAGATGTAACACCCAAAATATACCTTGTTGGCTTAAAAAAAAATCATTCACACAATGTGCCACAATTCAAAACTCGAAGAAAATTATAATAGGTCAGCATGGACTTATAATTGATCCCATATAAGATGACAAAGAATATTTAACCTTTGCATACCTTCAAACATATTAGGTTAGCTTCATATAAGACCTAAAAGCAAAAACCTTCAATTGTGCATCCACATCTCAATACATGGACCTAAAAACTTGATTCCATATAAAATACATGCTATATTTCCATCTAGTAACTTATCCTCAAAATAGCATCACCAAAAACTCATCCACAAAGAAGTACTCAATCTCCCACACAATTGTACAGTACAAAAAGTAACTATGAATTGTCAGGTTGAACTCTATTGCTCATATCTCTCAAACTATTTGTCCAATCAAGATGAAATCTTGGAATTAGATAAATATAACATCCAACAAAATAATGTTAGAAGCACAAAGTTATATCTTCATTTGTGAGTGGTGTGAACCTAAAAACCAATGCCCAGTTGTACTGAACTGGAAGATTTGACACAATCAATTTTCCACATAGTTGATCTTTCCAAACCAAATCAACTGGTAAAAATGTCTTCCTCAACAAATCTAAAACCTATTAGAACAAATAAAAATGATCCACAATAATTTTTACATCAATGAAAACACTAAATTACATTGCTATGTACTTTCCATGCTCATTTTTCCAAACAACATCATCAATGACAAAAAAATTCAAACTTCCAACAGGATCAACCTATTATATACCATTAAATAAATGTGAGTGAACTCTTTTTGCCAACAAATGAAGTTAGACCTAGAAAAAGCTATGAACTAGAAAAAATATACCCTATGGGATGACAGTATCTTTTGATACGAAGGTCAAATTGTAGTACTTGATGAAGGGGGATGACAAACAAGAATTTTAGAGGAAATTCATAATGCTCCATACTAGGGCCATCTAGGGGCGACCAAGATATATGAAAATCTAGGAGTCATCTACTTTTTCCCATGAGTGAAGAAGGAAGTGGAAAGCTTTGTGGCTAAAATTCCTAGAATGCCAGTGGGTTAAGGCCAAGCATTACCATCCCATAGGGGTATTATACCCACATGAGGTGTTGAATGCACGTAAGACAATAGAGAGGGGGGTGAAATAGTTGTACATTAAAACATCAAAAACCTCATAAAAATTTAGATCCACATCAACTTAATCAAATCTTAATCTATTAGAATGATTTAGCATGAAAAAAAATCATAGAAAATGAAAGACATCAACATCATACACAATAGATCACCAAATTTACGTGGAAAACCTAGGAAGGGAAAAACCACGATAAGGATCTACTCAGAATATAAAGTAATTGCAACACTAAATATAATAGGCTCACTACTGAAGAGCTCACTAAAAAAAAAAAGAGGGGCTCAATCCCAAAGGATCATTGCCAGACTATAGAAACAAAGAAAGAAGAATGTTATTGTAGACATGTAAAATTGACTTGACACCTATCACACAACCTCAAATGACATCAAACAACATTGAACGAAATCAAACAAAACTGAACGACATCAAAACAAAACTGAACAACATCGAACTTCCTCAAACAACATCAAACTATATGGAACATCATCTTCAATCATCCCATAACACCTCAGAATCATCCCGTAACACTTCAGAATGACTTAGAATCATCTCGTAACATCTCGAAATGACTCGAAATCATCCCGTAACACTTTGGAATGACTCAGAATCATCTCGTAACACTTTGGAATGACTCAGAATCATCTCGTAACACTTTGGAATGACTTAGAATAATCCTGTAACATTTCAGAATGACTCAGAATCATTCCATAACACTTCAGAATCATCCCGTAAAACTTCAAAATGACTCAAAATCATCCCGTAACACTTCAAAATGACTCAAAATCATCTCGTAACACTTGAAAATGACTTGAAATAATCTTGTAACACTTCAGAATGACTCAAAATCATCTCATAACATCTTGAAATGACTCAGAATCACCTCGTAACACTTCGAAATGACTCAGAATCATCTTGTAACACTTTAGAATGACTCAAAATCATCTTGTAACATCTCAGAATGATTTAGAATCATCCCGTTACACCTCATAATATCTCAGAATCATCTCATGACGTCTTGAATCATCTTAGAATCAACTCGAAATAGTTCAGAATCATCCCTCAATGTCTCACATCATCTCACATCATCTTAGAATCATCTCAGAACATCTCAAAATTATCCCATAATGTCTCAGATCATCTATCATACCACAACATTCCCACATCATACCACATTGTATCACATCAAAATGACATCAAAAACCCTTATTCCTCTATTAATTGAATAACACGACATTATTTAATTAATTCACTTTTTCATCATTTCAGACAAATTTAATAAATTCCCAAAAACCCTGATTCCTCTATTAATTAAATAAAACAACATTATTTAATTAATTCATGTTTCATCATTTTGACCAATTAAATAAATCTCATTTATTTAACAAAGTCCTAATCCCACCTTATTTCATCTTGACTAATTAAATAACACCAATGATTTAATTACGTCGCTAAATCATCTTATTCCCCTAAGTGGATTAAATTATTAAATAATAATTTAACTACAACACTTTTCCCTCAAATTTTGAATAATTAAATCAAACTATTCAAATCAATTATCAAAAATCAAATCAAACTAATGCAACTTTGTTTGCAAAATTCAAACTTGATTTGCACATTCAAACTCCAAAAAGGAATCAATTAATTAAATCAATTATTTCATATTCCTTACCCACTTTCTGATTGAGAAAATTATGTTTGCTGACTAGGAAATCTAATTTGTTAACTAAAAAATCACATTCCTAACTAAGCCATTACAAACTTGACTGATCAATCTATTATGTTAACTAATCAATCACATCCCTGACTGGCCAATCTATTTCTCTATCACACAAATTGTGTAATCCAATTTGCACAATTATCTCATGTCTAAATCCTCTCAACACACTCCGACCATTGATCTAGATATTCTTCAAAATGATCTTGATTGTCCATTTCAAATCTCATTTTCTATATAACAAACCCCTTTCCTCACAAATAAGGATCGAAGAATTAACATACATTGAGCAACAAAGTGTTGTCAAGATCATCCTTGAGAGAGCTTCATCCATTGTCTTCAATCAACCAAACACCACAAGCATTCATCCACACTTTGTATAGGAACTTTGGAGGCTTCATTGTGATAAGAACAATCCAACATCAAGTGAATACACTCTACTACAAGATGGTAAATTCTATCTTTTGTTCTCATTTGGTAATTAATAGGTTCATTATCATGCTTGCAATAGAATAGTTTCAATTTCGTATGTGTAGGAGTTTCTAGATCTTAGATTTAAGCTTTTTAGCTGTAGATTATATTTCTTCGTTAGATTGCTTCCATTTCCTTCTTGAATCATTTATCTAACATCCTTATTCCCCCTCACACATTTTGGCACACCCAGTGGGACCCTTTTCCTCTCCTCTAACATTCGTTTGAGTCATTTTTGAAGTTGCAGGTCCCGAAAATGCTTCTATCAAAGTTTTCATGCGCTTGTCTAGAAGACCTGAGAATCTGTCTAGAAAGTCTAAGCATTTTTTCTGTCAATAAAACTACGCATTTGTTAGAAGAATGGCACATTTTTTAAAAGAATTATACATTTGTCATGGGAATGGCACATTTGTCTAAAAATGGTGCATTTGTAATTTCTTAAGTTAGCATTTATTTGACAAGGTTTTTTAGCACTTGTTTCTAAAATTGTGCAGTTGTCTAAAACCTGTGCATTTGTATTTTCTATTATGAATAGTTGTTCTGATGGAAAAATGCACCAATCCTACACTCTTGTAATAAGTTTTTTCACTAACAGGTGTTTTGTTTTGGATGTGTAAGCAGGAATTGACAAATTTGATGCAGGATTACAACAACTCTAACATGTTTATTGTAGGGAAGACGATTGGTCCTAGTTATTGAAATTACTTTTAATTTAACTTAGGAATTTTCATTTTAGTGCTCTAAAAATGAACAACAACAAACTCACACTTTGATTTTGGTGTTGTTAAAAAGAGAAAATTTAAAGCTTTTTTTAACTTAGGAATTTTTATTTTAGTGCTCTAAAAATGAACAACAACAAACTCACACTTGATTTTGGTGTTGATATTATAAAAAAAATTTAAGCTTTTTAACTTAGGAACTTTCATTTTGTGCTCATAAAAAGAACAAAAACACTTTAGTTTTGGGCTCTAAAAATGAACACATTTAATGTTTTCATAAGTAGGAACCTTTAATTTTGGTGCATAAAAAGAGCGAAATCATTTTTCATTTTGTTGATGCACGCACATTTTTACATTTGTTGACCAAGATAGGACAAGGATTTCCTTTCTTAGAAACACCTCTATTGGAGCTCATAAAAATGAACAAATGTTTCTTTATGATATTTCACCATTGCTATCTTAATTGCTTGATGTATTGAACATTTCGTATTGGTGGAAGTTAAAAAGAACTTTGTTTTGTTTATTTAATTTTTTTTGGGGATAACATTGATCGAGGTGTTTAAAATGAATCAAATTTCTATGGATTGTTCATTATGAATTCATTGATTGGAAAAGCTAAAAGTTTTTTATCTTCTCCCCTTGCACCTTTTGGCAATCTTGGGTGAGCGAAAGAACATTTTTTGAGCATTGCACTTTATTTTTAAAGTTTACCTTAAAGAGGGGGTTTGCCTTGAGATACATCCCATGCTGGAGAACTCATTGCAAGGTCTCGAAGCACATTTACTGGCGGGATATATTAAAGGTTGCAAACTCATAATAAATTAGCTTCAAGTTGTGCTGACAACAAACTGCACCTAATCCCATACCTTAAGTGGCCAGCGGGTGAGTGTCATATTTTCACGTTCACAGTTACCACTAAGAACCAAATTGTTTTAGAAGCCAACCTATTATCCAAAAATACTCTCTGAAAGTGGTGCATCAGAATTTACTTTTGAGAAGTTACTTGCCATGTTCGACTACAGGCTCGCGCCATAAGTTGCATGTAAAATCATCTCTTTGGAGGATGAGGCAGGCCTACCTAAAGAATGGTGTCTATCCCCTAGGGTTGTAATTGCTAGTTTATGTTAAACTTGGCCCATTACATTAAAAACAATTTGACATCAAATTCTATGTTTGATTTAAAGGAAAAGAACACATTCAAAACAAACACTGAATAAGATGGTTAAACCACAAACCCTTTGATTTAGTGCACACTTGTGAGAGAAGCCTTATGTTTGCACCCCTTTGAAATGATATTTCCTTAAAGGTTTGTGAACATTCTGGCTTTGATTTCAGGGTACATAAATCAAAGTAAAAATTTGGGAACTATGGCTTGGTGTTGTGATTTCACAACCCAAGTTATAGACATGAAGGTCACATAAGTCCATGCTTGCTAAGTCAGTTCAAGTGTTGTCTTATCACTTGTCATACTTCAAAACACAGAGAAAAAGTTGAGAAAGAGTTGTTCACAAGATCATTGTTCGAACCAAAAAAATTGGAAAGACAAAAGGTCAGATAGTCCCACATCCATTATTGCTATGCTACCTATTTGAAATCAAAATCAAACAAACAATTAAGGTCATTCCTCCAGTCAGACGTCCATGATATTAACAGTTACTTGGGACTCATAGATAGTACAAGTAGACTTTCTCGCAACATATCCTCTGGATAAGGAAGTGGAATATAGACCTTAGTTCTTCAACATTTTGATTTTTAAAGAAGTAGTGTCATCCAAAACAACACTCAAACCCTAGGGTCTTGAGCTTCACAACAACCATCCCATAAACACCACCAAACTTTATGACCACTTGGCGACCAACTGCCCCAGTTCAACAACTAGATCTTGTAGCACTAATCCTTCAACCTAGTCTCACATATATCGAAGGTGAACAAACGAACATCATAAAAAACTTGAGAACCTTCATCTTTTCAAAGAATGAAACACCCCACCAGTTTCTCACCGCATCAATTATCTTAGATGAAGAGGAAGATAAATATAACATAGTAGCAGAGAGACCAATATTACCACCACCCGCGTGGAAATAATTATTCCCTTCATGATCTCACACAAGGTCAAAATCCCCAAGATAAAGACCATAGCTTATCATTTCAGAATCAAGCATGTAAGTCTGAAAGCTCTAAAGAAACACCTTTGGGAACTTCACGAAACCAAAACTAGGTTGGTATATAACTTCTACAAATGAGCTTCCAAAAACAATCCAAAATTTTATTCCTTCTACTATTGTCAGAATCCGAGTCTATTCCAATAGTTCCAGTATCTTACATAATCTGTAAGGATACATTAGGTTTTAGAATTTGTTTCGTCTATTTATTCCCTTCATGATCTCATGCAAGGTCAAGACCCCTAAGGTAAAATCCACAGGTTGTCATTTTAGAATTAGACATCTGAGTCCAAAGGCTCTCTAGAAACACCTCTTAGTACTACATCAAAACATAAAGAAATTGGTGGAAAACTTCTATAGACATGCTTCCAAGGAAAATCTAGATTTATTTATGTTCTTCTTTGGTCAAAATCTTGGTCTTTTCGATGATATTGAACTTCTCTAGAGGAAAGAACCAGATCTACACCATTTTTAGGACAACATTAGGTCTTTAGAATTTGAGTCAACTAGAGAGTACACCACTCTCCCATAGGAGACCCAAGTTGTTTATGACAACAACGGGATCACATCATAGGAAGAAAATGGAAGCAAGTAGGAACATCACCAACATCCCATCAACAAAGTCCATGAATGACAGAAGTGGCCCCTGAGGATATAAACCAAATGACCTTACAATAGGGTATTGAGCATCAAAAAATCCATGAAACATGTCGATCTATTACCCAAATTACTCTTATCAAGGGTCACAACATTAAGGGTTTCAAAACCCCCATAAAGGAATAAGTCTAGAACATCAAATTGCCCTAGATAAAATTGAGAGAGATCTTGAGGAAATTAAATGAAATAAAAATCCAGCATATCGTCGATGCCATGTGCAAAGTCAGGGCATTATATATCCAAAAAAAATGAGCATCATTCCACAAGCACCTCAACAACACCTCCAATATCAACAATATCAAGGTGTGCCTCAAATGCAATATCAGGATGTACCTCCAGTGCAATATCAAAATGTACCTCAATCACAGTATCAAGAAGTTTTGCAACACCAAGGTGTACCTCATGGGAAATATAAAAATGTACCTCAAAGAGAGTATCAAGGATTTCTACAAAAACAAGAGCAAAACAATCAAGAAAAGCCATGAAGCAAAGATTACCAACCAGGAAGGAAATTCACCCCTTTGGGAGAAACTTTAGAGGTAATCATGCACAAACTAGTACAACAAGAACTTATCAAAATCAACAATAGTCCAACTTATGTGAACTGAGCTTTAAAGTCCCTTGGTATAACCAATATGAACAATGTGAGTTCCACAAAATCAAGGGTCACCCAACGAATAGATGTGCTACACTCAAAAACCTCATCCAAGACCTCATTGATCAAGGAGAAATATCTATTAAAAATGATGTTCAAGGGAAATCTACCAATCACATCAATGATAATGTATCAACCTCAAAATTTTAAAGTAATGATCAAGAGCTATCTATCACCGATCACATTGACAATGTCTCTACATCTTCCAGTGAGAAAGAGGACATACATCAAGAAGTTATTCCCAAGCATGATCAAATTCAATCACCCAATTCTAGCAATGATTCACTCCATGATATATTGAAATCATCCAACCTCATGGCAATACATATTGATGATCAAGAGACTCTTAATCCAACGCTTATACCCAATGCAAAAGATATAAGCCAAGAGTTACCACCCATATGTCCACATTTTGAGGAAATCCAAGGATCCTTTACATGCAATCCCTTATTTGAAATTGATCCATGTCAAGAATGTGATCCAAAACATGTCAAAGATGATACCACACAATGTCAAGATCAAGAATCCCTATCATCAAAATATTACAATGACTTGGTAGATATCTTCCAAGATAGCCCATGTTTTCTAAAGGAAGAACAAATCCATATACCGAGCACACATACATTTTCCCATGGGATGCTTACTCCTAATGGACATGTAGATGATCTTCATCTAAGACAAGAGTCTCATACTCTTGAAATCAGTATCAAAGAACAAGAGTCTCCTCTTAACATCTGTACAAAAGATCAAGACATAGCAAAAGCTAGAGACATATCAGAAAGTGATCATGAAGAAGACTTATACATAAGTTGTGAATCAAAAACATCCTATGGAGACATATCAGAAATGGATCATAAAGAAGACTTATATATAAGTTCTGAATCATAAAGATCCTATGAAGGTATATAAAAAATGAATCATGAGGAAGAATTTTGCGTGGATAGTAAATCAGAAACACCTCTTGAAAAAGCATTAAAATTTGATATTTTACAAGATCAGGCCAAAGATATCAATCAAGAAGGTATCCCACATCTGAAGGAGCCTATCAGTGAGGAAGCTACCATATTTGAAGATCCACAACAAATTAGAGAATGACTAACACCTTGTTTCCAAGGTAAGACATGTCCTATTGCAAATTAAATTTTTCAAAGGATTCAATATCAAGGAAAAGGATTAGGTCTACATGAATAGGGTATCTTATAACCAGTGCAAATTATGGGAAATCCTAAGCATCAAGGTCTTGATTATTCAACAACTAATGGAGCTAAACACATCAAGGATACCTACATAATACTGGGGGGAACTTTATCTAATGCAAGCATCAACATAGAGAGCACAAAGAGTTCTTATGATGAAATTGATACCAATGCTACAACTAGCTATGTCGTGAATCACCATCTGCATATATTTCCACCCTCTAATTGGGACCAACAACAAGAAAAAAAGCTATATCAAAGAAGGGAACAAGTCATTGAAGCAAAATAATTAGCAAAGAAAAATGGACAAGACAAGTTTAAATGGATACAAAAGAAAAAGAAAGAAAATCATCCCTATCAAACTCCATTAGTCAAAGAAACTATGGGGAAAAATAAAAAAGAGAAGTTCATCCATCAAAGATGTCCAACAATGCAAAATAAATCTTCAAAGGAAACTTACAAAGTATATCAAGATTTTGGTCCCAATTGAATCTCCATATCCTCCCATCATTGCTCATCATCCCAAGTTTGGAGAGTCAAAGGCTCCAAACTTTCAACCAATCCATCTAAATATCATATCCCTCAACGCATTTTTCCATCCATGATATCCAAATCTCACATTGACCATGTGTTGGTAGCAACTCTTTATCATAAGGACTCTAAGGGAACTCTATCGTGATGTACGCATCAAGGTAAGGTTAACTCTGGTATCAATAAGGAAGATAAGAATTATCAGGGGTTACATTCAAGCGCCCGTATCCTAGAAAAATAACTCCTCCAAGAAGGATATTGTTGGCATGTCATGACAGTAACAACAACAATATCAACACCAACAAAATCTACATTAGTACCACCAGGTGGTCCAACATGAGAAAAAAAAGTGTCACCATGAAGAAAACCTGGTAAAAACAGGCATCTTGTGTGACATCATAAATTAAGAAAATCAAGAAAAAAAATCAAGAAAAATAGTCAAGAGAAAAAGCATCCTCTAGTGAAAACCACTATGGTGGTGCTTTGGACAAGTACCATGATGAAAACCTGACAAACAGGCATCATGTTTAAGAATCGAGCATCTACATGTACCATTTCAGGTGGAAGCATCTCAACCTATCCATAATGAACCCAAGCCATTGTTTCCAAAATCAAACTCATCTTGATCTTGACAAATGTTTGGTTTATACTTTACACTTGCTTATAGAAAACATCTTGACATGGTTCATTATCATTGATCCTATCCTATCCAACATTATCTAAGCCATGAGGAATTTTCCGAAAGGGCATACTCCATCCAAACATGTTATCCTATCACCTACATTGCTAGAGACTAGGTGCAAGTACTTACATCTTGCTTCAGAATAAATCTTGATCTATATCTTCTAGCTCATGTTGTGATCTAGGCATTTTATCCCAAAAACAAGGTGTACCACCAACACACTACCAAGGTAACCTTCAAAGATGACAACATGGAGTATATCTTCATTCAAAAATTCTAAGATATCAATAGTTGCTTGAACCCCACAGCTAGTTCAAGTAAGCTTTCCCGCAACATATCCTCTAGAAAAATAAGGTGAAGTATCAATCCAAGTTTTCAACATCTTACACCTTAGGAAAGAGGATAAAAATCCACCAACAACAAGGTATACCCGCCAATGCACCACCAGGGTAACCTTCAGAACAATTCATACCAAAAAAAAGGTGTACTACCAATGCACTACCAAGGTAACCTTCAAAGATGACAACAAAAAGTTTTCAACATCTTACACCCTAGGAAAAAGGGTAAAAATCCAAAAAAAATACAAAAAAAAAATAAAAAAGCAAGAAAATAGTAAAGAGAAATAAAATGTTCTTTGAGTGAAAACCACTTTGTGGCGCTCCTAGAATAGGTACCATAGTGAAAACCACTTTTTGGCGCTCCTAGAATAGGTACCATAGTGAAAACCTAGTAAACAAGCACTATGTATGAATAAAACACATTATTATCTATCAACACTTTTTCACAGCATCCACCCATCCATTTCATTGAATCATGTGTCTAATGATGGCTTGTCACTAATTAGGGTAAGTCATTTTATCGGGGGAAACTTCCCAAAGCTAGTCGCAATTTAGATCTGGTAAAATCAATCAAGGTCATAAATAACAAAATTAAAAAACACTAAGAAACAACAAAGATCAAAAACATGTGAAAACATCAAAACAAAAACAACATCGTTGGGTTATTCCATCACTCAAACAGTCTAAGATATCAAAATTTTCTTGAACCTCATAGCTAGTTCAAGTGAATTTCCCACAACATATCCTCTAGACACAGAGACAGGATATCAATCCATGCTATCGATGTTGTTTACCCAAAAATGGTTCATACTTTGATTCAAATGGTCAAACTACGTGGTCTCTACATGTCCAATGTAGGCAAGGATTTTTAGCCCTCAAGAGCCTAGGTCAGTCCCCTTAGGTTTCCAACATGCTTTATTTCACTTAGTCAAAAAATACAAAATCCAAACAAATTCAAAATACAAAATCCAAACAAATTCAAAATACAAAATCCCAAAAAAAATCACAAAATAGAAAAGGACCCAAACCAAGTGAATTACGAGACTTTGCATGGAAAATGCAGGCAAGGCTTATCTTTGATGAGCCCTTGAGGCCCTAGGTTAGTCCCCTAAAAACAAAACAAAAAAAACATCATAAAAACTTAGAAAAAAACAAAAGGCTCGTCCCGCCATCAACGTCCAAAAAAACATTTCAACCATAATAAAAAAAATCATCCCAATCACCTTTTGACAAAATAAACAAACAAACAAATCAAACATCAATAGCTAGAACTTTCAAGCAAAAAAAACCGCATAAGAGTTGATTATAAACAGACAAAAACAATGCCAAAGTATCAGCTACCTATCTTTTTAAAAACAAGTCCCAACAACATCCTGAGATATGCCTTAACAAATCTAGTAGTATGATAGGCATGATCAACAACGGATAATAGCCCCATCCTAAATAGATATGGCAAGTGATACTACAACTTTGTTTTATCTTTTTGTGGTCTTACTTATTTGATTTATTTTATTGACTCATTCCCAGGATTGCTCAAGTATGACCATAAGGATTTAGAGAAGGAATGGGGGCAATTGAGCATCATTTTGATTTTTTGTTTGTAAGATGTGTTTGTAATATTACCATGGCGAATACTTGATTTATTGAGTACGGAAGTTGTATTATAACAGTTCATGAAGCAGTTACATGTTAGGTGTTTTATACCTCTCCATGTGATTGGTCTGAAACATTTTTCATGCAATCCCCCCTATACTTTAAACAAAGTTTTTGTATGTCTGGTATGAACAAAGATACCCTTTGTTTGTAGAGTCAAAGTCCACACAATAGATGCAAAGTCACCTTGGTAATTCATACCTTGGTGCATTGTATATGTTTGCTACATTAAAAAGGATTGTTCAAAACAACGAAGTATCTAAAGTGAAGCAAAGTCACAACATCAATTCTAACATCATCATATTTCTTCTAATTAACATCATTTTTCTATCTATCATCATAATTCTTCTAAATAAACAATCATCCTGCATAACACATCATTAGTACCATATCCATTCTATATCCACAAATGTTATCAATACATATCATGATGATAATAAACCAATTAAAACATCATGTATGGGACATTCATATATCAACATCCATCATCATAAAATGAGACAAAGTGTGATTCTTACATCTACATCATATCCATACATCCATACATCACAAAAGCACAAAAACACATATAAACATACATTATCATATATCACCATCACATAAACATACAAGGAGGCTGAAACAAAGAAGGTATATCTCATTTATCTATCATCGTCATCAAAAAAGAATATGTCATAAGTACATCCGCAATGACACAAGTGTGATAGGAAAGTACAAAAATCATAACATATATATGAGGTATCGACTGGACCAATGAATATGTATAGCACACATGTCTACAAAATGCCTCTGCACCATGAAACAACATGAAGATCAAGTATCAAAAATGGTAAAACCCCAGTAGGACAAAAAGAACACTACTAAAAACCAAAATGATCTGGTTGTCTCACAGAATGATCACCTACACCAGCACCAACACCGCCACCATCGTCGTTTGTAGCACTAGGCTCCCCAAACTGTGGATGCCGAGAGGCCCTAGGAACGGTAGCATCATATAAAGTTTGATAATAGGTAGATGCCTATAGATGCCTATCTCGCTCTGCTCGCATACCATCACACTTTGTTTAGAGAGTATCTCTCTTTGTTGTCACTAACATTACTTGAGTCTCTGCAACATGTTTTCTACCAATATCACTCTCCTGATCTTCTCAAAGAGAATCTCTCTTTGTTGTCAGTAATACTACCCGAGCCTCTTCCGCATGCAGTCTACCAATTGCACTATCTCTCTCAACCCTTATAATATCTCATTCAACCCTCAGAGTATCTACCAAAGCCTCTGCAGCCTATCACCATGTAACCTCTACATCTCTGTCCAAAGTCATCTGAGCTAGCAACAAATCAACATCCCTAGCTGGTGGAGGATCTGGAACCTGTCTCTAACCTTGTACACGAGGCACCCACTCATCCTGAATATCCTTTGCCTCATCACATTGAGCTCAACCCAACTACTCTGCCAAAACCTCAACACGTTGTCACTCACCATGATGACCTGTGATGCCAAATCTACCCACAATAGGACCACCTCTAGGATTAGTAAGCCTCAAAGTCCTATGTCATGTCCATCACTCCTCATAATCGCAAGTAGTACCTAGATCTGCCACTCCAGTTGACCAACCCAAACCAACTGGGGCAAGTGTTACAAATTGAGAAGTAACAGTATCTGCATCAACCTGGATACCCCATAAATGGACCTCTTGACAAGTTCGACCAAATCGAGCCTCATAGGCATCAGGAATCTACCCTTGTTTCTCACCAAACTGACGATAGAATCAATCAGGTAGATAATGCTCTATCATGAATGATGAATGACCAAGCAACCAACAAGTCAGACTATAGCACAGAAGCTAATGTGCATCCTTTGGCCAAACCTCGCAGCTCATGTAAGGTCTCCATACAAAACCAGGCATCTCATCAAACACATGACACCAATAATGCAAGTCCCTAGGAAAAGTGTAGTGCATAAAATCCCCATAACGATAATAGTATGGACCACCCAAAGAACAATCCTAAATCCCGTTAGGACAAGTCACTACAATATGCTCCCACGACCAAACATGCAAAAGGGATACACCACCTTGTGCATATCTTGGTAAAGGTGGGCAAGCAAACAGGCACCCCAGGCATATCTCGTACCATGCTCCATCATACTCTCAATACATACACCCTAGCCCACTACAAACTATCGAACTCATTTATCAAGAACAACTAATCCTAATACCAAGCCATAAAGGACAAGAATGATAGGGTTTGCACTATATACAAAATTAGATAAATCAATGTCTACATCACGAACATACACATATGCTGCACCTAAAAATCGCTGCATAGCACGAGCACCTCGACAAATTTAGTATGTAACAAGCTCGCCATGAATAGGAAGATGAAGAATCCTACACACATCCTCTAGAGTAATGGTTGCCTCTCTTGTAGGCAAATGAAAAGAGGATGTCTCAAAGTGCCACCTCTCCATGAGAGTAGTCAACATTTCCATATGGGTCTTGATAGGAGGCATGTAACAGATATGATACAAACCCACTGCATCAAGTAAGTCCCACTCCAATACACCGAATTGGGCAATAGGGTCAAACAAGTGATGAGGATGTCTCTCTCTTGTCATGAGCGATTGGAGATTCGCCTGCAAGTGAAATAAACCAAGATGCTAGGGTTTCACTCTAAACAAGCGAAGAAACATAAAATGACCCATGCTAAGATGAAAAATGACATGTATGACACTAAACAGACATAGGTTAGGATTTTGAAAACACAAGCATCATGAAAAATGACATATTTAACGAAAAATGAACACAAGCTAGGGTTTCTAAACAAGCGAAGAAACATAAAACAACACATGCTAGATGACAAACGACATGTATGATGCTAAATGAACATAAGCTAGGGTTTTAGAATGCAAACATGATGAAGAACAACATTCATGATGGTAAACGAACACATGCTAGGGTTTAGAACAAAGCTAAGAGAAAAACGACAAATAGAGATTCAATTACCAGATTTTGGGATAAATGCTCAACATAAGATAGAAAAAGTGCCATTTCAGAACAAAAGCATAGTTTTAGGAAAATTGCAACAAAACTTGGGTGCAGTTACCTGTCAAGTGCACAGTTTTAGAACAACTGCACAGTTTTCAGACAGCTACTCAGTTTTTAGACAACTACTCAGTTTTTAGACAACTACTCAATTTTTAGACAACTACACAGTTTTTGAACAAATGCTAAAAAAAAAAGTGCCAGTTTTGAACAAATGACAAATGTGCCAATACTAAGACAAATGTAACAAAGCCTCAAAACCAGTGCATTTGTTTGATAGGACTTTGCAGACGCAAAATGAGAACAAAAACAAGACGAAAGTGAAGGGTGAAAAGGTACATACCAGGACACCGATGTCTGAAGGCCATCTATACTCTCAAATGAGCTGAGAACGATGTGGGGCAACATTGAATCTCAACATTCTCCCTCAAAAAACTAAAAAAAATGGAGTCCAAAGACAAGAATTAGCAAAAGGAACCAAGCACAAATGATCCAATTTGAAGGAAAATTGCCTATATAACACCTCAAGGAAACCCTAATTTCATCTAGGAAACCCTAATTACACTTAGGAAATCTTACCACTTACAAATTAGAAGCTCTGATTGAGAATAATGCACATTAACATATAATATTTCATCTGAAAACATCGAAACAATAATACAATAGTGTCAAGAGCCTAACCTCAAAGCTTGAAAATTTTGGTCAACCTCTCGAGGGGGCAACACAGAGTCATGCCATCATTCCATTGAATAGTGGGGCATAAATTTTTTTAAAAAAAAACTTAATCTTAAAAACAAAATCTTTGAAACAAAGCAACCAATACTTTGTATCAAAGAGGGGCAAAATGTAGACATTTAAAATTGACTTGAAATCTATCACACAACCTCGAACAACATCAAACATCATTGAACGATATCAAACAACACTGAACGACATCAAAACAACACTGAACAACATGAAACGATATGGAACATCATCTCTGAGCATCCCATAACACCTCACAATGACTCAGAATCATCCTGTAACACTTTGAAATGACTCGGAATCATCCCATAACATCTCATAATGACTCAAAATGATCTTGTAACACTTAAGAATGACTCAGAATCATCCCGTAACACTTCAAAATGACTCAGAATCATCCCGTAACACTTTAGAATGACTTAGAATCATCCCATAACATCTTGAAATGACTCAGAATCATCTCGTAACACTTTGGAATGACTCAGAACCATCCTGTAACACTTTAGAATGAATCAAAATCATCTTGTAACACTTTGGAATGACTCAAAATCATCCCGTAACACTTCATAATGACTCATAATCATCTCGTAACACTTTAGAATGACTCAAAATCATCCTGTAACACTTCGAAATGACTCGAAATCATCCCATAACATCTTAGAATGACTCAAAATCATCCCGTAACACTTCAGAATGACTCAAAATCATCCTGTAACACTTCAAAATGACTTAGAATCATCCTGTAACATCTCAGAATGACTCGGAATCATTCTGTAACACCTCATAATAACTTGAAATCATCCCATAATGTCTTGAATCATCTCAGAATCACCCTGAAACATTTTAGAATCATCCCTCAATGTCTCAGATCGTCTCACATCATCTCAAAATCATCCTAGAACATCTCAGAATTATCCTGTAATGTCTTAGATCATCTATCATACCGCAACGTTCTCGCATCACACTACATCGCATCACATCAAAACGACATCAAAAACCCTAATTCCTCTATTAATTGAATAATACAACATTATTTAATTAATTCACCTTTTTTATCATTTCAGAAAAATTTAATAAATTTCATTTATTTAATAAAGTCCCAAAAACCCTGATTCCTCTATTAATTAAATAAAACAACATTATTTAATTAATCCACATTTCATCATTTCGACCAATTAAATAAATCTCATTTATTTAACAAAGTCCTAATCCCACCTTATTTAGTCCTAACTAATTAAATAACGCCAATTATTTAATTACGTCGCTAAATCATCTTATTCCCCTAAGTGGATTAAATTATTAAATAATAATTTAATTACAATTCTTTTCCCCCAAATTTTGAATAATTAAATCAAACTATTCAAATCAATTATCAAAAATCAAATCAAACTAATTCAACTTTGTTTGCAAAATTCAAACTTGATTTGCACATTCAAACTCCAAAAAGGAATTAATTAATTAAATCAATTAATTCATATTCCTTACCCACTTTCTGATTGAGAAAATTATGATTGTTGATCGAGCAATCTAATTTGTTAACTAAAACATCACATTCCTAACTAAGCCATCACAAACTTGACTAATCAATCTATTATGTTAACTGATCAATCATATCCCTGACTAGCCAATCTATTTCTCAATTACACAAATTGTGCAATCCACTTTGCACAATTATCTCATGTCTAAATCCTCTCAACACACTCTGACCATTGATCTGGGTATTCTTCAAAATGATCTTGATCGTCCATTTCAAATCTCATTTTCTATATAGCAAACCCCTTTCCTCACAAATAAGGATCAGAGAATTAACATATATTGAGCAACGAAGTGTTGTCAAGATCATCCTCTAGAGAGCTTCATCCATTGTATTCGATCAACCAAACACCATAAGCATTCATCCACACTTTTCACATGAACTTTGGAGGCTTCACTATGATAAGAAAAACCCAACATCAAGCGAATACACTCTGCTACGGGATGGTAAAAGCCATCTTTTATTCTCATTTGGTAATTAGTAGGTTCATTATCATTCTTGCAATAGAATTTTTTTAATTTCGTATGTGTAGGAGTTTCTAGATCTTAGATTTAATCTTTTTGGCTGTAGATTAGATTTCTTTGTTAGATTGATTTCATCTCCTTCTTGGATCATTAATCTAACGTCCTTCTTCCCCCTCACATAGTTATAGTGAGAAATCCATCTCAATGCAAAAAAATGATCCATCACAACATCATCAACACATTTGCAGTTTCTCTAAAGATTGTAGACACCTTCTACTAACTACTTCCAATATTCTAACTCATTAAGCTCACATTGCACTTCATAAATTTACACTTCACAACTCTACAATTTGCATCACACAGTTCATAACACAATTCTTCATCAAATCAACACTTATTTATACCATCTTCAACCTTGAAAACTTTCTCCAAGGTTGGCTATGCACCTCAATCCTGCAAGCTCAAATTAGGTCAACACTTAGCATTCCTATGATGGAAAGAATGAAAGCATACCACACCACATCTTAAATCAGACTCAATTCATACATATACATCATGCCACGCTTCCACAATCACCGAAGAAAATCCTTAATTAGTGTGAACACCTAAGGTCAATCGAACCAATATAAACACCATTAAAATTTAAGTACATGCCTCCTCAAATATAAAAGTGACTCATTAAACACATACAACACTTGAATACAATCTGGAATATTCCACAAATACCCTAAAATCTAACAAATTCCTTCGCAATAGCTTTTAGCTAAAGAATGTACACACCCAATACACTCAAATAACCTTCCATACACTATAACTCAATAAATCCACTTGTGGAGCACCAAACCATGAACACTTTGACTAAAGGTAGATATGAACCTCATCAGCACACTTCCATAATCACAAGACCAAAAATCAAACTATGGAGAAATGTAGAGCAAAACCATTTCTCCCAGACACCATAGCAACACAATTCACACACTTGTTCAACTTTTTTTGCATAATGATCCAAACCAATAAATTCTAGATATGACACATATGAACACTTTTGACAAACATCTCCGAACTGCACAATAAAATCCTCAACACATAAGAAATGCGGACCAAAACCAAAACACCACACTACATACCAGAAAACCCTCTACAACACACTGTTTTCCTCTTTTATTCAAATTTTCTCAAAATAACTTGAAAACCAAGCACCAAAGACACATAATCATCATCAAAAACACTTCCTCATCATCACTAAACCAACATCATCCACCAGAATGAGCTTATCAAAGAAACACTATAGATTGACACCAGTAGCATTTACTAATGACAACATAATGGAACTAATCAAAGCATCATCACAACATATCAACCATTACCAATTAACATAAATGACAACACAAACATAAGCCTATTGACATCAATGACAAAACCAACTACTCATACTTGTAACAATCTCCCCTTTTTCATTGATGGCAACACATGATGTGAAAAACCATCAATAACAAACATAACAACTTTGATCACCAACATATTGCTCCATATCAATTCTTTCTCTTTCTCAAATTCTTCTCCCCTTTTCTTAACTGATCCTCTTTTACATTGATTCTTCTCCCATTTTATTAACTAATCCTCTTTCACATTGCTTCTTCTCCCCCTTTTACATCAATGGCAAAGAGAAACACATTTTCACCCCCTTTGACATTAAACATACATACTTTCTCTTTTTACTACTCTACATACAAAACTATACCAAAAAAAAACCATTACACATATCCTTTGACACAGCTAACAAAGGATAACACCAACCTGCACCAACATTAACTCCCCATGACTACAAAAACCAACAAAGAACTACCTACCCCCCCTAAGAGGTAGCCTCCAACATAAATCTAGAAAAAGGAATGAATCTTGAAATCCATTGGAATGATGCATATCTTTATGCATCTAGTTCAAAGGAGGGGAAATAACCCCTAACTTCTCCCAAAGATACTCAAATGTATCCTAAGGAAGAGCCTTAGTGAATATATCAACAACCCAATCCTTTATAGGCACATACTCAAGCTTCACTTCATTCTCTAAAACCTTCTCTATCAAAAAGTCATACCAGATTGAGATATGTTTTATCCTTGAGTGCATCATTGAATTATTTGAAATGTTACTAGAACTTTTATTATCAAAAAAGATACAAATTGGTTCATCATATACAACTTTGATGTCCTTTAAAGTTTTCTTCATCCATAACACCTATGTGCAGTAAGATGTTGTTGCAATATATTACGCTTCTGCAGTAGATAAAGATATTGAATCTTTCTTCTTGCTCAACCAAGACACCAATCTACATCCAATAAAGAATGCACCACCACTTGTACTTTTATTGTCATCAACACATCCTACCCAATTTGTATTTGTATAAGAATTCAAAGAAAAATCAGTATCCTTTAGATACTACAAGCCATGTTTTGGAGTGCCCTTCAAGTATTTGAATATCCTCTTCACTGCTGCAACATGTGACTCTTTAGGATTTTCTTGCAATCTACCCACAAGATAAATTGCATGCATGATTTTTGGTCTAGTAGCAGTAAGATATAGAAATCCTCCTATCATTGATCTATATTTTCTCTGATCAACCTTAGGAGATCCATCATTCTTACTTAGCTTGCAAACAGTAAACATAGGAGTACATACTGGTTTAAAATATTCTATTCCAAACTTCTTCAACATTTCCTCGACATACTTTGATTGTGAAATGAATATACGTTTCCTTGTCTGATTAATTTGTAGCCCAAGGAAGAAATTAATCTCCCCAAATATAGACATCTCAAATTCTTTTTGCATCTCTTCTCCAATTCTCTTGCACATAGCCTCATTTTATCCAAAGATTATATCATCAACATACACAACCACAATCAAGATTTTATCTTTTTCAACTTTGAAATAGAGATTACTATCTATGATACCTTTATTGAATCCTTGTTGTATCAAGTACTTATCCAACCTTGCATTCTAAGATCTAGGAGCTTTCTTCAATCCATATAATACCTTTTTCAATCTACATACCATATCTAGTTTTTCTAATAATGAATCCTTCTGGTTGTTCAATGTATACTTCTTCTAATTCACCATTCAAGAAAGAAAACTTCACATCCATATAATATACACTTCAAAATATTTGTGTTGCAAAAGCCAAAAAAATCTTGATAGCTTCCATTCTTGCCACTAGAGCAAATGTCTCCTCAAAATCTAATCCTTCTACTTGTGAGTAGCCTTTACACACAAGTCTTTCCTTGTTTCTTACCAATTCTCCATTCTCATTCAGTTTGTTCTCGAATACCCACTTAGTTCCAATCACATTCTTGTTTGTTGGTCTTGGGAAAAGTTCCCAAGTCTGATTTTTCTCAATCTGTATTAGTTATTTTTCCATAGATTTGATTCAATATTCATCCTTGCATGCTTCAATCACTGTTTTAGGTTCAAATTTACAGAGTAAACATAGGTTTACCTATTCTTCAACCATAACATCTTTTATCCTTGTCAACGCATCTTTTCTTTTGTCACCAATTATTTGATCTTCAGAATGATTCTTTTGCACATACTTAGGAGTTTTAGGGATCCTTTCCAGAGTTTCTTCCTCTTCAATCTAAAATTATTTTTTCCTTATCTTCATCTCTATCATTTTCTATACAAGAGGACTCATCCGATTCATATCCATCTATCACCATCAAATTATTCTATAAGTCTTCATCCAATTTGACACTTGCACTCTCAACAATCTTCTTCGATCTCTTGTTGTAGTACCGGTAAGCTTTTCTTCTTGTAGAATATCCAAGGAAGATACCTTCATCAGATCTTGTATCAAACTTTCCTAAGTTTTCTTCATCTCTTCTGATATAACACTTTCTTCCAAACACTCTAAAGTATTTGACAGTAGGAATATTTTCATACAACTCATAGGGAGTCTTTGCATTGTTGGCTCTCACTTGAACTCTGTTAAGAATGTAGAAAACTGTGTGAATTAATTCTCTCCAGTAGACTTTCAATAGGTTTTCCTCTTTCATCATTGTTCTTGTAGCTTCCTAAACAATCCTATTCTTTATTTCAACCACTCCATTTTGTTGAGGAAGCCAAGGGGCAGATAAATGCCTTTTTATCCCATATTTCTCATAAAATTTGTTTAACTCATTGATGGTGAACTCTTAAACTCTTTCAGACCTCAAACAATTGATTTTCATATCCATTTCATTCTCAACCATAAATTTGAATGCTTTAAAATTATCTAGGGCTTTTTATTTTTCTTTTAGAAAATTAACCCATGTCATTCTAGAATAATCATCAGTTAATAGCATGAAATAATTGTCACCTTGAAGACTTCTTAGTCTGGTAGGACCACAAAGGTCTGTATGCACCAGTTCCAACAATTCGATAGTAGATTGATCTTTTACTTTGAAACTTATTCTTTCTTTCTTTCCAATTTGACATTCCTTGCAAACAACATTAATGGGCTTTGTAATCCTTAGAAGATTTCTCACAACTTGAACTGAACTAATCCTCACTAGGCTATCAAAATTAATATGACACATCCTTCTATGCCATAGACAAATTTCATTAATTTGAGTTGTAAAGCAATGACCATCAACACCTTTAAGCTGATAAACATTTCCATCTATCCTTCCAGCAGAAAATACAATTCTAGATCCTTTTCTGATCTCACATCCATCATCTTGAAACATAAGATTATATCCTTTTCTACACATTTGTCCAACACTCAAGAGGCTATGTCTCAAACCCTTAACATAAAGAAAATCATCTATATTATTCTTGCCATCAAAACTGATAGAACCTTTTCAACATATCTTAGCAGATGTATCATCACTAAACTTAACTAGACCTCCTTCATATTTCTCAAGTTTAACAAAATTACTTTTTTCACCGGTCATATGATTTAAGGTTCCACTATCAATAATCTAGTAGTTGTCCTTTCTAGCATGAAGGGAAGTCACCATAGCATTGTGACCTATTTTCAAAGCACTTTCCTTCACACATCTCTCAAAGTTGACAAAATTAGTTTCATCTTTAATAGCCATGAACAAACATTCACTCTCTTCATCATCTCCATAGTCAGATTCATCATCAAATATACTGTCATCTTCTCTAACATAATAGCTTTTCTTAATTGCTTTACCTTTGGTTTCCTTATTTTTGTCATTTAAAGCTCTATTTCGACATATTGAAGCATTATGACCTATATTATCACAACTAAAATATTTGAAAGGTAGCTTACCTTTGTATTTACCAGTACCCTTTTTTCATTTTCCTCACCAAGTTTTCTTTTACATCATCAAGATCCTCTTGATCTAATTCCTCAATATTTTTGGATTTTCCAAGCTTAAAAGCAGTCTCAAATTTTACATTACTTGTACAAAACTATCTCATTTCAAAAGAAGATAAATCACCATACATCTAATCTCTAGAGTACTTGCTTAAATCTTGAACCTTCTTGATAGCATACACTTTATGACTATAAGATTTAGGAAGATTTCTCAATACCTTCTTTACCACTTCTTCAAGATTTCCACCAAGACCTCTGATGGAATTGGAAACTTCATCCACCTTTTGTATGTAGCTTGTAATTTTTTCATATTCAGACATTCACAGGTTCTCAAATGTGATCTTTAGATTTTTCATCTTCGGTTTCTTGACCTTATCATCTCCTTCATAAAAAATTCCAACTTTGTGTAGATCTCTCTGACATATTTCAAACTCATAACTTTCACAAGTTTAGTGTTAGAAAGACCACTTAAAAGAGCATACCTTTCTTTACCATTGTTATCGTAGGCCTTGATATCATTGTCAATTTTTGGAACACCAGTAGGCATAGTATATCTAGTCTCAATAGATTTCCAAACTCCAAATCTAAGAGATATCATGAAACCTTCCATCCTTGTCTTCCTGAAACCATAGTTTGATCCATCAAACAAATGGGCATCCCTCTTGTGCACCATCCTAGATCTACCTCAAGTGGTTAAGCTTTCTTCCAAGGAATCGTGCTCTGATACCAATTGTTGAATGCACACAAGAAAACTAAGAGGGGGGTGAATCAGTTGTACATTAAAACATTAAAACCATCATAAATATTTAGATTCACATCAACTTAATCGACCCTTAATATGTTATAATGATTTAGCATGAAAAAAATAATAGAAACTAAAACACATCAACACCATGCACAATAGAACACCAGATTTACATGGAAAGCCCAAGAAGGGAAAAACCACAATGAGGATTAGCTCTTAATATAAATTAATCGCAACACTGAATACATCAAGCTCACTGTCAAAGAGCTCACTACCGAAAATAAAGAAGGGTTCCTTGCCAAAGGTTCACCACGATCTTATATAAAAGAAGAAAGAAGAATTTTATAGTGAGAAATACATCTCAATGAAATAGAAAAGACCCACCACAATATCACCAACACATTCACAACCTCTCTGAAGATTGTAGACACCTTCTGCTCATTGCTTCCAATAGTCTAACTCATTAAGCTAGCAGTGCACTTCAAAAATTCACACTTCACAACTCTACAATTCACATCAAAAACTTCACAATATAATTCTTCATCAACTCAACACTTATTTATACCATCTTCAACCTTGAAAACTTTCTCCAAGGTTGGCTATACACCTCAATTGTGCAAGTTCAAATTAGGTTAGCACTAATCATTCTTGCAATGGAAAGGAATGAAATCGAACCACACCACATCTTAACTCAAACCCAATTCATACATATACATCACACCGCACTTCCACAATCACTGAAGCAAATCCTTAATTAGTGTGAACACCCAAGTTTGGTCGAACTGGTGTAAACACCATTAACATTTAAGTAAATTCCTCCTCAAATCCAAAGATGACTTGTGGACCACACACAACACTTGAATACAATCTAGAATATTCCAAAAATACCCTAAAATCTAACAAATTCCTTCACAATAAATTTCACCTAAAGAATGTACACACCCAATACACTCAGATTAACCTTCCATACACTGTAACTCAAGAAATCCACTTGCAGAGCATCAAAACATGAACACTTTGACTAAAGGTAGATATGAACCTCATCAACACACTTCTAGAATCACAAGACTAGAAATCAAACTGTGGAGAAATGTAGAGAAAAACCATTTCTCCTAGACACCACTGCAACACAGTTCACACATTGATGAACACAACTTCTACACAATGATCCAAACCAAGAAATTTTGGATATGACACCTATGAAAAATTCTAACCAACATATCCAAACCACACAAGCAAATCTTCAACACAGAATAAATGTGAACCAAAATTAGAAAACCACATTATATACTGGAACACCTCTGCAACACACTATTTTCCTCTTTTATTCAAATTTTCTCAAAAGCACCAAAGATACATACTCATCATCATCAAAAATTCCTCATCATCACTAAACCAACATCATCCACAAACAAAAGCTTATCAAATAAACACTAGAGGTTGACACTATTAGCATTTACTAATGACAACATAATGAAACTGATAAAGCATCATCACAACTTCTCAACCATTACCAGTTGACATCAATGAAAACACAAACATAAGCCTATTGAAATCAATGAAAAAACCAACTAATCATACTTGACACATGCAGTACCAAAACAAAAATGGTTAGTAATATCAATGGACTTTATGGAGGGTTTGCCTAAAAATTGTCTTAAGCATGATAGAATCACAGCGGTAGTTGATCAACTAACCTAGGTGGCACACTTTATACTTATAAATATTAAGGGTGATGCTCAAGCTATAGCATGAAAGTTACTTAATGAGGTAGTTATATTTCATAGGGTTCTAGAGGTAATCATCTTTGATAGGGAAAAATTATTTCCCTTTTAGTTTTGGACTACTCTAAAGACAACCTTGGGTACCAAACTTAATTTCAACACAAATTACCACCAAAAAACATATGGATAAACTAAGAGATTCAACCAAATAATGGAGGAAATGTTGCAAATATATGCAATGTACCAACTAACTAAGTGAGAAGAGTACTTACCATTGGTGGAATTTGATAATAACAAAACCTATCAAGCTTATGTTCAAATGGTACCCTATGAAGCACTTTACGCCAAGAAGTGTAAAATATTGATTGGATGGGATGGATTGGACAATCAAGTTCACATAGGACTTGAGATGCTTCATGAGTATGATTGACAGGTAAAGATTCTCATGGAAAAAATAAAGGAATCCTTAGATTACCAAAAGATCTATGTAGGAAAAATAACCCCAAGAGAATTTTAAATATGAGACAAGTTGTTCCTTTTTGTTAAAGCTCATAAGAGTTTGATAAAACTCAAAAATTCTACCAAATTGTCCCCATAATTCATTGTATCATTGGAAATTATAGATAAGATTAGCCACGTGTCTTATTGAATTTCTCTTCCCCCATCTCTCTTGCATACATAATGTGTTCCATGTGTTTTTGCTTAAGAAATATGCACCTGACCCAAACCCTATAATTGATTGGTAGGGACTGTAGGTAGAGGAGGCCAAAGAAATACACCTAAGACCACTCATAATTGTGGACACGTATATTATCACACCTGACAACAACACTATACAATAGGTTAAGGTTTTTTGGAGCCAATATGGAGAGTGTGGAGACACTAGGGAAGATGAATAAATTATTAAATAAGAATACCTTTACTTATTTGACTAAACTAGGATGACTTAGCCCTAAGGGGGGAAATATGTCACATTCCCATAAACCTTATACTTTATTTATGTTAGTTGCATGTCATCCTGATGTAATTTGGACAAAGGTAGAAATTTTGTATCAAAACTATGGTTGTACTTTTTTTTTGATGTTTTTTTAGACTTAATGATTATGTGGTAAACTTAACACTTTAATTGTTAACTAGCATAATTTCCAAGTAATTAAAAATGGTAAATTTAATGGTTTTATTTTATTAATTACAACGTGGTTGTACTTATGTTTATATATTGTTTGTTGGATTGATTAGGTACTAATATATGTGATAAAGTGTGTGTGAGTATTGGACTATTTTATAGGTATCGAGGCTGCAAAAAACAACAAACCTGATAACCTATTTTGGGAATAGATCTTGTACCTTGTAACCAATTTGGAATTTAGGGGGTGTTGAGTCACCCTAGTTTACCATCCAATCAATAATTTCTCTATCAATGTTAGTAATACCCTTGTATAGTGATTAGTCACCCCAATCCATTTGGTTAGCTAATATAACTTCTCCCCTCTTCTATAAATTCTTGCATTGGTAATTATTTTATAAACAATAAAAATAAATAAATGAATAGATAAAATAAAATAAAATAAAGAAATCAAAAGAAAATAAAAATTAAAGACTAAAAATAAAAGTAAGAGATTGAAAAGAAAAGAAAAATAAAAGAAGGATAAGTTGTCCAACCTATGTCCATTTTAGCTTCCAAACCTACCTGCAATTTATATCGTATTGATTTCCTTGTTCAATATTTTGGACTAATAAGAGACCTTAGTAGCAATGGGTTATTAAATAGAAAAGAGAAAAAATAATGATAAATTATTTCTCATGTATTAAAATAGTTTTATTGAATAATACAATACATAAATTAGAAATGAAAACATATTCGATCCTTAGAATTAAGGAAGGTTATTACATTGTGTAAGATTCTTTCCCTATCCACTGGTCATGAAATAAAAGGCTAGTTGAGAGCTTGTTGGCCTACTATATCAGGCCAATTACTTATAGTGAATGGATAACAAGATTAATCTATGGAAATATCATTAAATTATTAAATTATAATCATAACCTATTCAGCCTAGTTAGAATTTAATCCCAAAAGGGGCAAGGTTCCTTCCTTTCTAAGTTTCCATTCCATGTTAACACACACACTAGGTAGAGAGACTGATAAAAATAATATTCTAGCTACCTTCTCTTGAAGAGTCATAAATTTCCCTCACTCCTGATGTTGTCTTTCTCACTAAGTATTTGAAGAAGGTGTTTAACAACACCATACACCTATATGTCCTCCAAAGAACAACAAACATAAGCAAGTTTTATGGAAACATCAGTTGGGTTGTCAAAAATGACTATAAGGCCCCTATTAGTCATTCCTTTTCCCATTGAATAAGCTATAATTATGTTATACTCACCATGATACCTAAAAATTATGGAACCAAACCTTAGTGCAATATGTTGGAGGTTGTACAATGATGTGCCCAATACAACAATTATTTTGAATTTTAATGTTCATACCTTATGCACAATAGCATACATTTTGATCTTAGAATTGTAGCACATAACTACCCCTTTTCTTATGGAATGTTCTTGAAAGAGTATAATAAAAACTAAAGGAGGAAGACTCAAAATTTAGACACATTTTTTATTATAACTCTACATGCATGTGATTGAAATTCAACATTCATCATTCCAAATATTTCACTACTTGTAATTGTTCAAAAATATTGGTAAGTAAAAAAACCACTATACCATGTCACCTAATTTGGATATACCAAAAATTGTCTATATAGTTCTATTATAATCAAGGAAAGAGGATTTTAGAAATGAGCCCCCAAATTATAGCCAAAGCACTAGGGAAACTCCAAATGTGAATGGGATAATATCTAAGTTAGCCATCAATCAAAATTGGTGAAATACTTATGTACTACAAAAGGTTTTGTATTACTTTTGTTAAGATGTCTCTACTACCATTGTATAATCTATATAACCAAGGAATATTAAAAATTGAACTACCCTTATGATATAAACTAACTATAACAAGGATCTACTACAAAATTCACCATAATGAATCTTCCACCAACTAAATAATTCTCTTAGCTTGTCTCAAGTCGAGATATAATTCACCTTAGAATGTCTACTAGGTTGAGCCCATTTTTTCTAGAATTCCCAGTAATTTTTTGAGCTAGAGATGAACCAAGTATGATCCTTCGATATTTTGAGCAATGATAAGAAATTATTGGACCAATGTGTGGGATACTACTAGGGATTAGTTTACATTCACCTAGTTCATGGAGGTGGAAGAATTCCAAGGGTTACCCTGGTTATGATATGGGAATGGTTGCATGAGTAGTTACCCCATCGTGTAGGTAATTGTAACCAAAGCTAACCATAGTATCGAGAGGGTACGCTGGTAGTCACCTATAACACAAGGGTGATAGATGCCAAGGGATATCTAGGTTGTGAAGAAGATAACTAAAAATATTAGTAAGGTCATAGGGTGCTATTTTTTAGAAGCTACTTCTTTCTGGGTGGACAAAATCATTGCTAGTGGCCTATAGGTGATTGAAGTTGGAATCGATTAAGCTAGGTGAATGACTTGGGAATTCTCTCTTGAGTTTGTATGATCTGTGAAATGGAGGAGGAAACCCAATTTAGTATAGGATACATCAAATCCTTTTCCTAGTTGACCAATGTGTGGTTGACCCTAGTGCTTGCCACCATCCTAATTGGTGCAGAAGACTAGGGAAAAAGGATGGGACCCATAGTTTAGTGCATAATAATCTAACATTCCTTTTGTAACTAGGATGCACTAAGGAGTAGGAGTGAGTCACTCTCTATATGTAGGTTAGTCACTTTGACCCTATTGTGTTGAGGATGAACCCCCAATGTAGTATGGGATACATTAAATCCTCTACACCATTGAGCCTTGATTCAAACTAGCTACCACTTAAGTATTGTACCTTGTACACACACCCCATTTGAAATGGGGAACCCCTCTTTTTCCCATCCCGCTTTAGGTTTCTTTATCTTTTCTCCTTAAGAGAGAGGCCCTAGAAATTTTTGATTTTATCAATTCCCCTAAGTTTGCAAAGCTTATTCAAATTGGGATATGAAATGGTGTTTTCACAACAATTGGAATGTATTAATCACTTCTTTTGGGAGGCCTCACTTAGGTGATTTCATGCCTATTTGGTTTGTGCCTCAATATTTTGTCGTCTCACGAAATTCATCTATCTTGGAAATTAGAAAAATTGGAAGTCCTCATAGATTTCCTAGGTTGATGAAATTAGAAAAGTTTCTGGGCTTCACGGAATTCACCTCAATCTAAAATTCCTGAACTGTGTCTCTTGTCACGATCTCTGAAATCTTCTCAAATGGGAAGAAGAGTTTGAATGTTTGATTGATTGATGTGACAAGTATGTTGTTAGTGACATTAATGGCAGGTACAAGACAATCAAAACTGCCATTTCCTCATTCATTCCTCACCTTTTCATTTGTAAACATGATTTGGAGAGCCTGGACGAGATAGAGTATCCATGAGGGTGATCCAAGATAGCAATTTGTAGAGTTTGGGTATGATTTAGTGATATTAGAGGTGGTTTGAAGCTTAGTTCAGGTCCATATCTTCATATTTCATGATCAAAAGTTAGTGAAGTTGCCATTTTAACTCAGGTTAAAATAGAATCTTTTGATTTTTATGCATTTCAAGCTTTAAAACATGTAGGATTTCCATTTAAAATTACTCTGAGAACACATTTGAAGGGTGCATTAGTTAGCATGAGTTGTTTTCTGATTTGAAGGCATCATTTGACTCATTTCATATTCTTGCACTTCTAAACTTTGGTACCATGAGTTGAGATCACACATTTGGGGGTTTTTGCATGATGTCACTAAAGGGTTCTAATGGTAAATGGATTGTTTATTGATTCCACACATTCACATGGGGTCATTTTAATATTAAACTTGTTAAAATCACTATTGCATTCACAGTAGTATTTATAAGCTAGGGTTTGGGTGTCACCCCATGCCTACACAAGTTCACATTTCCTTTTTTTATTATAATGATGTAAAAATCCTTATCTACTGGTGTGAACATTTTGTTCGAAATCACTTTGGTATTGAATAGATTAAACTCTTTTGCATCCACCATAGAAGTCATGAAGCTAGGGTTTCCTTATTTGTGATATCACGTCTATGTCTAGGGTAATCAATCTAAAATGTATTGCAACTCACAGCATTGTAGAAAATCTAAAATCAGAAAATGCTCTGATACAATGTCAAGAATTTAAATGCTCAAAAACCAAGATAGAGTTGCTGCTCTGTTTTCCCAATCACCTAGGAAAACATAAACTCAAAATGCGGAAGCACAAGGATACATGCAACTTTCGTTTGTATTCAATAACTAGAAATGACAATACATAAAAATGTAAACATAAAACTCAGAAAACTAAACTCTAACTACAGATTACAAATTTGTTGGGAGCCTTCAAGAGCTGCTCAACTAGACTGAAAAACTTCAGGAGCTCCTGGGAGTTCACTGTCAGGAGCTACACAAATCTCTTTTAGGAGAAATCATTGCTCACTTACAAAAAAATACGACTGCTTTTGTTGAGGAGCTTCTGGGATCTCACACAAAAAATTCTTCACATAAACTATTGCTGCTACAAACTAAACATTCTGACTGATAGAACTTTTCGCCTTCAATTATTTTTGTCTCTTCAACATTCCCTCTCAAAATTCGAAATTACCTACCACCATAGATTGCAAATTCAAAATGAGCTACCACATTTAATTCTGGAGTTGTCAAGAGTTGCAGGGATGATCCCCAAAACATAAAGGGCTCCTAACGGGTAGGTGAAGCTACAGGGGGCCTGACATGTGAGCAGAAGGCTTCAAGAGAAATAAATTTCCAACACTCCCCCTTGGTCCTAAGCTGACAAAAAAAAATCAAATATAATCCAAATCAACAACACCCAATCTCCTCCTTAGGCACTCAAAATTGTTCTTGCTCCAAGGCTTGGTGAATATGTCTAATTCTCTAATAAAGTGATACCTAATTTCAATGTGCTTGCTTCTTTCATGAAACACAAGATTTTTTGTCAAATCTATCGATGAAACATTGTCACAAAAGATTGTTGTTCCATCCTCTTGTTCTTCTCTCAAATCTGCCAAGATTCTTCTCGGCCAAATAGATTGACATGTTGCTGCATTTATTGCTATGTATTTAGCATTGGCTATTGATAGGGAAACCATGGGTTGCTTCTTGGAAGCCCACGAGATAGCTCCTGAACCCAAATGAAACACATAGCCCGATGTGCTCTTCCTATCATCCAAACTTCCTGCCCAATCACTATCTATGTATCCAACCAACCTAAACTCTTTTGCTATTGTGTACAAAATGACATATCCTTTGGTGCAATTCACATACCTTAGAATTATTTTACCCACTTGCCAATGGGTGTCTCTTGGAGTCTCCATAAATTTGGAAATAATACTCACTCCATGCATTATATCCGACCTAGTTGTAGTTAAATACATCAAGCTTCCAACCAAACCTTTAAACATGGTCGGATCCACATTGTTGTTGCAATCTTCCTTGCTCAATTTTAGACCTACAACTGTTGGTTTTGGGGCAAGCTTACTTTCAAGCATCCTAAATCTATTCAAGATGTCATTTGCATATTTTTCTTGAGAGGTAAATATACCATCATGCATTTGTTTTACTTATATGCCTAGAAAATATCTTAAGAGACCTAAATCTATCATTTCAAACTCTTTTTTCATGGCCTCTTTAAAATCAGCAATGAGGAAATCATCATCCCCAGTAAAAACTAGATCATCTACATATAAGAAAACAATCAAAATCTTACCATTTTCTACCTCGATGTAAAGAGTGGGCTCACCATCGCTTTTGCTAAAGCCATTTCTCATCAAATATGAGTCAATCCTATTGTACCATGCCTGTGGATCTTGCTTCAGCCCATAAAGAGCTTTCAGGAGCTTATACACCTTATTTTCTTCACCTGAAACTTCATATCCAAGAGGCTGCTCCACATAAACTTCCTCTTTCAACACTTCGATTAGGAAGGAGGACTTCACGTCCATTTGAAACACCTTCCATTTGTGTTGGGCTACAATAGCTATGACTACCCGCATGGTCTCCATCCTTGCAATAGGGGCATACATCTCATCATAATCTCTCCTAAACTGTTGTTTGTACCCCTTAACCACCAAACGGGCCTTATGTTGATCTATCCTTCCTTTGGCATTGCACTTGGTCTTATAGACCCATTTCACCCCAATAAATTGCTTGTTGGGAGGAAAATCAGTTAGCTCCCATGTGTTGTTCCTCTCTATTGCATCTATCTCCTCATCCATGGCCTCACACCATTTCTCCTCTTTCACAACATCCTCAAAATAAATCAAATCACTATGAGAAAACAATGCAAAATTCATGTTCTCATCAAAACCTTCATTATACCTTTCATCTTGGTAGATCTCCCTTAGACTCTTGGTCTTCTTTGGCATTAGGGAGGAAAGAGTGGGGTATGAACTTTTGCTACTGCTACTGCTCTGCTAAACAGGTTGGTTCAGGAGTTGTCGGGAGCTTTCAGGAGTTGATCTTTTAGCTGCTTGCGGCTGCTTTCTTTTTTGTCCGCTCACTTCAGGAGCTTTCAGGAGCTGTCGGGAGTTCTCTATAGCCAAGTCTCTGGTTGTCTGTGACTATCTTCCTGACTGTCTACCAGCTTTAGGAGTTGTCAAGAGTTGTCACTAGCTCTCTGTCTATGACTGCCTTCTAGCTTTGGGAGCTATCAAGAGCCGACTGGAATTTTTTCCAACTAAATTCTGTGACAGACTATTTAACTGCTTGTTTGTTTCAGGAGATCTCAGGAGCTGTTGAGAGCTGACTATTTCTACTACTGCAAGATCTTGTTGATCTTCTTGTTCATATTCTTCATCATCCTAAACTATTAGGAGCTTTCGGGAGTTGTCAAGATCTATTGTGCCATCCCATGACTCATCTTCTAAGAACTCTATATCTCTACTAATGACGATTTTCTTGGTGACTGGGTTATACAACCTGTAAGCTTTGGAATCTTCATTGTATCTTGTGAAAATTCACTTCTCACCCTTATCATCCAATTTATGCCTCTTTTCTTTTGGTACAAGTGTGTATGCCACACACCCGAACACTCTTAAGTGATCAACTATCCACTTGTGTTTCATCCATGTCTCCTGTGGAATTTTGTCACGGACCACCTTTGTTGGACTTTTATTTATCAAATATACAACTGTTGCTACAACTTCTCCCCAATATTCAGTTAGGAGTCCCTTTGCTTTCATCATGCTCCTTGCCATCTCCACGATGGTCCTATTCTTTCTCTCAGCCACTCCATTTTGCTTGCAAAAATTCACAAAACATTTGCAGGTACACTCTCCTCCTCGATCTAACCTTAGGACCTTGATCATGTGTCCACTCTCCTTTTCAGCCTGGGCCTTAAACAACAAAAACTTATCAAATGCTTCAGAATTATGTTGCAAAAAATAGATCCATGTCTTACGGCTGAAATCATCAATAAAGGTCATAAAATATTGGCTTTTACTAATAGATGTGATTTTTATAGGGCCTACCAAATCTATATGCACCAGCTCCAATGGTACTCTTGCCCTTGTAGAGTTGCCTGATTGAAAGGGTTGCCTATGTTGCTTTCCCAAAATGAAAGCCTCACATTTAACATTAGGCTCTACTATCCTTGGAAAACCATCAACCATATTGTTCTTAGACAAAAGACTCAAATGAACAAAGCCTAAGTGTCCATACCTGAGATACCATAGCTTGGAGGGGTCTTGAATGGTGCTCCTAAGGGCTACTGAATGTACTACTATACATTTTCCATTCATGAGAAGTGCAAAAATGGACTGAGATGAGAAGCATGTCTCAATATTCAAAGGAAACATCCAGTTCTTTTTCATTTGAATTGCTGCAAACACTTGCCTCCTCTCATTCTTGTCATAAATGACACATTGACCCTTCTCCATCAACACTTTGTATCCATTTTGGATCAGTTGTCCAACACTCATGAGGTTATGCTTTAACCCAGGTGTAAAAAATACATTTTGAACCTCCTTCTTCTCACCTTGCTTGGTGCGGATCATGATAGATCATTTTCTCTTAACTGGAACTAATCCATTGTTCCCCATTCTTATCTCTAATTTTACATTCTTATCAATGAAAGAAAACAAACTTTCATTACCACTCATGTGGTTACTACAACCGTTGTCTAAATACCAGAATTTAGGGCTACCTTCTTCACCAATGTTGCACATGATGAAGGTTGTGGACTGATTACCATCAATGACATTCACATAAGCTATATTTGCATTCTGTCTTGACTGATTATTGTGTTTTTTTCAGCACTCACTTGCATAATGACCAAATTTATGATAATAGTAGCATTCAACATTGCTCTTGTCATTCATTTGATTCGAACTGTTGTTCATCATGCCTCTTTGGTTGCTGGTCTAAGAACTACTTGCTCCCTCTTGGCTGCTTGCTCATCCTAAGCTTTCTCCTATAGCACTTCCTTGTTCGGATCTGCCTAAACCTCTTCGGGAGCCATTTCTACCTCTCCCCCTGCCTCTTACATTTGACTAAGCTTTAAAAGCTTTCTCTTGGGAAGAAGTAGGAGAAATATTTAGGCACTACTCATGGGTTTGAAGAGATCCCATCAACTCATTGACCATCAAAGTAGAGAGGTCCTTTGCCTCTTTAATAGCAATGACGATTGCATCATACCTTGTGGGTAGACATCTAAGATTTTTTCCACAATCTTTTGCTCCTCCATCATTTCTCCATTCGTTCTCAACTTGTTTATCAAATCGGAGAACATTGTGTGAAAGTCTAAAATATACTCACTTTCCTTCATTTCAATAGTCTCAAAATTTCTCTTAAGTATTTGGAGCTTCACCAATCTGACTTTATCAGTCCCTTTGTAGCCGGTTTGGAGGATTTCCCAAGCTTCCTTTACATACTCAGCTGCTGCTATCCTGGGAAAAATGGCCTTTATCAAGGCTGGTTCTATCAAACTCAATGCCTTAGCATCTTTCTTCCTCTGCTCCTTCAACTGGGTCTTCTAGTTTTTTTTGAGAGCTACAAACTAAGCTGGGTCACTGACATCCACAAACCCATTTGTTAAAAAATCCCACAAATCATTAGTGACCATAATGGTCTTCATCTTCTTTTCTCATACATCATAGTTCTATCCATTAAAGGATAGTGGTTACTGCCAACTCTTCCCTTCATCTCCAACCATGTCTCCTATAGAAAAAACTTGATACCCAATAAAAACAAATGCCCTAACTCATGAAGAAATGGGACCTATAGCTCTGATACTATGTAGAAAATCTAAAATCAGAAAATTCTCTGATACCATGTCAAGAATTTAAATGCTCAAAAACCAAGATAGAGTTGTTGCTCGATTTTCCCAATCAGCTTAGAAAACACAAACTCAAAATGTGGAAGCACAAGGAGACATGCAACTTTCATTTGTATTGAATAACTGGAAATGACAATACATAAAACTTAGAAAACTAAACTCTAACTACATATTACAAATTTTTTGGGAGCCTTCAAGAGCTCCTGGGAGCTCGCTTTTAGGAGCTACACAAAGCTCTTTTAGGAGAAATCACTACACACTTACAAACAAATACAACTACTGCTATTCAGGAGCTTCTGGGAGCTCAAACAAAAAATTATTCACACAAACTACTACTGCTACAAACTGAACATTCCGACTGACAAATTTTTTTTCCTTCAATTATTTTTGTCTCTTCAACATTCCCTCTCAAAATTTGAAATTACCTATCACCATAAATTGTAAATTCAAAATGAGCTACCACATTTAATTTTGGAGCTATCAGGAGTTGCAAGGATGATCCCCAAAATAGAAAGGGCTCTTGATGGGTAGGTGAAGCTGCAGGGGGCCTGACATGTGAGCAGAAGGCTTCAGGAGCAATAAATTTCCAACAAACATCACATCCAGGGTTGGAAAATTTGAAGATTCTCTAGGCTTTAGCATGCTAAAACCCCTTAAAATTGCATTCAAACACATCAAATCTCAAGTACATGAAATTTCAAAATAATTTGGGAATGTAGCCTCATGAAAATTCATTTTGAACACATGTAGAATCTACAAGGATATTAAAATCACAAATGTCAAAACATGAGGAAATGAGCAAACAAGTTCAGACTTTTGGACCTTTCAGGGAATTTTCATCCCCATGAACTTTTTCCCCATTACTTGAATTCCTCAAAATCCTCAAATGTCTGAAGTAAAATACATCACTTAGTCATTTTTTTATGGTAAAGGGGTCGCCCTTGCAGATTTCATGAAGTTGTGAAATTCCCAAAGTGCATCTAGTTTGTGAGATTTGCTAAGGGAAGTCAGGGCTTGTCTTCACTAAAACACTGATCTTGTAGAATCTTGCTTACTATGAAGTTTTTCATAAACACTTAGAATCCATGAAGGTCCTGAATATCCAAAATAATAAAATAAGTGCAAGTTAAAATGACATAATAACAATTTTAAAAAAGCAATAGGTCTTAAGGAAAAATGGTTAAGTGCTTTCAGGGATTTCTTTGTGCTCTAAAATGTCTGAGTTTGTTCATTCTCATGGATTTCACCTCCCCTCGAATTTCATGAGAACATCCATAATCTTTGCAAAACACAAGTAAATACAGTTTCCTTCGGTGATTTCAGCCTGCCTTGAAATCTTTGAACTTCATGACACCTCCAAATCCTCAAGCTCTTTTCTAAAGATGCATTTAATATTTTTCATGATGGTATTTTTAACATATTATTTCAAAGTGATGTTGAATTTAGTTATGAAGGGATGTGATTGATTTTCTCAGTAATCTACAATAATTTGAATATGTTTAAGATCTTATGGGAAATTTGTTCATCCTTTCCACACTTCTCCTTCATTTCAAGTAATTAGTATGTTTTGCTAATAGATGCGAGCTGAGAATAAAATTTGAGGCAAGCAAATAAATGGGAAAAGTAGGAAAGTCTGGTAAAAAGATAGGACAAGGTGAGGAAATGCTCTCCAAAACAACACAAATGAAGTATGACTTCAAATGTGTCTTGCCAAAAATAAAGTTTGCTTCATATTGGGGAAATTTGGGGGATACCAGCCTTGGTCATGTGGACCTTGAAGAGTTCAAGAGAATGATTGGCCCAAATCCCTCTAAGTTTGCTAGGAAGATGGTCTGGAATGGAATTGTTTAGGCTGTTGGATTTTCACCTCCAGGTCAGCGTCTAGAGCTAATTATTGAATGTGCCAAGCATTATAGGTTTGATGAGAGGAAGGTCATTGGCCCACAAGGAAGAATCATGGCCAATCTCACTGAAGAGGCCCTTGTTGAAGCTTTTGAGATCCCATCTCATTCAAAGCTAACATTGTTCACCTTAGAGGCAACCAAGAAGTTCTATGCAAATAATTTAGATAATTGTATGGAAATCATTAACACTAAGTGGGTTAATAGGCCAAGAAAACTTTTTCAAAGTTTCCCAAGAACATATACAAAAGTAATTTCCAAGAGGAATATGGTGATATAGGAAAATCATTGAGAAAAATTATGGGATTAGAGAAGGGTGCCTGGTTCGAGGACTGAATGTTTTATGTAATTGGAGAAATTCAGAAGGGAACAAACTTCCATTACGCTAGATTGATTAGTGACAATATTGAAAAGAAATTGAAAGATGTGGAGAAGAATAGGAAATTCACAATGACCTCTTATGTTATCTACATGTTGGCTAGGAACTTTATATATAGAGGATTGGCATGTAAGGGAATAGTGGGCAATGAGCCTAGACAAATTAAAGTTTATGAGTGTTGTCACCAGATGCACTTATCCAGTACCTCTCACTACAAGAGAGTTAATGATGGTTTTTCAATGTATATTACTAGAACCCTACACGAGGCTTTGCATATCAGGCTGTCACCTGATTCCATGGAGTTGGTAAAGAAGTTTGGCTCTTGGTTCATTTAGTTTTAAAAGTTCTTACATTATAATTTAGGGCTGCCCTCTCAGGCCTTATAGACTACCAAGCTACCCAACCCAGAAAATGGTGACTGGAGGTTATAAGGAAGCTAGTTTCCTTTGATAAAGTGTTAAAATGAATACATAAAAAGGGATAGGAGGAGAACTCCTAGTGTCAATAAATGATTGGGAGACTTGTCCCACCATTATCAATGCATAAAAATTAGAAGTTGAGATGAAATTATTTCATCTACAAACACATATCGAAAGAAGAAACTTTGATCCACATGGGGTAGCAAGGAAAGTTGCTAATAGGTCATATAGACACAAGCCCCATATTAAGGACTATTGGGAAGACTACAGAGATAAAGTTGAAATGCTAAGGAAAAGGTACTCAAGGTTGTCCATTGAAATGATTAGATTGTATAATCTCGTGGATATCCTTGATGAAGTAGGCGATGATGGAAATGCAATTTAGTATCATGATTATATGGAAATAGAAAATAAACCAATCCCTCCCATTGATTGGAATGAAGAGGAGATAACTAAGCTAGATGAGGTTATGGCTCCTATACTGAAATATACCAAACCATAGGCTAATCACAAAATAATGAGTTTGAAAGCTTATGGGGTTAAGTTCTCTTATGATTTAATGGGGATCTTGAGTCCCAATCCTCCGAGGAAGAGCCCAAGAAAGAAGTTGAAGTTCATGCAGTTGAGGAGGAGTCAGAAGAGGAAACATTGGTTAACAAGGCTATGATGACTTCCCTCATAGAGAGGTGGCATAGTGGGAGTTTTTTATTCATATTTATGATTGGAGAGGTTAGGATCACTCTCAAGGATGAATGGAGGATCTTGATTGTTGGTGCTCAAGTGGTGTATGATAGTGATATTGGTGAGGAGGCCTTGTAATGAGTGTTTTGTGATGAATATCTTGACATTAAGGATGGTGAGATGGATCTCAAATGAGGGATGGGTAGATATGATGATATCCCCTTGGTGTTATGAGTATTGATATCTAAAGTGATTATTCTCGATTGTAAATCTCAAGGATTTTTAGTGGGATGGGGCCACGTCCTTGAGAGGATTCTTATAGATGGAGTTGTGTATGCATGTGGGCGATGTGTATTGGCCCATCAATACCATGATATGCACTAGGTTGACTATCAACATGAAACTAGGTTATCATCTGAAGTCACATTGTTACATGTATGTGTATGTGAGCACATTGTCATTACTCATCCAATAGGACATGTCACTCATTGGGTCAAACATCCATACATATATTTTTATGAGGCTGGATTGACACAATTCCACTTAGGTGATCTTGAGTATTGGAGAAACTGTATTGATGACATGGATCCATTTATATGGATTCCATGTATTTTGTGTGAGGTATGAGATGATAATGCCAAGAATCTTTTGTTTTACCAATAGACATTGTAGCTTATTGGGAATACACCCCATATTATAGAGATATTTTTTGGGCAGATTCAAGAGATAGTTTGGGGAGGTATAGGGTGTTCTAGTGGATATGACCATGTTCTTGTACTTAACAAGCAATTGGTGACTAGAAATTATGACAATCCCTCAGGTTGCATTTGCAAATTTCATTGGACTGGTGCACATGCAATGGGTATGGACAGTTGCAGTTGAGGATGCGGGGACTACCCCTAAGTTTGAACTATTCATATGTTTTTGGATTTTTTCTTTTTAGATTTTTGAACTATTTGGATATTTTCAGGTTTTATAATATTTTGATGTTTTGGGATTTTTTTTTGGGATTTTTGAACTATTTGGATATTTTTGGATTTTGAACTATTTGGATTTTTTTTTGGATTTTTGAACTATTTGGATGTTTTTGGATTTTAGAATATTTGGATGTTTTTGGATTTTAGAATATTTGAATGTTTTTGGATTTTGAACTATTTGGATGTTTTGGATTTATGAGTCTAAGGTAATGAACAAGGATCCAATCCGACTATTAGGTTTATGAAAATTCCCCCCAATTAGATGTAGGATCATTTTATTTTGGACTAGATGAAGTTAGCATAATATGATACTAGGTGAGATGAGTACCACTAGGTATTGATAAATTACCAAGCCATGCTAGGTGTATAGGTGAAAATATGATATGTTAGTGGATGAACATGGATGAAATGTTGGTTTTATTATGGATGGAATGGAAAATAGTTTTGATAATTGGTAGATGGAGCTCATTACACATAGCTCCTATTTTCCGATTTTTCACCAAGGTGATTGTCCAAAGCACCATCGAAGTGGTTTTCACTAGACGATGATTTTTATCTTTACTATTTTTTCCTTTTTTTGTTTTTTGGATTTTGAATACACATAGTGCCTATTTTCCAAATTTTCACCATGGTACTTATGCAAGGTGCCACCAAAGTGATTTTCACCATTAGACATATTATTTCTCTTTGCTTTTTTGATTTATTGGGATACCCCCAATGGGTTAAGCGTGGAACCACTTGAGGTGATTGTTGTTGATGGGCTCTTGTAAGGGATCACCTTTAGGTGTATCTAGTTGATAGGATCTCGAGCCATAGCTCGTTGTGACTACAAATGGTCCCAACCAATTTGGTTCAAATTTTCCCTTGTTGTCTTGATCTAGTTGATTCTTCTAATTTTCCTTGAGGACTAAATCGCCTACTTGGAAATTTCAATTATTGATCTTCTTAATATAACTACAATGAAGACTATTTTGGTAAGCTTGTAAATGATTTAGTGCATCGAGATGTTTTTCATCTAGCAAGTCTAGCTCATGTAATCTAGATATTATTTATTCTTCATTGTTGAAAAGATGTTGCAACGACACCCTCAAAGAAGGAAGTTTGACCTCAATAGGCAAGATTAACTCAATGCCATAAACTAGGGAATATGGTGTATAACCAATAGGAATTCAGATACTAGTATGGTAGTCCCATAAGGTTGGATTAAGTTGGAGGTGCCAGTCATGGCCAACATCATTCACTATATTCTTAAGGAATTTTAGGATAGTTTTTTTAGATGTTTCAACTTGACGATTTCCCTAGGGGTAGTATGGTGTGGAAAAGTGGTGTTGGATATGAAATTGGGAACAAAGACTTTAGACATCCTAATTTTCAAAGGGTGTACCATTGTCTATAATGATAGTGTGGGCGCCACTATACTAAAAAAATAGATAGTTTAGGATGAACTTTGCTATTTTTTTATCAATGATGTAGGTGAGGGGGATTGCTTCTATCCATTTCACAAAGTACTCAGTGGTAGTACAATAATGAATTTATGAGCATTGGAGAATGTGGGAGAGATCTTTCCTATGAGGTTGGGTCCCCATTGTGAAAAGGGCCATTATGTAGTAATATTTTGCAACTCTTGGGATAGTGCATGAATAAGATTTCCATGTTGCTAACACTGTAAACACTTCTTAGTAAATTTGTGTGCCCCTTGATCCATGGTAGGTCAATAGTATCTTATCCTCAATATATTTTTAGAAAGGTTAGGTCCACTAGAATGTGACACACAAAAACCTTCATGTACCTAACATAGGGAATTTATTACCTCTTCCAAGTTAATACATCTAAGTAATGTACCATCGAGACTCTTTTGGTAAAGGGTGTCACAAAGAATGGTGAAGCGAGATGATCAACATATAAATGTTTTCTTTAGGTTTATGGTAAGGCTAGGTGGTATGGTACCATTTCATAGGTAAGTGTAAATTTCAAGGTACCAAGGGGAATTAGGACCAATAATTTCACACACAAATTTAGATTTAGGGACATCGAAGGTTGGCACCAATAATTGCTCAATGAGAAAGTTACATTTGTTACTATTATGAGACATGTCTAGGAGAGACCCAATAGTTTCCATAACATTTGCAACCTTTTTGTTTACTCTAGGTATTTTCTCAAAGGTGATAGTGGTAAAATATTATTTTAAAGCTATCGACCATTCTCTTCTATGGGATCAATTTATCATCCTATGTTTGGTAGTCATTATTAACCTATCTAACCACTAGTTATGAATCACCATAGACCTATAACTCTTTGATTTTCCATTGAATAATCATTCTAAGTCATGTGATAAGTGCTTCATACTTGATAATGTTATTTTTGCATGGAAATTCTAACCAATATGAATTTAGGATGCAATTACCTTGAGGTGTGATAAATAGGACTCCTACGCCTAAACCATGTTGTGTATGTGAACCATCAAATTATAACTTCCATTGGCTTGTGGGAGTGATAGTGAAGATTGATTCATCTATAAAATCATATACTAAAGGATTACCATTGTATAATGGTGCTTCAACTAACTAATTTGATATGACTTGTTCCTTTATTTATTTATTGGCTAGTGAGTGTTGCTTTGGATAATAGATACTTCATCAAATCTACCTTAGAGATAAGCTTAATTTGCAAATTAAGAATGCATTTTTGAATCTTTTATGAAGCAAAGAGATTGCTAGACATGCTCGCTCAATGGGAGAGTAATTAAGCTCATAGCCTACTAATTTTCGGCTAATGTAATAAATCACTCTCTTTCCTAGAATCATGTTGTGTCAAGAGAGCATCTAATGCTATTGATGTGGTTGATATTTATAAGATCAATGGTCTATATAAAATTAGAGGCATCAATATTGGAGGTGATTCTAGGTAATCCATAATTGATTGGAATGCTTGTTGACATTTATCATCCCATTTGAATGTGACATACTTGTGTACAAGCTGAGAGAATGGATGATTTATCTGCTAATTGTGCTATGAACTATTTAATGGATTGCAACTTCCCTTGAAGACTACAAAGCTAATTTAGAGTTCTTGGGGAGGCATATTAAAAGTAGATTTGACTTTTGTGGGGTCCACTTCAATACCTCTAAGAGATACAATGTATCCCAATAGCTTTCTTGAAGTGACATCAAATATGCATTTATTTGGCTTTGGCCTCACTTGATACTTCTCTAGCCTATCAAATAAATGTGAAATAACATCTAAATGTCACCTCCTTGTGGCTGATTTTGCTAGGATATCATCTATATAGTCTTCCATAATGTTATGGAATATTTCATGAAAAATTACTTTCATATTTTGTTACTATGTTGTACCTACTTTCTTAAGACCAAATGGCATGGCATTCCAATAATATGTACCCCAAGGGCGTGTAAAATTTGTATTATGTTGGTCCTCTTGTGCTATATGGATTTGGTTATATCCTGAAAAAAGAATCTATGAGGGAAAGTATCTCATGGCCTGATATCAAATCTATTATGATATCTATGTTTAGCAATGGAAAGTTGTCCATAGGACAAGATTTGTTGAGACCTCTGAAATCTATGCCTATGTGTATGCTTCAGTGGGATTGGAAACACGTACTAGATTGGATACCCATTTTGGATAATCAATTGGTCTTATGAATAAAATTTCTAAAAGTTTGCATAGCTCAACTTTAACTAGTAGTGCAATTTGTGGATACATCTTACGTAGCTTTTGTTTAAAAAGTTTTTCCTTTTGATATACTATCTTGAATGATGGACCACTAATTATGTGTCTAGTCAAGGTATGTTGGCATAGGACCAAGAAAATTTGATTATTTGTGCCTCTAGAAATGATATAAAATCTTGTTTCTCTTCAAGTGTCAAAGATGCTACATAGAATGTGACCTTAGGAGTGTCAGTTGTTCCAACATTGATTTTCTCTAAGTCTTCTAATAGTATTATTGATTTATCTTGATGCTTATCGATACTGGGGAGGTTGAATCCTTCATACTTAGGTGCCTTAAAGAGGTTTTCACCCTTGGATACATCCCTTATTTTTACTTTTTTGTGATCTAAAAGCACCACATTTTGATTTTCAATAGGGGATCTATTTTATTTTATTTTCTCTTTTGTGACTAAAGGATCTGAATTTCCCCCCAAAGTATGCTTTCACATCAAGTTCTATTTCAAATCATGCTTTGTGATCTCTAGGATTTATTCCATCTCTAGGTCCCATAAACTTAGCAATAGCATCATCATTTTCAAATATGTCCAAAATTGGTGGTTGTTGTTGGTCCTGATTGATGATTTGGGGGTAAATTAATTGAAGGCCATACGCTTGTGAAGGTGATGTAAAGGATAAGGTTATAATTTTATTGATGGATGTATTCTCAAATAGGCCTGTGATGCACATAGGAGAGTCCTAAATGGGATCATCGTTAAAATTATTAACCACAAGAGAAACTTCAACTACTGTACTAGTGGTAATCTCAATGTTAGAGTAGCATTATCTAATGAATCATACCCAAGCCCTTGATAATTATATTATTTATGTAGAAAAATTGGTTCTATTATTTCTTGCTAATGTAGACCAAGGTCATTATGGCCTATGAATCCCATGTTCTTAATTATTTGGAAACCCTTGCTATTTTGATCAGTAGGTAGAGTTTTTTGTTCTTTCTCATCTTGGTATAACCATTCGGAGATATCTTCCTCTATAACCTCTTTGTTTAGCTCTCCCCACTTGGAGAAAATAGTGGGCTCAAATTTGATAGTAGAAGATGTTTTTTGTATGTGTTGTGGTTTCCCAGATGTCAGGAGAATATAAACTTTATCCTACATAAAAGGACTCTTTAAGATCATAATCTCCACAACCCTTGTCTTGTACTTGGATCTTGATATCTTGAAGGGGTTTATGTGAGGTGGATGATGAGGCTAAAGTGGATGGATCAATGTAGTATGATGTATGTGATGTAATTCCATTGTTAGGCACTTGGAGGAGTTTTTGATATTTTTCTTCCAACTTTTGACAATAACAAAATGGTTGAGGGTCCCCATAAATGGTGACTTTGATTTTGTTGCAAGGGAATTTAATACATTAGTGATATTTTGAAGGTAGGACTTGCATGAAATGGATCCATGGGAATCCTAGAAGTATGTTTTATGGTAAATCAAGGTCCAATACTTGACATGTCATCTTTGCAATAGTGGGACCAACCTAGATAGGAAGTTTGATAATTACTTTTGATTCATGCTCATTTTCATCATATTCTCTAATGGTGATTCTATTTTGTTTCTCAATAAATCCATTGGAGTATCCCAATTGTTTTACAATTTTCAAAGTGAAAATGTTCAAGCTCACTCTACCATCTATCAAGACTCTATTGATTTGATGTTTGTGGATGAAGACCTCTAGATATAATGCTTGGTTATGATACATGTGGAAGAAAGATCCTTCTCAATGAATACGAGGTGATGTGCAAATGTGATATGTCCTACCATGTCCTCAAATTTTTTAGTATTTCTGTTAGTGGGAATGGATGATTCTAGGAGTGCCTTTTCTAAGACTTGTTTATGCACTAAAGAGATCCTAAGAAGTTTTAGAATGGATATTTGAGCTAGAGTTTTCTTAAGATGATCTATAATATTATACTCAACTAATAGAAACTTAATTAATATTTTAGATTGGGTTGGAGCTCCTTGAATGGTTACTTTTCATCATCCTGTAGTGTCTTCACACTCAAGATTTCTACCAGGTATAGTGACAATTACAATACTATTATTAGATTCTTGGATATGTCCTACTATATAAGTGGTTGATTTTTTTATAGTCCCTTCCTTTACCCAAGTCATTTAATTTTTCATGGTTTGGTATTGGATACTAGCAAATTTTTAGATCATTGTTTCTAAACATTTTATGATGTTGTTCTATGTTGACTTTCCTTGATCAATAAGGTCTTGTATGAGATTCTTGAGTTTCATGAAATCTGGTATTTTATGACCCTTTGTCCTATGGTATTCACATTAATCATTATATTTATCATTATACCAAGTGGGTTTAAATTGGGTTTCATCATAATGTCTAAACTCTAGAATATTGATAAGATTGGTTTAAATTACCTTGTTCAAGATTGTCTCAATTGGCTTCCCTAAGGGAGTGTACTTACCTCTAGTGGTGTTGTTGGGTCTTGGTGGTCCTTTTGGAGGATTCGCATTTTGATTATTTTGTTGATTGTCTAGAGAGGTTTGTATATTTTATACAAACTTTACATCTATGACACCTCATTGGTAACATTTTTTCTTAGTCCATAGGCGAGGTTTTTCATTAGAGTTTGAAATGTGATCTTTATTATTCTTATAGATTTTGACAAGTCCCTTAGCAATAAGTTCCTTCTTAATGATGATCCCTTTTTCTATGATTTTTTCAAAGGTGTTGACACATTTTACAGATAAGTGAAAACCAATTTCGGTGTTAAAATTTTGGACAAATATATTCATGAGTTTTTTTTCAAGAATAATCCATTTGCATTTACTAGCCATCTTTCTCCAATGTTGTAGGAATGAATGGAATGTTTCTCCCTATTTTTATTGTGTCCTAAGTAAATAGGTCATGGTAACTTCATGTTCAATGTTATAGGAGAAATGATTGATAAAATTTTTAATGATTTTGTGGAATGTTTTAATACCATGTGGTAAATGGGAGAAACATTCTATTTCTTTTCCTACTTAAATTCTAGGAAAGAGGCACATTAAGTATGTGTTGTTATATGCAACCTCTAGATATGCTATGTAAAATTTTCATATATGTTCATGTGGATCTCCTCTTCCCTTGTATTTTTCAAATTTTTGCATTTCAAAGTTGTGAGGCAAAAGTATCATAGCTATATTTCTGTCAAAGGGATATGGACAAATGTCTTCAAGGGTGTAGTTTTTCTTCATTTGTCCTAGTTGCATGTTAGTAATCTTTTGGTGTAAGCTTTGGAAATTTGCAATGTCAAGTCATCGGTTGGGTTGTTTAGTGATTGGTTGAATGGAGTGCATGTTTGATGTTGAGGAACGAATGAAGAATTGTATGACAAATTTTGGTTTTGGGGGATGTTTTGAGGGATGTTATGTGAGTTGTATGGGATGTTTTGGTGTTGAGGTGTGGTTTTTTGTTGATGTATTTTTTGTGTTTGAGGAATATGGAATGTAGAATATGAGGGGTTTTGGTTTTGTAGGATGAATTATTATTGTGGAATGAATTATGGTTGTGGAATGTATTATTGTTGAGGGGTGTTATATGAATAGTTTTGAGTTTGAGGGGCATGTGTTTGTATTGGGATAGTGAATGGAATAAATTGAGATTTTTGTTGTGGAATAAATTTTTGTTGGGGGATTCTTGTGTTTGTGGATATGTTAGGTGTGAAAGTTTGTGAAGAATGTGGGATGTTGTAAGTTTTGGGTATGTTAAATGTTTTAGGTATGTTGGATGTAGAAGCTTGTTTTACTATGGTAAGTGATGGGATTTTTAAAATGGGGGGTTGATATGAATGGTTGAGATTATATGCTCATTGTTATGTTTGGTTCTTTCATAGCATATGGAATGTTGGAAGGAACATAATATGTTGTGGCTTAGGTTGTGAAAGTAATGTTTGTGTAATTGGATGTGTTTTATGGAGATGCATGAGAAATGTTTGTGTTTGGTGGATTTGGGATATGTGTGTTGGTTTGATTGGTTATGTATGGTGATGTATGTAGAATATTTGTGTTTGGTGGATTTGGGATGCATGTGATTGTTTGATTGGTTATGTTTAGGTTTTGATACAACATATTTATGTATTGTCTAGAAAATGGTATTGAATTCATGTCATATGATGATATAGATGGTTGAATAGATATGTTTTGCATTGGAGGTTGTGGCATAGATTTTTTAGTAGCTTGACCTATAGGTATGTTCCCATGTGATGGAACATTAGATGGCATGACATGTGTGAGGGATTGTTTCCTAAGTGTAGCAATGTTGTAATTGGAGGTAGCATAGCACTACTTTGTGCAAGTCCAAGACAATATGTGTTGGGATCCAAAGCAATGAGGGAATCGAGTGCTCTAGCTAAGGAGGGATCTTGTTGCATTTATAAAATTTTATTTTCAATTAATTCCTCATATTCCATAGATTTGTTTGTAATGTCTTCTGTGATGATTGGTGGATATTGAGGTTATTGTGATTATGTTTTTGGTATTCATGAGGATCAAATAAATGATTAGGTATTCCAAACTCTAGTTTTGTAACCCCATGGGTGTTGTGACGTTTGAACTACTAGGATTATACTCCACGAGTTTCTTGTGAGGTGACCTTGTAATAGGCATACAATTTTGATGACCTTATGGAATATGGATGTGATGTGAAGTTTAGTGATGTGATATGAATGAGGTTTTTTTCAAAATGGACTATGAGAGATATGTTGGGTATATTTGGACAAAAAGTGATGTTGATGTTGTTTGACTAATGGGAGATATGAAAACCTCTAAAATTCAAAGTGAACCTAGATCTCCATTTTGATAAGTGTTAATGATGGTTTTTTCTTGTACTTGAGTGATGAGTCCAAGCAAAATGATGATGGTGATTTCACAAACTTATAATTAGATACGACCAATAAGCTAATTTTCTCATAGATATTGATGCTAATCCAACTATCTACTTTAAAAGGTTGATTTCCAAGAAAAAAGTTAAACTAGAAGATAAGATGGGAGATATAGATGAGGTTATGATTGATATTGATTTTTGGTGGATTGATGTTTGTTGTTGATGATGGTGATATTTTTCCAAAGCTAAGATAAGTAACCCTAAAATTTCAAGAATAAATGGTATGAAATGGATGTGGAAATTGGGTTGTTATTTGAATGATGAATGCTGGTTGTAGGTCTGTTGTTCTATAGGTCTTAGATCCTTGATCTGTGTGTTTAGGATTTCTAGAAACTAAAAATTGGAGTCTTCTAGAAAATTATTTACATAGTCAAAAGTGTCAATGTAAATTTCAATGGCATCACTATAGGTTTCAAATATATCAAAGCATATATCAGATGTGTCAAACTAGGATTATATGTGCTAATGCAAGTTTCAAAGGCATCACTATGTTTTTCAAAAGTGTCATTATATTTTCAAAGGTGACACTCTAGGTTTCAAAGGTGTCACTATACTATCAAAAGTGTCACAATGTGAAAAAAGGAGGTTTTAGACTAACAAAACAAGGTTTGAGTTCTCATATCAAATGCATCAAAGTATGGTCAAAAGCATTAATTTGCAGATCAAATATGCCACTGTGCATATCAAATGCATCAAAGGATAATCAAATATACTAAATTATAACCAGATGTGTCACAATAACAATCAAATAAATCACAATAATAGTCAGATACACAATTTTGTGATTGTAGCTAAATTTTTTTAAGGGTGTGATTAATTTTGACAAGTTGTAAGATTGATTTTGACTTGTTTTGATTGGAAAGAGATAAAAAATCAATAGAGAATGGTAGAAAATTGGCTCCAAGGTATGGTATGATTATTATTCATGAGTCTTCATAATAAAAACATGTTAAGAAGTACAACCTAGCTAGTCTTAAAGGTGTGTCGCACTAGTGTGGGCAAAAACAATAAAATATTGTAGGATTGTGCTAATGAACACTCCACTCTCTAGAGGGAATAGCTAGGTCTCCAGTGGAGCAAGGGATCACCTTCCTCCTTCCCTCATAGGTTTTTATAGCTCTAAAGAAATTATATCTCTCCTTAGGATGGTACATGTTGAGTAACTTCAAGCATGATATTGTACCTTGCAACACACTATATTAATGATTGTTAATCATAGGTCTCTAATCACTAATGAGCCCAGAATATGATTATAATTTGGATATCATGTTATAGTTTTAAAAGCCCTTGCTCTCTTTTATGGATGTTTTAAACTCTGTGGTTATAAACTTTTCATGTTAATGGGTAGTATTCTATGGCAAGCATTCCTATATTCTTGCAGCCTAAATATCTTAGTATGTCTATGATCATTACCCTGTTTTGACCTCCCAATTGACTGATACGATATATGTAGTTTTTGGATAAGTAAGATGAATTTGATGCGTGTGATTAATGAGGAGTATCGTGCTATTATGAGTGCATGCCTTATTTTGCCTTTGTTTCCATGTGTTCTACAGGTTGTTAAATGCTGGTATGAATGGGTCAATGCATATCAAAACACGGCCTTGCAGAAAAAGTCGTTTCTAGCACACCATCGAAGGAGTCGTTTCAAGCGAGGATTCTTTGTCCAGGTCATTGGGAAGAAACTGAATGAATCATCAATCTAGGAAGAGTGGAGTTCTAGATTTCCTCTGAATCTGTTGAGCAGATAGACTTGCATTTATGAAATCTGTTCCTCAGTCTCAGGTGGCATTTATATCCGCATCTTTCTCTGTTAATTAGTTAGTTAGCTGTTTCTCTTTAAATAAATGTTCCTCCTGCGTGAGTGAACGAGATGATAGAGAATAAATTAGACTAGAGAGTAGAGATAGAAAATAGTGTATTAAGGTTACTATTATAATGAAAAGCAGAGCTTTGTGTTAAAGCTTTCTTACAAGCAAACCAACCATGTATGTGATTTCGAGTTCATGAATAAAAAGCCAATGATGTTTTGAGTTCAGCTCTTGTTTAAATTGGTTGATGCTTGCTAAGGGGGCCCACTTAGTAAGTATCTATAGTTAGTTGTTTACTTCCTGTTGTTTATCTGTTAGAATTTCATTCCAATAATTTTTAATGCAAACTCAGTCTTAAACTATTCCTGCAGCATAAGGAATCCATCCCTGTGTCTGTTCCTGCAGCATAAGGCCAGTTCATGGTTTGTTTTCCAGTGATGGTTATTACGATTCCTGCTTTAGTTAAGTGATGCTTACATTAGTAAGACTTTGTTTCATGTTCCTGCATCAGAGTTAGAATTCCTTTCAAGCATTTATTTCTAATAGGTTGTGGCTAAAATCGGTTCTTAGTGCACATATAGTGCCGCTCCATTTCAAGTATACGTTCCCTGGTTTGACAAGTAAATAAACGACCATGAGAAGATGTTAGTCACCTGCTGGAATGTCCAATTCCTAGGTTAGGATTTATCGTGATTTTTATATCCTTTTGTGGGCGACAACCATTTTTGGCGCCGTTGCCGGGGATGGTGTCAAGCTAAGAACCTATCATAGTCATTGTTAGCAGTAGCTTAGTGTATTTACTCTGGAATTTTCAAAACCTTTAATTTTCAATTGAGTCTGTTACATGCATAGAAGAAGAGACGCTCTAGGGAGATTCTTACCAAACCCTTCCTTCATTGATAACGATTTTGAACCAACTTATAATCTATTTAAGGAAGAAGGAAACCAAGATATCAATCCATTTGTTGAAGATCCACTCGCTGAATTTCTCTTTGACCTTGCTGATGAAGAACCCCAAGAAAATCCATTTGCTCTGATACTTCATCAAGCAGATATGGCACAAAATCCACCTAATCGACCTCCTGATTTTGAATTCCCTATTATTGCCTAGCAAGATAATGATAACCTCAAAAATATTCCTTCTTCATTACTTCCCAAGTTCTATGGACTAGTTACTGAGGACCCAGAAAATTTCCTGTTTGAGTTTGACATCCTCTGTTGAAGTTATGATTATACCGCAAATGCTCACAACCTGAAGTTGTTTCCTGCTACTTTGAAGGAGGGTGCTTTAAGATGGTTCATGAGTTTGGGGAGGAATACTGTTGATAGTTGGGCACTCATGCAAACTAAGTTTCATGAGAAATATAAGGAATATTGCAAGAGTGGTAATAAGGGTGATGATATATTCCGAATTCAGCAAAAGGAGGATGAAAGCTTGGAAGACTATGTCTCAAGGTTTTTGTTTTCCTTGAAGAAGAATTCAAACCATACTCTCAATGAAGAATCTCATAAATTACTTTTTCTAAGAGGAATCAATGATTCCTGTATTGATGCTCTGGATCTAATGGGAGGAGGAGATATATCCCAAGTGCCTTGGGATGATATTAAGGGCATATGCTGCAATTACTCTCGAGCAAGTGTCAAGAAGGGAAGAGGTCATCAGGCCACAATGGGAAAATCTTCTAATAATGGAGTTTCACGGATGGAGATTTCGAATCTGATGTCTGATTTCAAGCATGATATCATAAATAATATGGCTTCACAGTTGGATACTATGCAAGCTCGAAAGAAACATGAGGAAGCTGAAGCAATCTTGGCCGAGTTCTGTCCACATTGTCGACAAAAGAAGCGTGACTACAGATGTAAGATGGTGGCTAATATGTAGGCTAAGCAATTATCTACTAAATTTAAGGCAGTAAAAGGTGATGATGACCAAGTATTCTACATTGCACAAAGGCATCCATGGGCTCAAAGATAAGGTATGCCTCAAGACCCTCTAACTTTTGATAATCCTTACTCTAATTATAGTAACCAATGGCAACCTACATATGGCCCATCACCATCATGGAATACCTCTCAGCCACAATGGCCTAGCTATCCAAATTCATAATGGCAATCTCCTCAAGGAGGTTGGCAGCACCCACAAGGACAATGGGCTCCACCCCAAGGTAACTGGCAACAAAATCCTCAGTGGAGAAGCTCTCAACAATGGCAGAACCAATCCCCTGGATTCTTGCAGCCATAGCAACCGTAACCTCTGGCTCTTATGCCACCTCCTACTACATCTCCTGCAAATACTGGCCCTCCAAAATCAACGCCTATGCCTGCTCAGCCATTACCAAATCCTAATAATAAGCAGCAGCAACAACAACCTATGTATTTTGCAGAAGCTAATCAGTATCGAGCCTATGCCCTGAATATTAATGATATCCATCTCAGGTCTAGAACCACCCTACTTGCTCCACAACCACCAATAATTACTAAAATACAAGATCCTCCCTCTGCTGAAAAACTGGCCGGTCCTGTTGAACAGATACCTATATCAGAAAATACCTCTAAGGAGCCTGTCCTACAATATCTAGTAAAATCACCTTTTCCTCAGAGATTGCAAGACACTACACCCAAGTCCATGGAAGAGCCTACCTTTGATATTTTGGATCAGCTAAAGAATGTACATATCCAAATTCCCCTTTTTCAAGCCATAAAAGATGTCCCAATTTATGGAAAAGCCACTAAGGAGGCCTGTTTGAAGAAACCTGTAAGAAATAAAAAGGATCCCCAAACTATCCATGTTCTTGGAAAATTGGCAGATATTATGTTAGGGAAGGTAGTCATGCCAAAATATGTTGACCCTGGAAGTCCTGTGGTACAAGTCAATATTAATGGTCAAATGATAAAGAATGTTTTGATTGACCTAGGTGCAACCATTAATGTAATGACCAAGCATACTATGGAGTATTTGAATATCTTAACCATTAGGTCTACACCCACCATTTTGCAACTTGCTGACAGTTCCACTGTAACACCTGACGGCCTGGTGGAAGATATAATTATCAATCTTGAATCATGGGAATACCCCGCTGATTTTACCATATTGTCCACTAAGGCAACTTTGGGGGGATATCCTATCATCCTAGGTAGACCATGGTTAGCCACAACTGATGCCTTTATAGGATGTCGTTCTGGAAACATGACAATCTCTGATGGTCAGTCAACAAAGAAATTGGCTTTATACCCACCTGCCCAGCCTCAGCCAGACTTGTCTAAACCAATTTGGCCAAACTTAGGAGAAGAAACAGAAGATGTCAACTCATTGGCCCAGTTAATGATGCTGCAAACTAATCCGTTTTCCCAACTTCAGAGTGAAGATGACTTGCTTTTCCAAATTTTGCAGTCAAATTTTGATGAGTAACCCATTTGAACCCAATAATTGTCCTCAACAATCTTTCCTGCAGCAACTGAGTCCCGAGAGCCTACCATTTAAAATCCATGTAGTTTATCAACATTTTCTCCCACAAGAAAAACAGACACCACCTTTGCTAGTTGATTCCATGAATGATCTCACCAAACAAATTGAGCTATCTCCAGGCCATTATCTGAATATCAACAATCAGTTACCTAAAGCTCAACAAACTTCCCTGGTCACAATGCTGCAAAATCAACACAATGCTTTTGCATGGGACTATGAGGATATGAAGGGAATAGATCCTCAGCTTTGTACTCATAGGATCTACATTAAAGAAGATTGTTCACCTATTAGGCAGCCTCAAAGAAGGATAAACCCAACACTCAGGGAAATAGTTAAAAATGAGCTCCAAAAATTGCTTGATGCTGGTTTCATCTACCCTATTTCAGACAGTCAATGGGTATCTCCATTGGTGATTGTTCCTAAAAAAGGTGGGAAGTGGCGAGTTTGTGTAGATTACAGGGAGCTGAATACTGCAACTAAAAATAATCACTTTCCACTACCATTTGTTGATCAAGTATTAGATTCATTGTTTGGTAAAAAGTATTTCTCATTTTTAGATGGATATAGTGGGTATAATCAAATTAAGATTTCCCCTAGGGATCAGGATAAAACAACCTTTATTTGTCCATGGGGGACTTTTGCTTACTCTGTCCTACCTTTTGGCCTGTGTAATGCTCCTGCCACATTTCAAAGAGCAGTAATTAGTATTTTTGTTGACATTTCTCATGATTCTATGGAGATCTACATGGATGACTTCACCACTTATGAGTAACTTATGAAGAAGCATTATCAAATTTGGAGAAAGTTTTGAAAAGATGTAAGGAGCATAATTTATCTTTAAATAGTGAGAAGTGTTTTAGGCCATCATATCTCTCCAACTGGAATTTAGGTTGATCCTGCAAAAATAGAAGTTATTCTAACCTTGCCACCACCTATAAAACAAAAGGATGTTAGAAGATTCTTAGGACATGCTGGATATTATAGAAGGTTCATCAAAGATTTCAGCAAAATAGTCAGTCCATTGTATGCCTTATTGACTAAGGATTCTGAATTTCATTGGACTGAGGCCTGTGAAAAATATTTCCTGCAGCTTAAGGACTTACTTACTAAAGCACTTATTCTTCAAGGACCAAAGTGGAGTCTGCCCTTTCATATACATACTAATAATTCTAATTATGCCATAGGGGAAGTGTTAGGACAGAAGGAGAATTCCATAGAGCATGTCATCTATTTCATCAACAAAAATATTCAAGGACCAGAATTAAACTATACTATCACAAAAAAAGAATTGCTAGCAGTTGTGTATGCTCTGAACAAGTTTCGACATTATGTCACTGGTTACCAAATATTTGTTCATACAGACCATGCAGCAATAAGGTACCTTATGAATAAACCTGTCATATCTGGTAGATTAGCAAGGTGGCTACTATTGTTGCAGGAATTTGATATCACAGTTATCGACAAGCTAGGCAAGGAAAATGTGGTGGCTGATTTCTTGTCAAGACTTCAAATAGCTACACTTGCCACATCTGAAATAATTGATGATAGCTTTCCTAATGAACATTTGTTTTCTATTGCTGCTAGAACTCCATGGTATGCAGATATTGCAAATTACTTAGTAGCCAGCAAAATACTAGCTCAATTCTCACCAAAGGACAAGAGGCTATTGATTGAGAAAAGTTTTAACTTTTCATGGATTGCAGACTGTTTGTTTTATACAGGGCCTGACCAAGTCATGCGAAGGTGTGTCAGAGAAGATGAGATGAAATTTTGCATGCTTGTCATGATGAGCCATGTGGTGGGCACTTTGCATCTAAAACAACATCAATGAAAGTGCTTAATATAGGGTACTATTGGCCCACACTACACAAGGATGTTGTAGCCTACACAAGGAAATGTGATAGATGTCAAAGAATGGGGATACCAATGAAGTTTGATGAAATGCCCTTATATCTACAAGTGGTGGTTACTCCCTTTGATAAGTGAAGAATGGATTTTGTTGGGCCAATTGATCCTCCATCCAATGGAAAATCCTACATTTTAGTTTGCACTGATTATGTGACAAAATGGGTGGAAGTGAAGGCAATGACACATGCACGTGACAACAAGGTTGTTGAGTTCCTTTATGAACAAATTTTTACTAGATTTGGAGTCCTGAGAGAACTTGTTATTGATCAGGGAGCTCAATTCACTTCAAACCTGATCACTGCATTGATGAATGACTATAAGATCAAACACAGAAAATCAAGCCTACCCTCAAGCCAATGTTCAGGCAGAGGTAACTAATAGAGAACTGGAGGCCATCCTTACAAAAATAGTCCAGTTACACAAGAAAGACTGGAGCAGTCATCTTCTAGAAGCAATCTGGGCTTATAGAACAACATGGAAAACAACTACAGGGTTTACCCCTTTTGAGTTACTTTATGGAAAAACTGCTATGTTGCCAATTGAGTTTGAACATAAGACTTTGAGGACTGCTCTTCAATTACACATTGATCTTTCTGAAGCTCAAAAGGAATGCCTCCTCCAGTTGAATGCATTAGATGAGATGCAGAAGGCTTCCCTGCAGCATACAGAAGCAATATAGCAGCAAAGGAAGAAATGGCATGACCGCAATATCCGCACAAAGCATTTCTCCTTTGGTGATTGGGCTCTACTTTACGACTTTAGGTATAAAGAGAATCAAGGTAAGCTTACAACAAGATGGCTTGGTCCGTATGAAATTGAAAATGTATTTGATAATGGTTCGGTTCAGTTGGCAACAATCGATCATGTTCGATTCAAACTGTTGGTTAATGGACACCGTCTTCAGTTATACCATAAACCTGCATCAAAAGAACAATTTATAAAATAGTTTGTTTCCCCTGCAACCACTGACCTTCATACAGGAAAAGGCTTCGGTCTTCTTCCTGCAGCATCTCTTTGAAAGTATGTTGTATGTCCATAATAAAGGTTTTCTTTTTACGAAAGCTACTTTCTCCATCACCATCCATCACCATCATTCACTCATTCCATTTTTCTTTTCTATGTCACCCATCCACGTCATCCATCTGTTGTACCACCTTCATTTATGGTTTCTTTTCAAGCAGTTATTTCCGGTTGTGCTGTGATATCTCCCAACATCCTCGGGCATTAATTACAAGGTACGCGATATTCTTTTTATTTGTCACATCATTCATTCATTTTATTTATTCATTTATTACAATATGTCTATCAATCATTACTACCAATTCCTCGCCTATCCTTATACACATGTGTGGACACATGTCAAATCTTAAGTAGGGGGTGAGGATAGTCTGTTTCAAATTCTTTCCTTTTGCTAATGCCACGTCTAGTAAAGACAATTTTTATCGTACATGTCGCCAAATGAATGCATGCTTTTCCTAGATCAGCAAGTTAACTACTTAATTAAGTAGTTCCTAAAAATCATTGCATGCAATTGTCTTTTATATCATTTCTGGTAAAGTAAAAAGGTAAAGAAGCCAAAAATAAAGAAGCAGAGCAAAGAAAAGTGTTTTTCAAATATTCAGAAGAGGTTCAGATTCAGGGTTTTAGCAGAAACGGTTGTGAATATGGGTGGTCATCTAGTATGACATGAACCAGTGTCTCATGAAGCCTTAACACAAGACCCTCAAATAGTTCAGGCATTCAATATGTGCGGATGGTTGAATTACTTTTTGAGTATCGATTCCTTTGATGAGGAAGCTGCTAGTGAATTTTTAAGAACTCTTTCTGAGGGAGAGGCTACAGTATGGGGTTTAGCAATAGTAGTCACTGAGGAACGGATTGTTGAGATAACAGGGCTTCCTGCAGCTGGAGAAAAGTTTCCTTCAGGAAGGGATGCCGTCTCTGCCAGGGCAGAATTCACATTGCCAACTGATGGACCCTTGGAGGTTTCAAAGCAAGGGTGCAAAAGAGTGTCACTGCCTTATCCATATTCAGAATATGCCTCATTTATAATCAGGTATTTAACTTGTGAAGGACGCTTTTTTTATTTGCATTCCTACCATTTTAAACTGTTAAGTCATATAAGGAACGGGTTAGCTATCAACGTCCCAAATTTCTTGTTAAATCTTTTGGAGAGTAATGCCTGTGAAACTCAGAAGGGAAAAGACAATTCCATCTCCCATCATGCCCTTATTAAACTACTGATTGAGCATTCCCTGAGGGACGTATCACCCCTTTCTTTGCAAGAATTTTTTGCCCAGAAAGGACTGCAGCCTCCTGAACCTCCTAGAACATTGCCTGCACAACCCAAGAAAAAGAGAAAGAGAGTAGAGTCTTCGAGTAGAGAAGCTGAGCAAGAATCCCCTGTTTCTCCTGCAGCACCTAGTCCTGCAGCCGCTATAACTAAACCCTCTACCCAAGTTAAAACCAGGTTTGCTACAAAGAACGAAAAAGGGAAAACAAAGATAGGCGAACCATCTAGCGTTGGGCATACCCCAGAAGAAAACCCTCAAACGAAGAAGCAAAAATGAGCTACCCGGCTTTTTCCTGCAGCAACACCTGATGTCACCATAATTTCATCATCCTCTCCTACTAATTCTCAAACCCCCAAGCAAGCTGGGAAGAGAAAAGCTGCAAATGAACCTCCTTCATCAACTACATTACCTAGGAGAACTTCAGCAAGAAAACAAAGTCAAACTACCCCAACCTCTTCTACCTGACCTAAAATAATAGTCATTTCAAAGGAATCCGAGGAACTCATTCATGAGAATTCTCAAAGTATATCTGAGAATTTTCCACTCAGCCCCTCAGAAATTCCTGATGATATACAAGATGAAACAGAGGAAGTTGGGGAAGAACAACAAGGTTGTAATAATCAAGGGAGAATACCAAGTCTTGATGACTTGGTTGATGCAGTTGAAAGAATTTCAGAGGAAACACAGTCCCCTCTTGACAAGCAACATGATTTTTTCCTGCAGCAAGAATAGGAGCAATTTGAGCAGCCTGAGACATCCAATGCAATTCCATTGCCCTATGAAACATGCCAGGCATTGGTTGTGTATAAAAGAACGTTTCTAATCGAATACTTATAATACCTTTAGATAACCTGGAGGCCTATGACACTTCAAACCTTGAGTTTCCGCCATCTGGCTAAAACTCAAATGTAGCAGAGTCTGTGGGAGGAAGAAAAGAAGAAGTTAAAGAAAGAGATTGAAAATCAAAAACAAGAAATCCAGGAGATGAAGGAAAAGATGAATGAAATGATGAAGGTGGTAGGGAAAATCATGGAATGTAGGCCACCACCCAGAGTATATGCAATGTGCCTCAAGGAGTAGTTTATGTGGTTCCAATTAATGAGGATTTATAAAAACCTTGACCCTGTTCCTAATTCTGCTAAAGAATTCTATGATGCTTATCAAATAGCACCTAACTAGCTAAGGAATTCTATGTGTGAATTTTATTTACATGGTTTATTAATCCCTTGTGAAACTAAGTGGAATCCACTTCTTTTTATAGGTGACATACATTTGAGGTCACTTATGTCCTGGGTAGCAAATGAAATTAATTATGGGAAACAATTTGAGGACTATGAGGAAGCTGAACGGAAAGAACATATTCCCCTTAGATCAGAAAGCTCAGACCCTCAAACATTTCTGAGGGCTTGGTTTTCTGTTGCATATGGATTTTATGATCCTGCAGCAAGGATAAGGATATTTGATATTAGGAAGCAGGTTTATGACGAGTTTAAAATCCAACCATATTCATTCTGGAAGCTTTTAGCTTCCAGAAGTAAAACAAGATGAGAAAAGCTAATAGTTGGTTTAAGAAATTCTGATCCCCATAGTCCCTTGAATTTAAGAGCAAAAGTCATGAGATCAGAAAGATATATGCAATTAGGTCTTCAGGAAATATTTGAATTGTGGTTGCCACTAACATTTAGACCTCCTGCTTTGATGTGGCCATTGTATCCTTATCAAGCCACAGATATCAATGAAGACACAGAAGCTCACAGATATGAAAGATGGCAGAATTGCAGGGGTTTCTACTATAGGTTTGGGACTGCACTACATAGCCATGTGACTCCTACAGATTTCAGGGACACAACCAGGAAGATTAATGCTAGAGGACCAGCATTAGCTAAAGTAGGGGGCAAATGATGAGCCCAGAATATGATAATAATTTGGATATCATGTTATAGTTTGAAAAGACCTTGCTCTTTTTTATGGATGTTTTAAACTCTGTGGTTATAAAATTTTCATGTTAATGGGTAGTATTATATGGCAAGCATTCCTATATTCTTGCAGCCTAAATATCTTAGTATGTCTATGATCATTACCCTATTTTGACCTCCCAATTGACTGATACGATATATGTAGTTTTTGGATAAGTAACATGAATTTGATGCGTGTGATTAATGAGGAGTATCGTGCTATTATGAGTGCATGCCTTATTTTGCCTCTATTGCCATGTGTTCTACAGGTTGTTAAAAGCTGGTATGAATGGGTCAATGCACAACAAAACATGGCCTTGCGGAAAAAGTCGTTTCCAGCACACCATTGAAGGAGTCGTTTCAAGCGAGGATTCTTTGTCCGGGTCATTGGGAAGAAACCAAATGAATCATCAATCTAGGAAGAGTGGAGTTCTAGATTTCCTCTGAATCTGTTGAGCAGATAGACTTGCATTTATGAAATCTGTTCCTTAGTCTCAGGTGGCATTTATATCCGCATCTTTCTCTGTTAATTAGTTAGTTAGCTGTTTCTCTTTAAATAAATGTTCCTCCTGCGTGAGTGAACGAGATGATAGAGAATAAATTAGACTAGAGAGTAGAGATAGAAAATAGTGTATTAAGGTTACTATTATAATGAAAAGCAGAGCTTTGTGTTAAAGCTTTCTTACAAGCAAACCAACCATGTATGTGATTTCGAGTTCATGAATAAAAAGCCAATGATGTTTTGAGTTCAGCTCTTGTTTAAATTGGTTGATGCTTGCTAAGGGGGCCCACTTAGTAAGTATCTATAGTTAGTTGTTTACTTCCTGTTGTTTATCTGTTAGAATTTCATTCCAATAATTTTTAATGCAAACTCAGTCTTAAACTATTCCTGCAGCATAAGGAATCCATCCCTGTGTCTGTTCCTGCAGCATAAGGCCAGTTCATGGTTTGTTTTCCAGTGATGGTTATTACGATTCTTGCTTTAGTTAAGTGATGCTTAAGTTAGTAAGACTTTGTTTCACGTTCCTGCATCAAAGTTAGAATTCCTTTCAAGCATTTATTTCTAATAGGTTGTGGCTAAAATCGGTTCTTAGTGCACCTATAGTGCCGCTCCATTTCAAGTATACGTTCCCTGGTTTGACAAGTAAATGAATGACCATGAGAAGATGTTAGTCACCTGCTGGAATGACCAATTCCAATGTTAGGATTCGTCATGACTTTTATATCCTTTTGTGGGTGACAACCAATCACCACCATCTAACCATCATCCCTTCATCCATTGGGGCATAGTGGGGAATTTTATTACAATTTTTTTTCCAAATCACTAGCATTTCTTTGAAACAATGTAACAAGGTACATTGTCTCAAAGAGGGGAAAATGTAGATGTAGAATTTGTCTACCACACCCCTATTTCTTTAAGGGATTTTCTTTCCTAAGGAATTATTGGAAATAATGCCCTCGTTTTATGATGCCATCGTTTTGAACTCAATTTTCAAAATTTCATGTGGGGTAAAGCCACTTGTCAAGCTTGTGTATCTACTATTAAATATGGGGACTATGCTTAAGGCACAAGGTGATGAGATTCCACATGGCGTCTTCACATGCCAACTAAAAGGAATGGGAAATGTTTTTATTTTGTTGAGAACTTGCTTTCCCATAGAACATGTGGCAAGGTGGCATAGCTCAAAGGGGTTTCTAAGCATCACAAGTAGTATTTGATGTGCAATTGGCTGAAACTCTTGGTGGATCCATTGCAAAAAAAGGGTAGACATCAACAAGTGGAAAAAACCCATGTGCATCCTACGAATGATGCTCATCATCGATGCTCAATTATGAAGGCTCATAGGTGGTTGCAAGGGAGATCATGGAGGAACAAGTGGTGTCATCACCCTCATTGGGGGTTGCTCATGATTGCCTAGTATGTCCATTTCAATGGTCTAGATGGAGATGAGGTCCATAGGCACAAGAGTGGGGAATCTTTTTTGTTTCGATGGTTCCCATATCGTTGGGAATGTATTTTCATATTTAATCCCTGCGTGGTGTTATAAAAAGGGCCTCTCTTAGCTATTGGTCACTTAAAAGAGAACTCAGAGGGAATAGTTTATTCTTGGCAACACATAGACCTTAATATATTATTTTCTTGAAAGAATAGAGATTGAATGCATAAATTATGCCATGTTTACCTCTTCTACATGTTTATTTATGTTTATTTGCTTCAATTCACATTTTGCATCTACCAAAAGTGTTTGTAATTGTGGATTACTCTCTTTCAGATTTTAGAATTACAATTACCTTAACATATGCAAAGCTTTGAATCATGTTTAATAATCTTTCAAAATTCCATAGAAAATCATTCTTACTAAGATTTTATTATGCTATATCAGGTTTGAAATGTTGTAAAAGCTTGGTGCATCACCTTAGAATAGTTTATTTTATGCATTATGTTTTATTCCTTGTCCCTTTTCTCCCCCCTATTAACAAAATGAAGAATTGGCTCCTAAAATCCTGGAGGTCATTCTACAGAGTGCATTCTAGTCCCCCATTTATAGAACTTCCCATAATTGTACCTCCTAAGTGTCAAATTTATAGATCAATAGTTTTTTTGGCATGCTTAGTGGGACTAAAATACTATCAAGCCAGTAAGGAGGCAGGTTTATGAGTTGGAGGACTATCACTAGGCCATTAACAACATATAATCTTGGATTTCTCTTGCCCTCACTGGTGATTGTCTGATGATAAAGAATTATAGGAAGCAGAGCAACACAAATACCAACACAAGCACAAGCACATCAGGGGTGAGCTCTAATGGCTGCCAAAAAATTTGTAGCATGAAATAGTGGTAGCCCGCTTATTCCTCCAACCCCTTTAACGGTATTAGATTTGATTCCCGCTAACACTCTCAAGGTGCTCCCTAAATTCATGGGAGAAGATTTTAAGACACAAACAGAACATTTATAATATGTTGTTGACATATGCATAATGCATCATGTAGTGAATCAAATTGTGGCCTTAAGGCTACTTGTTGCTTCTTTTGAAGGGAAATATCATGACTGGTACAAATCCTTAGCCCCCAATCTAATTACTACATGGGATCAACTTGGAGATGGTTTCTTCAAGCGATTTATAGAGAAAGGTGACTAGTCTTCCTTGCTCCAACAATTGATAACTATCAAAAGGGTTCCTTAGGAATTTGTCATAGATTTCAACAACAGGTTTCATAAAACTTGGGAAAGGATCCCCATAATAGTCAGACCTGCAATGAGTATGGCTATCATTTTCTACTTGAAGACTTTTAACTCAAACATAGCTATAATGATTCAGTTGTTGCGGGGAAAAACCATTCCTTATGCGTATGAATTGGTTGTGAGAGTTGAGGACAATCTTATATATGTTGGGAAGCTCCCTCCCCAGTTTCCTATGCTAGTTTTCCTAGAGATACCACCTCTCCCACCAAAATATTCCTCCAATACCTCCGCTACACCTCCTTGAATGTATGTGTATCCCAATGCATAGACTAATGCAATTGCTCCCACTTTTTTGGCTACAAAATTGAGCAACATGAAGAATTTGTTGTGAACCTTTTCCAATGAGATACTTAACAAGAGGCAACAAACTATGCCACATAAGCCCCCTTACCAAAATTTTCAAGGTAATAGACTCCCTTTTAACATAACCAATACTAGGGAGGAGCACAGATGAATAATAAAATGCAACCTTCAAACCAAATAGTCCCAGTCCCGACTGTGCTATAGTTTGTACCTTCCAAATCATAACAGATACTTGAAAAAAGTTCAAAATAACATGGAAAATTACACTAATTCATGGTGTTTCCCTTGTAATGATGCACACATACCCCAAAACTTCCTTAGGGGAAACCTCCAATAGAGGGTCTTAGATAAACGAAATCAAGGAATCATTTTCAATACAAGCGCACGTGCCTATCAATCCTCGAGAGTTGAAAATGTTGTCCTAGTGGCACAAATGCAATACATGTCCCTTGAGAAAGAAGGGGAAATTTCTTCGGACCATGCTCTATTTTCTTGGATGGAGAGAGAGGATGTAATATTTTCTAATGATGCATCAACATCCAAAACCCCCCAAGTTCAGTCATATTATTATACCTGATCCAATAAGAGGTTGATTAGAGAGAATGTACCTATTACACCGCAACCTAAGCCAGTCTCTGAAAAAGTTTTGGAACCACTAGTAGTAGCTCTAGAGTTCTCAAAGTAGAGTGAGGCAATAGTGAGTAAAGAAAAATATTCATAGGCCCAAACATCTAGACCGCTTAATGTGGTGGATCAATTGAAGAAAGCCCCTACCCATGCCTCTTTACAGGATATTTTGGCCAAAGTAGAAATCTTTTTTGTGGGAAGCTTTAGGAGAGGATAAAAGACCACTGTAGGCTGATGTGATCTTGGAACGTAATCAGGAGAAAGGAAAAGAGCTAGTTCAAGATTTTTGGGCTTTAGGAGCTATGAAATTCATAAACACAAAGGAAAAAGTGGTGAAGGAGGAGTTAAGTAAGTTGAAACCTACCCCATTTTTCTTGACCCTCATTGTAGGGGATAAGTTTCTACATAATTCTATAATTGACTCTGGAGCCAGTACCATAGTTATTCCTAAGTTCATTGTGGATTCTTTAAAATTAGAACATGAGCCTCTTGATAGAGGAATCGTGGAATTAGATGGAAAAGGTTTCAAGTCGTAGGTCTAATAAAAATCCTTCCCCTTGTAGACATGTAAAATTGACCTAACAACTATCACACACCTAAAATGACATTTTCACATCATCGGCATCATTATCATTGAATATCACTACATTTCACATCAAAAGCATCAAAAACCCTAATTCCCCCTATTAATTGAATAATATGACATTATTTAGTTAATTCACTTTTTCATTATTTTTGACTAATTAAAACCCTATTTTTGCTATTAATTGAATAATACAATATTATTTAATTAATTCACATTTTATCATTTTTCAACCAATTAAATAAATTACATTTATTTAATAAAGTCCCAATCTAACTTTATTTCGTCCTAATTAGTTAAATAACACCAATTATTTAATTATGTCATTAATTCACTTCCCTAAGTCGATTGAATTATTAAAATCATAATAATTTAATTAACTCACTTTAACTCCAAATTTTGAATAATTAAATTAAACTATTCAAAAAATTATCAAAAATCAAATCAAACCAAACTAATGCAACTTTGTTTGCAAAAGTCAAACTTGATTTGCATGTTTAACTCCAAAATGAATGAATTAATTAAATCAATTAATTAATCATTCTCAACCACTTTTTTGATTGAGCAAATTACGAATCACTGATTGCTCAATCTAATTCCTGACTAATCAATCTAATTCCTAACTAATCAATCTAATTCTTGATTGATCAATCTAATCCCTGACTGATCAATCTAATCCCCGACTGATCAATCTATATCCCTAAATGACCAATCTTTTCCTCAATCACACTAATCACGCAATCAATTTGCATAGATTATGCCCATCTAAATCCTCTCAGATTTTCCCCCTCACATTCTGGAATGCTTGGTGGGACCTTGGTCCTTAACACTAACGATTTCGTGAGCTAATTTTGAAGTTTTAGGTCTCGGATGTGCTCTAGATCTTCACGTACAGGTTCCAAAAAAATTTTGCACTTGATTTCATGGATTTGGTGCACTTGACTCTATTTCCAGTGCACTTGACACTATTTTTTGCACTTCTGACATTTCTTTGCACTTTTGTCTTATGATAGAGGGCGCTTCTGATTTTTTCAGCCTATTTTCCTTTTGACAGAGGCTGCACTTGACTATGTTTTTCTCGCTTTTTCTCTATCAAGATTTTGTATGAAAGTTGAATATTAGATTTCAATTTTTGACATTAAAAATTGTTCGATTTGGGTGTTTGACAGGTACTAATGTGTATTTTTGTAAGATTTGCAGAAGCATAACTAATTTTTATCCACAAACGATTAACACATTTGTTACAGGGAAGATGAACAATCAAAGAGTTTCAAATTTACAAATGATTTTTAAGTCAGAAATCCTTCATTTTGGTGCTTAAAAAGAACCCTAAAAACAACACATTTTTTATTTAAGTGATCTAAAATGAATCATTTTCAAATATTTCTTAAGTTAGGATAATTTTCATTTGGTGCTTAAAAAGAACCATACAAACAACACATTTCAATTTAAGTGCTCTAAAATGAACTCTTTCCAAGCTTTCATAGATAGAGAATTTTTAATTGGTGCATAAAAATAACACAAACAAACAATTCAATTGGTGCTCTAAAAAGGTTTTTTAGCTTTCAAATTAACACTTGGAATGTTTGAGTTTTTGTTTGTTGACCAAAATAATTACCTATTGTTGATGCACATTCACATTCATTTTTGTTGACCAAGTAAGACCAGGATCGATTTAGAAACACTCAAGTTTTGGGCTTAAAAATGAACAAATCAGTTTTTGTCTTGCATGTTTGCTATGTCATTGACTAATATCCTAAACATTTCCATTGGATGCTTTTAAAAAGAACCATTTCTATCTTATTCACACTTTTTTAGGGATAGCACCACTCGAGGCACTTAAAAAGAATCAAATTGCTATGAAGTGTATTTTGTGTTTGGCAAGCTAGGTGTTTATCTTCTCCCCTCACACCTTTTGGCGATCTTGGGTGAGTGAAAACATTTTAAGTTTTGTACTTTGTTTATTTTCAAAGCATACCTTTAGAGGGCCTAACTATTGAGACAAATCCTGCGTTGGAGAACTCATAGGCGACCCAAGTGGCACTCTATTTTGGTCTACTATATAAATTATTGTGGGTGTGAGGAAATTTCATCATCCACCCGGTGTTACTATTCTATATCGACATTAGTCTCCCCCAATATCCGTGCGATACGTAAAAACCCATAAGGGCCAAGAGGCCTCTTAATTGAGCAAAACACCGCATGTATAGACATCCAAAAGTAATAATCCCAAAACACTCATTAAGAACCCTTAGTGGCCATTCAATTTCAAATTCGAATCGTATTTTAAAGAAGTGCATTAGAATAACACCATTCCAAGAAGTTACTTACCATGTTCAGTTTTTGGTTGAGACAATACAACAAATAGGGAAGGGACTCTTTTTCTTGGCATGTCAAGATGGTACATTTTCTTGACATAGCCTATTTTTCCATTAAATCTTCATGGATTAATCATCTCTTAGGGGATGATTGGTAGGCCTACTGAGAAATATGTACCCACTTGAGCTAAGGTTGCAAATTCTTGTGAGTCAGTCCAAACACAGTGCATGGTTCCAAAAACAACTCAAACAAACATCAACATATTGGTCAAAATCTCAAACACTTTAAGGTTAGTGTGAATACTTTGAAAAGAGACCTATGTTTGCACTCCCTAAAGCATATCCTAAAAAAATATCTTTGAAAGGTTTCCAAAACTTTAGGCTTAGATTTCAAGTCACACCAAATCTGAAGTTAACATTGGAAAACTATAGCCTTTACTGGTATCTTAATTTTCACTTGGTGGAAAGAAACGTACCTTTAAAATTTATAGACATTTAGAGCCAAAATGAATGTTTTTTATAAAAATATTCATGTCAGTCCATAATTTTTCAGTGGTATCACTTGTCATATCTCAGAAATAGAGCACTTGAAGAAAACAAAATCACCCCAATACTATGAATTACCCAAGCTGTTGTCAAAGCACTAAAACTAGAAAACCAATTTACACAGAGGCTACTTCTGCTACTATTTCTAGCGCACTCGATCCAAAATTGGTTGCACTTACCAAAAAAATCTTGCTTTTTCTCTCTATCCCATAAACTTCACTAATTAAAATCTATTGCATTTGACAAAACCTGTGCACTTGATGCAACACCAGCGCACTTACTCATTTTTTCTGCACTTGCCAAATTTTTCCAACGCACTTGACTAAAATTTGCTCATAATTACCAAAAAAAATCCTACTTTTGACTGAGCAATTCACCACATTGGATAAAAACATACAAAGGCCGCACTTGAAATTTCAGCTCTATTGCTTTTGCTCAAAACACATCACTTCTACTCTATCCTGCTGGGAATCAAAAAAATGAATCAAAGCTTCTTATAGGATCCTTGTTAGAACAAAATAATTGGAAACCCAAATAAGTCATATAATCCTTCATCCACTCTCAACATTCCATCCTACTTTTAGAAATCATAATCAAAGCAAACAAACCTGGATTATTCCCTCACTTGCACTTCCAAGATATCAATAGTTACTTAAACCTCAAGGCTAGTTCAAGTAAGATTTTTTGCAGCATATCCTCTAGAAAAAGAAGTGAGATATCAATCTAGGCCTCTTAGCATTTTGAGTTCCAAGAATAGTGTCACCTCAAAACAACACTCAAACCTTAGGGTCTTGAGCTTCATAACAAACCATATCAAAACATCCACACTTTCACCATATGACCATTTGGCGTCTGACTACTCTTGTTCAACAACCAAACCTTGCAACACCAATCCTACAACCAAGTCTCACACACATTGAAGGTGAAGAAACTAATATCATTAGCAGTTTAAGGACCTTCATATTTGAGAAGAATGAAACACCCAACTAGTGGAGAAATACAACAAAAATCTTAGATAAAGAGGAAGAGAAAGTAGACCTAGCAGCCAGAAGACCCGTGTTACCACCTCCTACGCGGCAATGGATATCCATCCTTCATAATCTCTGGAAAGGGAAAAATCCTTAGGCAAAAATCAATATTCCAACTTTCAAAGAACCATCCTGCTCTAAAGTTTTTCAAAAGGTACATCTTAAGAACTTATCACAACCATCAAAATCGACTAGATCATTTCTATTTACGATTTTCAATGGGCCAAGCACACCTAGATCTTCAATGGAGAAACCCAAAAAAAAAAGCAATTTCATTTTCCTTTAAATGAAAAATCCAAAAAAAACAAAAGCAATTTCAGTTTCCTTAAAACAAAAAATCCACAAAAACAAAAGCATTATTTTTTATCCATAGCTAGGAGTCATGAAAATGTTCACAAAAGCTTGGAAATTGTTTATGACAACTACAAGATCACAACATAGGAAGAACATTGAAGAAAAAAAAAACAATGCCAATATCCCACCAACAAACTCCATGAATGAAGAAGGTGTCCCATGGGGCTATAGGCCAACTGACCTTGAAACACCCCAAAAGAGACCCACGTACAAAGAAACTTTCAATGAGGAAGAGTTAAACCGCAAACGAAAAGAAGTGATAGAACAATCCAACCAGAACCCACAAGGAGTGGTCATAGAAGAGGTGGATAATGAGGAGGAAATAAATGATGAGGAACTATTTCAACATTCCAACAACCCCAAATTTCTCAAACTGATGGACAAATTGTTGAAAAAGGACCCAAATTCTTACTTCTTTAAGTTAGCACAGAGTGGTGCTAAATTTCCAATAGACATTTACGTGGAGGCTCTCAAAGATCCAAATCTTATTCCCTTGGGGGTTAACTTATTAGTGAGACAAATATCCAAACCCATAGATATTCCAAACATGCCACATGTATTCTCGCAAAACAATGGTCAACCCATGGAAAACCCCTTGTATAGAAAACCAACTCAAATTGAACAAGCGATAGTGACCCAATAGTATCAAGGAGGTCCATCCCAATATATACCACAAGGAAATAATCCTCCACCAGGACAATACATACCTCAAAACACATTATATATTAACCCTTCCCAAAATGTATCAATTCAACAGGGAAATTTCCACAACAATACCATCAACAGAGTGGGCCACATGGTCCTCTTCCTAGTCCACGGTACCATCAACAAGGTGGGCCAGAGGGTCCCCTTCCTAGTCCATAGTACCATCAACAAGGTGGGCCATGGGTCCACTTCCTAGTCAATAGTCCCAACAACAAGGTGTGCCATAGGGCACCCTTCTTCAATCGTCCCATCAATAAGGTAACAAATTAATGCACCATCAGGGGAACCTTCAATATAGTCCATCCCAACAACAAGGTGTGCCATAGGGCACCCTTCTTTAGTCATCCCATCAATAAGGTAACCCACCAACGCACCATCAGGGGAACCTTCAGTATAGTTTGTCCCAACAACAAGGTGTGCTACAGGGCACCCTTCTTCAATCATCCCATCAACAAGATAACCCACCAACGCACCATTAGGGAAACCTTTAGTATAGTTCATACCAACAACAAGGTGTACCATAGGGCACCCTTTCCAATTCATCTCACCAACAAGGTAACCTACCAATGCACCATCAAGGAAATCTTCAGTATAGTTCACCCCAACAATAAGGAGCTAACCCTCCTTACATTCAACAAGGAGCTAACCCTCCTTACACCCAACAAGGAGCTAACCATCCTTACATTCAACAAGGAGCTAACCCTCCTTACCTTCAAAAAGGATCCAATCCTCCTTACATCCAATGAGGAGTTAATCCTCCTTCCACCCAACATGGCTATCAAGGTCCCATACCTTCACAATACCCAATATATGACCAAAGCATGGTAGGACAACAAGGCTATTACATGCAAGACTTGCAAACAAATGTACCAAAAATAGAGATAGAACTACAACTAGAAATAGTGAACCAAAAGATAGCAGACATGCAAGTAGGAAAATAAAAGAAAACTTTTACCCTTCGGGATTTATGTCATTTTCCCTTTGATCATTCCATTAATATGCTTCCCTTTCCAAATAATTTTAAAATACCCAAGTTTGAAAAATACAAAGGAAGGGGAGACCCAGTAGAACATGTATGATACTTTTCAGTAGCATGCATGGAAGTACAAAATGACTCTTACCCCATGAGGCTCTTTCTGCAAAGTCTTACTGGTCATGTTATAGAGTGGTTCACTCATATACAACTAGGAATAAAAAGCTTTGACAAAATATCTATCCAATTCATAACACACTTCTCATTCAACATAGAGCAAGACATTACCATCACAAATCTATACAAAATTAAGAAAATTCAAGGTGAATCTTTCACCTCATACTTTCAACGATGGCGACATAAGGCTAGTTGATGCAAATCACCTATTCCTAACAAGGAGCTAGTTGACATATTCATTTCAAATTTCAAAAAAAAATTCAACTACCAACTTACCATGTGGTGTCCCAAAAAATTTGAAGAATCCATTGAGAAGGGACTGCACATAGAAAGGGCCCTCATAGTGGGAGGGGTGATCAAGATAAAAAAACCCAAGAGATAGTCCTTCTAGTTCAAACGAGAAACATAAAGTCTGGGCCAAGAAAAAAATGTTATGAACAATGAAGTGGTGGACACAAGCGTGGTTTGGAATGCACAAAACACACCTCAAAAAAAATTTCAAGTGGCAAAAACAAGATATGTTCCAAATAGTACACAAAACAACCAACTTACCTATCCCAAGAAAGATCAAGTAGTCAACCAACAAGTGAATCAAGGAGGGAAATAGAGGTAATACGATCAACCAAGGAGGTAGTTCACGATACTAGGAGTCACTTGAGATAGTCATGCATAAACTAGTGCAACAAAACATCATCAAGGTAAATGATCGCCCAAACTATGAGGAGCCTAGTTTCAAGACACCATGGTATAATGAGGACTTATGTGAATTCCACAGAATCAAAGGACACACAAAAAAAAATTACATGAGACTCAAACACCTCATACAAGACTTGATAGACAAAGGAGAGATGGATGTCAAACATCATCCCAAAAATAAGGACCTTAAAATATACACAAACCCAATCCCAAACCACGCTAAAATGAATGACAAAGGGAAGGAACAAGATTATCATAATGCTAATTATACCTATGGTGACACAGTTCTAGGAACCCTCTCACAAGCTGATGACAATAGGGAAAATGTAGTGACTATATGAGGTGGAGACAATAGTTGTAATGTAACTACCCATCAAGGGAGATTTACAATACAAGGAGCCCCACCCAAACCCACAACTAGTTCATCAAATGACTACAACATTGTGGAACAGCTGAAGAAGACTCCTACCTTAATCTCAATCCTAGAACTGCTAAAACTATCACTCGCACATAGGGAAATACTTGAAAAAGTTTTGGAAGCATCAGTCCCCAATGACCTTGATCCTAATCAGTTCCAAGCCATGGTTGTAAAAATCAAGGCCAACAATCATTTAGTCTTTTCCAAGAAAGATCTTCCACAAAGGACATTCCACAACCAAGCTCTCTACATAGAGGTTGGTGTCCACAAGAACATGGTCAAGTGGGTGTTGATAGATAATGGTGTGGGTCTAAACATCTATACCTTAAAAAAATTCAAACAGTTGGGGTATTCAGATGATTTTATAAACAAAGGAAAGAGTATCGCTATAAGAGCCTATGATGACCTTGAAAGGAATTCAAAAGGAATAGTCAAGCTACCAGTGTAGATAGGACCGGCCATCATAGAAACTACATGCAAATTACTTGACCTTGAGTTGTTGTATAACCTCCTCCTAGGATGCCCTTGGATCCACGCATTACAAGAAGTTCCATAAACCTTTCACCAATGCATAAAATTTCCCCACAAAGGAAAAAAGGTGACATTATATACTGATCTTGAGCCTTTCCATTTTTGTGCAAAGTTGGAAGAGAAGTATAATAGGATCCAACGTATACCAAGCAACAACATATCCTTCCATTCATTCTCATATGTTGATCCTTCCAAACTACCATCGGACTCAACCAAGATCACATCAAGTGAACAACCGAAAATGGAAACCAAGGTTCAAGTACTAGACAAGGGCAATGAAAATTACCACTTCAACCAAGCATTATGCATTGGCATGCTTCTACCAACACCCAAAGTCTATGGAGGTCCGAAAGAGATCAAGTATGCTTAGATAGTGCAAATGATAGACAAACCCACGATTTTCACCAAGTGGGGAGACATGAAAGATGAAGAGATATTCAAAGAGGTCTTCTCATCGATGATTTACAAAGAGAATCAAAACGAACCAAAAAACCCACAACCCATTCTAATTGATCCTAAAAATAGAGGTTATCAATTAGCTAAACAAATGGGATATCAGGGAACAGGTGGCCTTTTTCTATAGAAACAAGGTCAATGAGAGCCTATCATAGTGGAACAAAGAAAGAAAAATATGGGACTAGTTTATGAACCAAAAGACATGGTTACTCCAAAAATCAAATGAACCTATTTTAAGAAACAAGAAAATTCTGCTAGCGTTAAGGTAATAGATATCTACCATATCATGGACAACAATTTACTCGTTGAAGACTTATTTGAAAACTTTAGCATTGATAGGTTCCCTCTCCAATTTATCAAAACCATTCCCAATATCTATTATTATTCTAGAATGGATTCTAATGAATATGAATGGGATTCTCCTTCCTTTGTCACTGGATATGGCTCCCCCACTTCTAGTAATGATGACCTAGACACCCAATGGGAAAAAGATACCAGAGCCATAGTAACCATTTTAGCAACCTTTGTAAGCTTTGTGGATAATGACGATAGCCTACCACTCTACTACCCACAATTGATAGATTAGGACCAATAATAGCATACACCTATTCTGGATCAATTCCAGAATGATGAGGAAATCGTGGAGTTCATGGGACTTCAAGAAAACATACTAGCAGGGGATCACAAAGCAAGGTTCATCATGGAACTTGAATAGGATGCATATTTTGATGGAGATATTGAATCTTCTAGTCACAAAAATGAAAGAGAAAACATAAAAATAAAAATATGATCCCTTAGAGAAGACCACAATGTAGCTCTATCGGATTCAAAAAAGAAGAAAATAAAGGATGCATCTAAAGGTGAAAACCTCCCTGAGGGACCTGAGGATGGAGGCTTCAATCTCCCCATAAAGAAATGTCAATAAAAATCAATGCTCCTAGTAGAAGAAGAAGATTCTATAAATGTTGGCACAATAGAGAACCCAAAGATAACATACCATGCAACATCACTTGATCCTGAAGAGAAAGAAAAATTCACAATATTCATTAACGACAAGAAGGTAAATTTTGTGTGGACCTATGTAGATATGCTTGGACTAGATCCAGCACTAGTGGTACACCATTTGGCTATCTCCCCTGGAGCAAAGCCTATCAAGAAAAAACTCAGAAAAATGCATCCTCAGATAGCATTATTGGTAAAGTTAGAACTAAAGAAGTTACTAGATGTGGGTTTCATTAGACCCATCAACTATCCAAAATGGATATCCAATCTAGTACCAGTGTCAAAGCCTACTAGGGACATAAGGATCTGCATAGACTTTAGAGACCTGAACAAAGCCTACCCAAAGGATGAATTCCCCCTCCCAAGTATTGACATGATCATGGATCTAATAGTAGGGCATGAGATGCTATCCTTAATGGATGGTTTCTCTATATATAAGTAGATAAAAATCTCTCCAAATGATCAACACAAAACAATATTTACTTGCTCTTAGGAGACCTTGTACTACAATGTAATGCCATTTGGTCTAAAGAACGCAAGAGAAACATATCAAAGAGTAATGACAACCATCTTTCCCGATATGCTACATACAATCATGGAAGACTATGTGGATGAAATTCTAGCAAAGTTCATCAAAAGGGAAGATCAATTGACCAATCTTGCAAAGGTGTTTGATCATATTGAACAATATAATATGAGACTCAACCCTAAGAAGTGCATGTTCGGAGTAACATCCAAAAAGTTGTTAGCCCATACATAGTGTCAAGAAGGGGGATTAAAGTGGATCCTGCAAAATTAAAAGCTATACTAGAGATGCCTCCACCAAAGACATTAAAACAACTGAGGATTTTACAAGGGAAGCTGCAATCCATCAGGCAATTTATCACACAACTGGCAGAAAAATGTCACCCTTTCACTCATCTCCTACACAAGGACATCACCTTCAAGTGAGATGGGAGATGTGACCAATCATTCTAGCAAGTCAAGGAGTACCTACTTATTCATCATGTACTCATGCCGCCTATTCCATACAAGGAAATGGTACTCTATGTGTCTACCACACAAGTAGCATTGGGAGCTCTCCTAGCCCAGCTAGATGATGATAACAAAGAAAGAGCGCTCTACTACATCAGTCGAACACTGGTGGGATACGAGTTGAACTACTCACCTATAGAAAGAGTGTGTATGTCAGTCGTATTTGCAACACAAAAGCTGAGACACTACATCTTAAATAGAAAGGTAAAGTTAATTTAAAAAGTAGACCCACAAAAGTACCTACTAGCAAAAGCAGTCCTAACAAGCCGAATTGCCAAATGGGTGATGATTCTAAGTGAATTTGATATAGAGTATGTGGATAGAAGAGCCATCAAGGGACAAATCATAGCAGACCTGCTAGCCAAAGCACCCATAGATGATCACAAGCCTCTCATAATGGACTTTCCAGATGAAATTATCTTGATGATAGAATAGGCAGGCCATTGGATTCTATAATTTGGCAGGTCCCACACTCAACATGGCTCTGGAGCAGGTGTTCTATTTCTCACACCATGGGGAGATAGTATACCAAAGGCATACATGATCTCTTTCACATGCATCAACAATATCTTAGAGTATGAAGCTTTAACCACATGGCTCAAAATGGTTATTGAATGGAGAATAAAAGAGCTATAGGTCTTTGAAGATTCTTATCTAGTGATCAGACAGGTGAACAATGAGTACCAGACAAAAGATGAAAAGTTGATGTCATAAAAAATGATGGTGGATAGATTCAAGGAATATTTTTTCACAATAACCTTTGAACAAATTCCTTGGATCAACAATAGAGTTGTTGATGCAATGGAAACAATAGGCTTACTGTTTGATATTCCACAAAATATTCCTAAGTATGAGTTCCTCATTGAACAACTGCTCGTACCTGCATTTGACATCCCAAAATTAGAACTGGTATGTGTTGTTGTTGTAAGATGGGGAAAATCAAATAGCATAGACTAAGTGACATCCAACACAAATCTAAGCTAAAATCCCAATCTAAACATGAGAATACAAACAAAGCATGAGTAAAATGAAAGCATCAAACTAAAATACTCCCCATGCTTGAAGTTGATTCACTTCTCTTGCTCTCCTATTTCTCCTTTTGCAATATTTGCCCTCAGATTTTTAGTCTAACTTGTGCAAATACCTGCAAATTGTAAGTAGAAAGTTGGAGATAAAAATGGATGTTAAATCAAAAATGAAGGAGAAAGGTTGCTTTTATAGACAACCATTCGAATGGACAGATGAGATTGATCTTCTAGAAATATTCTAAGATCAACGGATGAGGATTCATGAGAGGGAGGTTATGAAATGGATATCCAAAATCAAATTTCTAAAAAGATGCCAAGATCTACAGTTGAAAATTGATGCAACCAGAATATGCCATGCATGGAAAAGATATGACGCCGACGGCTGTGACAGACATCCGAGACATGCAAGCTATGACATGAAATAATGACAGGGGATCTTTGACCAAAATGGAGGGATAAATAATTTAAATTATTTATTCGAAAATGGAGGAGAATGACAAGTGGAAAATAAATTATTTATTTGGAGGAAATGAAAAAAGAGATTTAATTAAATTCATAAATTTAATTAAAGGAGGAGATAGAAATTAAATATGGATAATTGATTTGGATCAATTATTTAAAGGAGAAGAATGACACATAAATATATAATTTCATCAATTATTTAATTATAGAAGAATAAAAGGTCAAATAATAATTATTATCTGACTATGGACATGTGATGAAATATAAATAATTAAATAAATAATGATTTATCTAATTATTGAAGAAAGGGGTATTAGTGATGCAATTAATTTATTTTAATTGATTAGGATAGAATAAATATTAGAAAGTGAATTAATTAAATAATTAAAAAATCATTTAATTAATAAAGGAATATGATCAAGAATAATTAAATAATTAAAATTATTTAATTATTAGAGGATGATGACTAAGGAAAAACGTTGCTCATAGACTTAGGACATTTTTCAATGTCTACATTTTTCCCCTCTTTGACATAATGTAGTTCATCGCATTGTGTCAAAGAAATTTAATTCTGAAATATGCCCCAATGTAAAGAGAAAGGGGAAGGATGACCAAAAGGGTTGTGGTATGCCCCCTCGAGAGGACATGCGGGTTCAAAGAATATGAATGTGCTCTCGAAATGGAAGAGAAGACTAGAGGATGAAAGATGGAAGAAATGTTAGCATGAAGGAGATGGATGTTAGCATGGAAAAAATAAGGGAGATGGGATGTTAGCGTGAAAAGGGGAAAAAGATAGACATGAAATGATAAGGGAACCAACTTTCACACTTACATTGTTATATTTATCATCATTTGGGCATCAAAAATGTCACAAATGGACCACAAACACCATGGTATGACATAAACCAAGGTGTGCAAGGTGACCATTTGGAAGAGACAAACAATCAAAAAAGACAAAGAATGCCCCAGCTCATACTAGGGACCCGATTGTCCTAGTCTTTTTGCCAAGACAAACCACAGGCAGCAAACAGAGAAAAGAGGCCATGATCCATCATCGTCCCTCTAAATCCATTGATAGGACATGCTCGAGGAGACTAGTAACATGACCCAAAACCAATCAAAAAGATAAGAAAATCCATACCAACAAAGTGTTTGCCAAGAGAGTGTTTTCTAGTGATAATGATGATTGTTTGATTGGTTGATTAGGTTGACCAAGATGACCGAGTTGATTGATAGGTTGATAAGGATCGATAAAGTGATTTAATTGACCATGCCTAGCCTCAGGAAGGACACATCCTGATGAAGGCAAGATTGATTGACCAAGATGATAAGATTGAGTGGTGTGACAAAGTTGATTGATAATGATAATGCCCGATTCCAGGAAGGACACATCCTGATTAAGGAAAGATTGATTGACAAAGTTGAAAAGATTGTTTGATTGTTTGACAAAGATTTGATGAATATGACCAAGTGATGTGATGATACCCAACCGCAGGAAGGACACATCCTGTTTAGGTAGAGGACACATCTGATAAAGTTGACCAAGTGACAAGTGTTGACATGACACCTAACTGCAAGGACACATCCTGCTTAAGGTAAATGACAAGGTTGAGAAAGTCTAATCCCAGGAAGGACGTATCCTGATAAAAGACAAGAGATGAGACTAAATGAGACAAACGACATAATGCCCCATTCCGATATAAGACTAGTGACCTGATTGAGTTGATGATAAGATAATTGATTGATGAAAGATTTAATTTGTTTGTTGTTTCTTGAAGTAGTTTGAATGATGATTGCTTTCAGACCAATGACGCGATCCAACTCGATGAACCCTAAAGGGCTTGACCTAGGGGGCCTCGGGGGCTCATCGATAGATGGCCTTGCCTACGTAGCAATGCACAGAGACCTCGTAGTTTGAAACGACTTGACTTTGTCTTATTCAACCAAATATTGAGTCATGATTGTACTTGGACAACCTAAAGGGACTGACTTAATGCCTCGGGGGATCATTTAAGATGAGCCCTTGCCTACGTAGCAAACACACAGAGGCAGCATAGTTCGACCACTCTAACAAAACTGATTCAAACTCAAACTTAGAGTCAGACTCTATTTTTCAGGAGTTTTGAATTTTTATGATGTTTTTGGATTTTGAAATGTTTTGATTTTTTTGGATTTTAAAATGTTTTGATTTTTTTTTTTTTCAGGACATTTTATGATTTTTTCAAGACATTTTATGATTTTTATGATTTTGAAAGTTTTAAAGGGTCAATACCATGTATTATTTCCAATGAATATGCAAGTTAAGGAATTTCCCCCAGTCAGGTATAGGACCAATTTATTATGTGCGAGGGGAAGTGGCGAATGTGACGAGTGGATATGAAAGCGAAGGATGCTAAATTTCGGTGATCTTCAAACCGTGGGAAGGACGACAAAGCTTTATTATGGATGAATGAGACTTTATTATGGATGATAACTATAGCGATCATGAAAAATGCATGTGAAAGATACCCACAATCAACCAGGAAGGCATGCACACGAATCCAAGGACAAACATGATCTTGCCCCTAGTCAAGCTGAAAACCAATTGATAGGTGATGATGATGATGACAATGTTGTTTGATAGGAGAAGGACACATCTCGAAAAAAAATAAGAGGATGATGACTATGTGACTAAAGGATCAAAGTTTGCAGCAAGGTTAGGAACAAATTTGAGGAATGTTTTGGATGATGTGCTAGGTTGCATAGCAAGATTGTATGGATTAGACTCATTGCATTTGGAATGAATAACCCTAGGACCAGATGTGATTATGGAGGGCACTTGGATAAGTGAGTTATAATCCTTAAACCAATAACAAGGGAAACCAAGTCCAACAATAGGTATGAAGAGATAATGGATTGCTTTTGGCAAAGGATAAGAGACATGAGGATTATTGGATGGAAGAATTAGGATATGATCTCCAAGGAGTATTTCACATAGGAATAATTTGTTTTCTCCAAGATATGGGTTTGGATAAATTCTATGAAGGAAATGACATGATATTTCATGGGTAGTGTATGACCAAAGGATAGACATGTCCAAAAAATTTCCAAAGCATGATTTATGTCTGTACCCCATTTCTTATCAAGATCAAGGTAGGCGGGAAAATGGATGGAAATGATATGGATTGGATAGATGGATGGAAATGCTATGAGAAAGGCATGGGAGATGAGACAACTTGCCCCCAAGTGTAATAATTCACATAGATAATTTCTCTTACACATGACGCCTGTTTGCCAGGTTTTCATCATGGTACCTATCCAAAGTGCCATAAAAATGGTTTTCACTATTGGATGAAATTTTTCTCTTTACTATTTTTTTTTTCTTTCATTTTGATGATGTCACACAAGACGCCTGCTTGCCAGGTTTTTATCAAGGTGACATATTTTTTGACTTTTTATATCGATTTGATAGTTTGGATGACTGTTGATTGTTCTGAATCTTTTGATGGTGTTGATGTAGATATTGGTGTCATGATATGCCAATAGTGACCTTATGGAGTAATTGTCTTGTCAAGATCATAGCACTTGCATACAACTGATCGATGTCATTGTGATCCTCTCTGATACTAGTGTTGGCCTTATCAAAATATGCACATCGTGATAGAGTACCATGGGAGTCCTTATGATAAAGGGTTGCTGCCAAGATGCGATGGATTTGTGAAGTAGGATTTTTAGACTTTAGGTGAGATGCAAGATTATGATGGATGATGGTAGGTGTGGATGGACTATTTGGTGTTTTGGATGTAGCAATTTTTATTTTCCAAACTTGGGATGGTGGATGATGGAGTTTGGAATTTTAATTAGGATAGTGTTTGGAACCAAAAATTTTATATTCCTTTCTTGATTACCATTTTAAAGGAGGTGGACATTTACTATATGCGAGAGTCCTCTTTTCTTGTGGCTCCATATTTTATTGAATTTTGGATTTGAAATATTTTATTTGTTTGATCCATTTTTCTTTTGGATCCATTTTAACTTTATTTGTCCACTTGTATTTTTGTTTGATTCAATGGCCTTTGAAATTTTATTTTGAACTTTGGATTTATAATAATTTTATTTTTGTTGGTTCCAAATGGAAGATTTATTCATGTTGGAATGATGGTTTATGGTATGGATAGAAGGAGTGTTGGCAGCAACCTTATGGCAAGGACTACTCATGACCCCCATTTTGATGTTTGTATTAGATAAAGTTTCCCCCAATATCAAGGAGGCACCACTAACATCATTTGATTCTCTGATTAAAGAATAACCAAGACCTTGATTTCTAGGATTTACATAAAATTGTACTGGTTCTATAATGCCTTGCTCATGTAGGCCTAGTCCTCTTCCTTTATACTGCATGCTCTGAAATATTCTATTTGTGATGGGGTATATTTTACTTTGAAAGAAAGATGCAAACCCATCATTATTTAGCTGGAAACCATTACTCAAAATTTTATCATTTGCAAGAAAGCCTGCTTTGACAAAGGTGGATGATCCTATTTGATAGGATATTTTAGATTTGTCATTCATCATACTTGTTTCTTCTTGATCATTTGGGATGTCGATTTGATCTATGGTAGATTTTGTATCTTCTTCTTTGACTTGATCCATAGTACCTTCTTTGTGTTCTCCTTTGACTTGATCAATATTAGTTATTTTATGCTCTTCTTTGATGTTATCCATATCATTCATTTGATTATCTATGTGTCCAAAGGAGGCAAGTGTCTCATTTTGGGAAATGGAGGTGTGTGGAGTTTGGATAGGACCATCTTTAAATGTTTGGTCATGGATGGTATAAAGGTTGATGAGAGGATCATTTTGGATTTCTTGTTCAATGGTAGGATCTTGGTAAAGAATAGGTGTATTTTGGACATGGTTATGAATAGACTCTTGAGCAAGGATAGGTGTATTTTGGATGCCATGATTATGTAGGAATTCTTGGATAGACTTAAGGATGGGGTCATGGGATGGACTACTTTGATTTTGACATGAAGGTGAAGCTATGATGTCATGCTTTGGATTTTTATTTTGACATGTATCCCAAGGTGTAGGCAATGTGATGTGGTTTTGGAGACCCTAACCAAATGTATTTCCATGACCAAATGTAGCTTGGGATGGAGTGGATGGAAATGAGCTAGTGGACGATGGACTAGGATAAGATGTGGAGGATTGGAATGGACTAGTGGATGATGGATTATGATAGGATGTGGAGGATTGGAATGGACTAGTGGAAGGTTGGTTTCCCTTGTCAAAGTTAGGATAGGGATGACTAATGGACATTTGTTGTGGATCAATGGCATGTATTGTGCTAAGGGACTCTTGATAGTGAGGGTAGATGGATGAAGGACTAAAGTTTATGGATTGTTGGTAAGAAGGGTATGTGAGTAGTTGGTATTGACGATTGAGGATTGATTAATATTCAGTTTGACTATGAAGAAGATCAAGGTAGAGTGAAGACATGATCATGAATTTGGATTAGGATGGATAAGGAAAAATTAGTGAGGACCATACAAAAATTGTGACCTTTGGATGACAATGTAAGGTTTCAATGCAAAATGGATATGAAACTATGCTATTTTTTTTGTGATTTTCAAGGATATAAGGATGCAAAGTGCTAATGTACCTAAGACAAAGATTAAGGAATGGTGGAATGATAATGACCCTATTACCAAGGATATGATATGCAAGGATGAACCTATGGGTAAATGCAAACTAAAGTTGTCGCTAATGGAAGATTTGAGCAATTTTCTTTTTGGTTTTCGACAGAGGCTGTTTGATAGAAAATTGGACAAGTTTGGTCTTGGGTTTTAGATTGCAAAATTTGGAATTGTTTCAAGTTGAATGTGTCTGTTTCCAGATTTGTGAAAGGTGTTTATTTGTCTCAATGTCTTAGAAAAACACTTGGCAAACACAATATCTTATCTTTGAAAATTTGAAAACATGCACAATGAAGACAAGCACAACCCTAGGTTAAGCAAGGACAATATTCACTAGATTCCATGTGGGTTTCCCCAACCGCACTTATTCTTAGCATGTGAATCCAAAAGCTTGGCCACACGAGCTCCCCCTTACATTGCACTCACTTCTTAGGCCAACCAAGCTTCCAACCCCCATAAAACTCCCATGGTAGGTTGATCACCTCTACTAAGAACTGCGAGAATGTGGATGCCTTCACAACGATCGTTGTTGCGCTAGCAAATAAAAGGATTTTGGCAACTATACAAAGGTTTTTAGTTCGAGACCCCTATTCAAGTGGCCAAACATGGGGCACAAGATTAAGCTTCGTTTAGGAGGCACTCCAGCCTGAAGAGGTTACGCTCAATAGGGTTTTGGGGAGTACTACTTGGTCCATATGACACATCCACACTCGTAATCCTAGGATTTCCCTTAGGATTCACATTTATATACTGGTCGAGGGTAGCTCGACTAAAGAGCTCTATTGCCGGTCTGAATCACCTTGGGGTGAGTAATTTTTCCCACCAAGGAAGTTCCAAGTTCTAGAGGCAATAAACATTTCTCTTACACCCAGGATCGCATGAATGCACAAGGGGAGAAGATACTTCGATTATTGCATCAAATGGTGACACATAATTGAAGACACTTATAGATTTTAATTACTAAATGATAATGTGAGGAGGACACACAAGACACTTTGTTCATTTTAAAAGTTTAACTTGATGTGAAACAAACAAAGTTCATTTTAAGCCAATGACATAAAATGCATGTTCATTTTAACCATATGAGTGTGCATGCAATTTGTTGTTCATTTTAAACCTATGACATGAAATGCATGTTCATTTTAACCAATGAGTGTGAATGCAATTTATGTTCATTTTAACCAATGAGTGTGCATGCAATTTGTTGTTCATTTTAAGTCTATGACATGAAATGCATGTTCATTTAAACCAATGAGTTTGCATGTAATTTGTTGTAGTTGTTGAAAACAAACAAAATTGATTATGCCTAAAGAAATGAAAAGTTCAAATTTTTTTTCTAAAGAAACAGATTTTAGACTCCCTCCAAACTGTGCCACATGCTAAAAACAAGAAATTAATAACTCAAAAGAAAAGTTTAATGACAACAACAAATTAAAACAACCATAACTTTCTCAAAACTTGAAAAAATTTTAAATCTTTTGAATCTATGGAAAGCTAAAACTCAACCCTTCAAAACCCATAAAGTATTTTTTCAAGATTCTGCATGAAAAAAATGTTATAGAGAAAAGAAAATGCGGGTTTTAACAACTAAACTAAAAAAATAGCAAATACTAAAACAACCATAACTTTCTCAAATTTTAACAAAATTTTAAACCGTTTTAAGTTTTGGAAAGCTGAAAACGGGGGCTACAAAACTCAGATGATAATTTTTAAAGAATTTATGTGCCCAATTTTTTGTGCTCAAAAGAAGATGATGGGATTTCATATAAATTCTTGGCTATAATTTGCAAATTAACAAAAATAAACAAGAAAACAAATAAATTTCTCTACAAAATTGTAAGATTCACGTCGAGTTCACCAATGTAAGATGGGGAAAATAAAATAGTATTAGATTAAGTGATAGCCAACACTTCTAAACTATTAACCTCATCCAAACAAGAGAAAACAATGAAAGCATAAAAAAAAAACATTAAATCATAATACTCCCCATGCTTGAATCTTAAATCATTTCTCTTGCTATCCTATTTCTCCTTTTTGCAATCTTTACCCTCAG